>VXBW01000916.1:268769-339668 GCA_013400375.1 Thinocorus orbignyianus
CCCCCCCCCCCCCCATACTCCTTTGTAATCCATTCATTTGCTTCTGATTTAAACCTAAGAGGTCAGATCCAAAATTTTCACAACCCAGGAAAGAATGGCAGGTTATTTCGGTTTCTTTGCAATTCTCCTTGGCAAATCATGAGCACAAACAGAGGAGAAGCTCCCCCCCATAGCTGGCATCTTGCACAAATGTGACAACTCTTTTTTTTTTTATTGTTATTATTTTTTCAGCAGCGAGGCAGAAGCCATACATTTTGCAAAGCACCTTCTTTGGCTCAGCAAACCCAGTCGTTCCCTGTCCCTGCTGTGCCCGAGTGATGGGGTAACCGAGCCAGCAGTTACTGGATGCTGTGTTCTCTGCTTCAGTCTCATCTCCCACCTAACCTGTCCGGAATAAAGCTTCACTGCTGTGTGTTTAGATTGAGATATGCCATGGCCAAAATCACTTCTCCAGTAAAGATTAGAAAATCTGCAGGAATATACTGTAAATATGCGAAGAATCTGCTGGAATTTGATGATGGCTTCTATGTCTTGCCTCAGCTTTTTAAGCTACCTATTTGCAAGCCAAATATATACATAAAAGAGAAAGCGTATTACACAGTTGCCGGAGGGAAGGATATTTCTACTTATACAAATGAGCAGGGGGAAATGGAGACAGAGAGAAGAAGACCATAACCAGGAAAATAAATGAGCAGATGGAGAAAACAACAAATGAGGAAATAACACCAGGCAGAGTCATGGCTGTGATTCCAGACAGCCCACCTGCAAATGTTTTATGGTGAGCACACATAAGAAGAAGATTTCCATTGGCCATCTCAGTGTCTGCCTCCCATTACTGGTACATCCTACTTGCCCTAAATCCTGCTGAACGCTGGAAGGAACACAGAAGCAAGCAAAAATAGCACCACCAAGGATTTATTAACATCTCTGTGATTTATGAGGCTGTTCCCAGCAAACTGGGGAAGCCTCCGAGGAAATCCACTGGCTCAAAGCTCTCCCCACTTCATTCCCCCTGTATTCTGACCCCAAGCACCTCAGTATCTTCATCTCCAGCTCTTTCAGAAAACAGGGAAATCTCACAAAATAACTTGACTCCCTAAACCACCTACCTTTAAAATTACATTCATATTTTGCAGGCCCAGTCTGAACAGAAAGATACACACTGTATCTTTAACCCAAGAACTGGTACCATAATGTAGTACATATAGATTCAATTCATGTTATCTAGCTAAGGAACTCATAGGAATAAGCTCATTATTAAATATGTAACTCATGTTAAAACACAACTGTTTTACCTTCACCAGGATTTTAGCATGGTTTAGCTCAGACTGGCTTAAAAACCACATCTTTTTTCCTCATGAAGATATATGCAGTATTTGAGCAACTGTTTGGAGAAATCTCTATTATTTTCTGCAGAGCTCATTGCTCAAGATTTGTTTAAGCCTGGTGATTTTACCTCATCTGGACAGGAAGCAAGGTTTGCTTTTGACTTCTGGATTCTTCTGGTTTATATAGAATGCTCAGAACAGTTAGAGCCATGTGCACTCCAATTTCCTGAGCAAGACAATAAACGACAGCTCTGAGCCCTCCTGCCCAGTAGCCTGTTTTACAGATTTAGGAAGGTAGGCAAACACCAAGGAAGCACAGAATGAAAACATGAGCACTTTTTCTCCCACTTGGGCCCTGTATTTACACAGTTATTTGGAACAGGTAAGAAAGAAATCACCATTTCTCCAAATCTTCAAAGCAGAATCTCTAAACCTCTCACTCAGTTAAAATTCACTCCTGCTCCATGCTTATGAAGCTTCTGTTTCTCATTAATGATGAAAATTTTGGGGAAATGAAACTGCAGCTTAAGACTTTAGTAATATAAGGAAAAAGCCTTGGTTACTTTGGGGAGGAGACTTCTATTTCAGGACTCTTTTTTAACTGGTTTGTTGTGGTTTTGTTCAAATGGCTCCTGAAATTACCAAGCTTCCTCAGGCAAGAGAAATGCAACTCACTAAGAATTGGACTCCAAAAATGGTAAGAGACTCTGACATAGCTATCTATGCTCATAAAGTATGCAAACTGTATTCTTCCTTTCAGCACCCGTTTAGTCTGTTCCAGAAACAAATACATTTGCTTGTAGCAAAGTCTGAAGAAAGTACAGTCAATAGACAGATGTGTTATATGTTTGAGTAAGACAGTCCATTTCCTTTCCTCCTCACCTCCCACTTCTGGTAGCTATATACTTTAAATAAAGTATGACTGAAGTCCCTTATTTGGCATGGGGAGATTGCCAGCTGTTGAATCCAAAGCAGTTTAATTTCATCTAGACGACCACTGTCTGGTTCAAATGAAATATGAATATTTATTGTTACTAAATACATGAATTATTTACATTAGCCAGAAAAAGAGTTGCAAGCATCTTTAAAAGAAGGGATGGTTATGCTGCTGACTGTAAAGATACAGAAATACAAAAACATTCTCAAAACCTTTTATTTATGTATCGAACATACACAGTTTGCATAAAAATCTAGTCTGGAGAATATATATATATATGTATGTATGTATGTATACATATGAATACATTAATAGATCCAGAACTGAGAGAAGGACAATGTTCTTGGTCCTGAGGGGATCAGAATACTGTAGGATGAAAGCCAGGCAAAGCATGAAGCAGCAGATGATGATAAGCAAAAAAACTGGGATTGGTACAGTCTATGGTGTAAGTGTCCATAAGGCAGTGAAGGGAGTGGGAGAGAAGGAAAAATTTAATGGGACTTTAAGGGGGAAATCATTGACCCTGTAAAGGAGCGTAGGGCAATTCACTAAAGTACAGTCAAGTAAGAAACAGGGAAGAAATCTGAAGCTGAGAAACTTGTTATAGGTGGTGATCCCGAGAAAGGGGAGCCTTTCCATTTGGTCTACATAGCAGGCAGACAACTGCTGATAACAGCCTGTCTAGAATTTGAAGGGAGGAGCAGGGGTTGCATGAGTGAAGGCACCCAAGGATTCAGTCTGAATGAGAATGGCTGGAGCGCCGGCTGCAGTCACAGCTTAGCGCTAACCAGTGCCCCTAATAAAGAATACATTTAGTTTCGAAATGTGAAGCCTTCTTGTGTTATTATGCAGCATACTGTATGTACAGAAGTGTCTGGGGTCAGCCATGTGGCACTCACAGCATGGAGGGGAACGATGCCACAGGAAAACAAAGCGGAGTAAAAAGGCGGTGCTCAGTGACTGGGAAAGCTGGACACACTTTGAACAAGCAGAGGATAAGGGTTTGCCTACATCTTCACCCCTTTACTTCAACATTTGAAGAGTATTTTGAGGCTGAGATATGTAGTAACAAAAGCACTTAAGCTAATAGCTAGAAAAGTCCAATGTGGATGAAGCATTTTCCCACACATCCTAGTGATCTTGCTCTCAGGAGGTACCTTCAAATGAAGGAAAGAAATAGAAATACAAACGTGATCTTCAAGAGGTGGGAACACAGAGGCAGCGCTGGGCACGCCAGCTTGACTCAAACAAAACAGAACAGGATTTTGCTTTGGATTCTTTTGATTTTCCTGAAAAACAAAAATTGTAATTTCTATTGGGGATCAAAACGCCAGCATTAAACAAATGACTAAGGAGAAACCAAAGCAAAAGTTGCATTATTATGGCAATATAAAGGACAGCTGCTGTTAAATAATGCAGTAAACATCCAGGATTTTTGTTAAACCTTAGCAAAGATCAATCACCGACTTGATAGTTAGAAAAAAGTACTTATGGACAGAACATTCCTTAAAAGCCTATTACAGAGTTCCCTGTATTTCTTTTAGGACTTGTCTGTGCTTAAAGTTAATTTAACCTAGGGTTGATCTGAATTTTGAAAGCAAAAGTCGTTCTTTAGTAATTCCACTATAACCAAGCCATAATCACATACTTACACAGCTCCCACTATCTTATAACATAAAATAACATTGCTGTATCCTCATGTTAGATGCTGGACAAACCAAGTGTGCTAATGGTCCCTGCTCAGGGGGGGTGACTTAACACAGGGCTGGGACTGTCTTGCTGAAACCATCCAATGTCCTCTTTTAACTGTTTCCACACTTTTTTGTGCTGATCAGCAGGCTAGTGCTTCTCTTTTAAAACATATTGTCCACAGAAGGACTATGCACGCTCCTGACTTACCAAGGTGTAGGAGAGGGTTGGGAAGGAAGAGAGGATTGCTTCTCCTCCCTGTCCTGAATCTAGGGGATGCTGAGCACAGCCCCAGCTAATCCACATTTTCCTTCCCTTCGCCAGCGTGTGACCTGTTTGGTGAAAACATACAACACATTATGTAGCTGCTATTAGTAACAGAACTTTAGCACAGAAACTAAAAAGGTCAGATTAATATTAATTATCTTATAGGTATCAAGTTATATGCCATATATATTTCTGCTAAAGGTCAATATGGCTTTCCTTCATTTTATATCCATCTGCTTTATTAGGTAAAGAAAAGTAAGCTAAATCTAATAGATTTTTTTTAGCTTTAATCAACAATTTCATCAAAAGCACATTTTTCACCTGTGATAACAACATAATGGAAAACCAGATCAATACATTAATTACATCCACTGCTTTCTAAACTCTTTTTTTTTAAATGAATTATGGTAAGTGGTGGTGTAGAAATACACAACTAAAAAATATTACCTTTCAGTGCCAGGCAAATGGTCTCAAAAATATGTCTGCCTATTTTTATTTTTCAAAGACTTTCATTATTATTCCTTATAAAAGACCAGAAATTAGGAAAACTCTAATGGTAACATCTGTACAATAGCAAATAAGCAGTGTGACTGATTCTACTAGCACATTATGCAGAATAGGGTGAGGTAACAGCCAACTGCTACATGATAGAAATGGCAACTGTAATATTAACCTGGGGAAAATCCAAAATCCTCACGTGATGGGATGTCCACCTCAGCACATTATGGTGAAGATAAATATCATCTCTATCTACCCAAGGTTCTGTGACCACCGCAAAGAGAGAGTCAAGGCAGCAGTCAGAAGCATCTCTACAGTTGGGATATTTTCTTGTTTGGAAAAATGTTTCCACACTGAAGTGGTTTATTTGTCTCCCAGGATGCTGAGTTCTTACCAGCCTGGAAAGTGGAAAAGAGCTACAAATCAGCCAAGATTTCTCTGCAGACCTTAGCAGGGTTTGCAAAACATTTGGTCTCCAGGGAAAGTGGAAGCTGCAGTTCTCCCCAGTTTGCTAGCCTTGCTAGCTCCCCTAGTAACACACCATCCACAGCCGCAGCTCCTCATACATCTTGTACGTGTCTCGTTGTACAACGCAGCCCAGAGCAAAGAACCCTGAGCAACCACCAGCTTGGGCCAGTGAGTCTCTACACAAAGCCACACTAAACAGGTCCAGAAGCAGCTCGGCCTTGACAATAAAGCTTATTAATTTGGGTACAAAGTCACAAAAGTATAGCTCTACAAGTTCAGATCCAGCTCAGAAAGAGAAACAGGAGTATCTTCTGCCTCGGTGATTCCAGTTCTAGCGTTAGCCTACACAAAGTGAACTGGAACGTCTCTAATATCACATCTAAGCAAACTTTACAAATGTACTATGACCTACTCTGTGTTCTGAGACCAGATTGAATGGGGCTTTGAGCAACCTGGTCTAATGGGAGATGTCCCTGCCCAAGACAGGGGGGTTGGCACTCAGTGGTTCTTAAGGTCCCTTCCAACCCAAATCATTCTATGATTCTACTCCAGTTTCCTTACCCCAAAAGACTGTTCTTTTCGCTGCTTGTTTTCCAGCTCTGGACAATGTTGAGAAGACTCTTCAGTCACTACAAGAGATGGATTCAGCTAAAAAGGAACAAAATAATCTAAGCTGGTAGCCTGTCCATCCCAAGATCTATTCAGCATCATGCCTTGCTAATGCTTCCATTTTTCCTCTTCATTGTCCCAACAACCAAAATCAACACGTCTTTAACATTTATTTCTTAATATGCTCACATATTTTAATTGCCAGCTTAAAAAAGAGAGTGGAGTCCTACATTTTTTTTCTTATCCTTGCAGGGCTCAGTGGTTAATTCCCAAAGACATCTTGCTTCCAGGCATTCCCTGAAGCATTCTGATGCAGAAGTCTACACCATTTGGGGAGCTTTAATTTCAGAGACTAGTAACACATGATCCTGATCCTCTGACCCAAATGACAGGTCAAATTTGAAAACATCTGGGACTAGATTCTTTGCTGGTTGCCTGGAAAGAGGAGAACTGACTTATTTTTTTGACTGAGGAGTGAAGGGGGCCCCCAGCAAGTATTAAACAAATAGTTGTGTGAGCAGTGGAATGAATTAAACCTGGTTTCTTATGAATTTGAGGTGCATAAAAGTGTGACCTTGGACTGAAGATATTCTGTGGTGTTATTTACTGCAGCTCTCACCTCCATGGATTCTCTGGAGCCTCATAAGATGTAAGTTCATGCTGAGCCTTCCCTCAGCTGGGCAGTATCAAATTTTTTTGTTGAACTATCTGGCCATTTATTTTCATGAAATGTATTAGAAGCCAGATGCTTTGCAACTTCTGTCATTTTTTCACACTTGGTTGGAAAAGGCCACTAGATTCAAAAATTATTAGGGGGTACACAAGGACAGATACACGCACAGAGACAGCCTGATCACAGATGCCTTGTTTCCATAGGAAACCAAACCAAAAATAGACAGTTTCCTAAGTGTTAAAGATGGAATTTTTATTTGTTTTTGCAGTTGGGAACCAAACAGACCCACTATTCACATGGCTCTAGCACATGAGAAATTGGAAAGAAAAGTAATCTTCATTTTTCTGATAGATGCCTCAATATGTGTAATACAGTGACCAGTAACACAAGTGTCCAAAGGCTGCAATCTGCTGGGCTAGATGACAGGTTGTCTACATGGCAACTTATACAAGAATATTATTTTTTTAAAATAGTATCTCAAAAATCATTCATTAGACACAGAGAGCTCTGTTTGCTAGAACTGCAACACATGATGACATCAGTCTCTGTAAATTTCATTGTTTTAAGTGATCCAGGCACAAATAAGGTCTCTATTTGTTTTTTCATTCATCAAAAAATGATAAAACAGATGTTAGCAATTCATTTTCTCCCATCAGTTGCTAAGTATCAACCTCAACGTGGCATGCGGCAGCAAATGATATCTAAGCATACCACGACTGAGAAAGCACAGCTTTCTTTTGTAATCAAAATAATATGGTCATTATAGAACGCGTATGAGCTGCGCAGTGCAACCTTTGGCTGCATCCTGATAGAAGCTGACACTTTACATACAGATTTCTTTAATGTGCTTGAGGTGTTTAAATGGAATCACTTGGGGATATTATATAAAGAAGTATATGGAAGTGAGGTGAGCCTCTCAAGCGATGGATAGGAGAGATGAAGTGACTGACAATTCAGGCTATCTGCGTATCATCCAGCTAAACACTTAGGGATCTTAGGACCACAAGTACTGCATAAATACAGATAATCTGAGAACACTGAAGGATCTCAAAAGAGAAGACTATTTTTAAGGTGTAGTAACAATGAGGAAAGAATAACTTCCGTAGCATCTTATACGGCAGCACGTAAGATCATTGCATCAAAACAGCCTTCTAAACCCACTTTTCTTGGGGCTGAAGCTGCAGGTGGTAAAGGCGGGTTGTGGTTATTGCTACCACCACACCTCAGGTGAGATCCAACGGTCAGTCATTTAGCATTAAGAGGCTGAGTAAACCGTTACAGTTGTAGGGCTCTTACCACCAAACAGCAGATGCAGCCAGAAATTTCACAGAAAGTAGTGCCATGGCATCTGTTTTGATACCTTCATGCATCAAAGTATAGCAATGGAACGTGGTGTGGAGGTGTGTGCCTCAAACCGCTGGGCAACCCAGAAATGGCTGACACTGGGCCTAAGAGTAAGCTTTACTAAAACTTCTTTCGACTTCCCGTGTCAGATCTGCTCAAGATCCTTTAAATTACGTCACCAGAAAACTACAGGAGTATTGCATTTGTGGTTTTTGGGGAAAGGAGGGGCTTTCAGGCTTACCTGCTGTGACAAGCCCGTACCTCCCCCAGCAGCCATAAGCAAAGACTCCGATGGCTGCTTCCTCCTGCACCAGGCAGGCACCGGCAGCCGGAGGTTTTAAGTGCTGGCCTTTGTGTGAACAACTAGTGCAGCCATATAATAACCCTACAACAATAATTAATAACTTTGTGAGGAAAGGGTGCTCAGGCAGCACATAGCCTGCAGCAGGTTGGGTTACAACAAGGGAAGCCATTTTGTTACAATGTTCCTTATCTTCCTGCCCCGCCTGGCTTCAGGGAATCAAGATGTGTCCTGAAGAAAGAAAGTGGGAACATGGGATAGGTGTAAAACCCCAGGAGAGGGGGGAAGGTGGGGAGCTGGGAAAGGGAGATATCCACCGGCTGGTGAGGTGGGAGGAAGGGAGCCAGGTCCCTGAGGGGCCTGCAGCCATGATGGTGGCTGGGGCGGTGCACTGGACCTTGCTCATAAAGAGTTAAAAGTCGTGTCTGAAAACTTTTTTTTCTGCCGCAGTTTGGAGGCTGGGTAGAGAAAAGGTTAGGAAGTACTAGCTTAAATCCAGGATGGAGTTTTTCAAGGATAGGTTGTTACACACAGATTGATGCCACACTGTTGTCAACATGCCAGGGGTAGTTTTAGCTGTCAGCTCTGTCAGAGTCTGCCAACCAACTTTAACTTGTTTTCTGACTTTTCCAAATGTTTTCCAAGTTTTTGCTTGCTGTACTGAGGATAAGTTGTCCCTCAGTTTCTGTAAAACCACATTTGTTTACTTGTTTCCTTTTCATTTCAATTTCTTTCTGCGGTTTTCCCGTTTTTAGGGGAAAAAAATAACATAAAACCGGCACCTTCACCCAGACATAATATAAACACAGTTCACTGAAGCTGTCTCATAAACCATAAGGTTTTCCTCATCCACCAGTGGTCACTCTTGTGCAATGCACACTGGTCTCCCTCTTGAGCTAGGTATGCCTCCACCATGGCCCTGCCCAAGGCTATGGACATGCAACTACTCATGAATAAACTGTTACAGCAAATCTTTTCTGCTGTTTCCTCCAGGTGAAGAACTCTTTCTTCTGGAATGAACGTTTTCAAGGAAAAATCTTCCAGTTTTGTCACAATTATCTGCCACAGGTGCAAAAGATTTGAACAGGTGAGCTCCATTCCTGCAGCTTTTCTCTCCTTTCCAGAGCCTCTCTCTTCCCACTCTGGTCTGATAGTGAATAACTCCACTTGGGAAAACAAGTCTCTCATGGCAAACACAGTAATTACAGCGAAATGACATTTAAGGAATGTTAAAAGGACTGGGGACTTCAAAGATTGAAACACTAGAAAGCTGAAATTCAGATTGTACAACTTCTGTGGATGCATTATGCTACATTTACTTGACTGCATTCACATTTAAGATAGATGATACAGACATACTTGTGATTTTCCCCACAGTTCAGTGTGTGGTCCCAGGCCTTGTTTAGTGCCTGGAGTTATTAATTTCCTCTTCAGCTCTTTTACAGCACTTTTTACAGTAACATTTACATATGTGACAAACGAGATTTATTTTCATTATACCACCAGAATATAAAGGGAAATGAGGTACAGAAAGAAAAAAAGCAAAGCATCCTAATGTAAGATTATAATTATTTTAGAATACTTACCATTACATCTTCATATTAATACACTAATTTGGGGTTAACTACAGAAAATGGGGCTTTATGATCACTTATTTTCTTAAAATGCAGCAAGGTAAAAATCTGGAGCAACTGGATTACCTGAGTGACATTTGTCAGTTACTGAAGTAAGTCATTTTGCTCCTTAGAATTCACTGAATTCATGGTTATAATATATACAAAATAGAATTTTAGATTCTGGCTACTTTCTATTTTCAGTGTGTCTAAAAAAAAGTATGCCTTTTCAATGTACTCGTAGTTGATACTGCTTTTTTTTTCATTGGTACTTGAGTTTATTATAAATGTTTTATGGAAATATCCGAGTTAGACTTTAGACATTATTTTGTCCTCAGCTTCAGCTAGTTGAGCACTTCAATGCATCCAACCCTTGAATATAATTTTGGGCCCCCTGAAGATGAGGTACGTATAAGTGAACATAAATCACTGAATATGTGATTTGCCTATCACCACATGACGACTTTAGTAATGGCACTTAGAGAATCCTGGTCTCAATATTAAGTGGATTTAACTTTTCTATCACTTCCAGGAATCTCTACCTCATTTATTACCTACAGTTTCTTAATGTGTGGAGATCCAGAAGAATCTATTACGCTATACAACTCTGATTCATTCCAGGCTAGGTTAGAACTATATGAGGAATTAAGGCAAGAGACTTGTAGAAAAAATAGCATGTGATTATGTTATTAAAGATATAATGTATATGAACAGGGAGAGTTAAATTTCAACTGAACGAGTAACATTGATTCTGTAATCTCTTTTCCCATGAGTCCTTAGCATTGAAATGTGCATAATTTTAGTATAGTTCCTGCCTGTCATCTTTCTAAAAGGCTCATAAATAAAGTGGAAAAGAGATCTTGCATCACACTGATATCCCTGTGGGTCAATCCTGAGTCTGGGACTTCTTGTACCATAGCACGGACCTCTCTATTTGAGCTAATGAAGCAGTTAACAGCAGTGCCAGCATTTTACACGTGCTTTTCCCAGGCCCTTTCCATCTTTCCTTCCACCTAGTGGTACTCCCTCCTGTGTTTGGTCTCTAATCCTTCAGTCTGCCTCCTCTTTCTAACAGAGCTCTGTCTTTTTTGGTCCTTGGTTCCACTTCTCATCTCTTTATTCAACCTCCCCACACCCCAAGTCTGTTTCATTCTTTCACCCACCAGTCAGCAGCTCCAGGCAAGGATTTCATCAGGCTCTTTGCCCCAGACACTGTACATGAGAAGGGCTTTCCTACATTTGGATAAGGCAGCTTTGCCTTTCATACTGCCAACAGAGCAAGGACACAAATGTAATGCTTGCAACAGACCAGAGATGCAGCTACCAATATCATGCTGTTTGGTACAGTCTGTTTCAAAGGCTAATGATTTGCCCAAATAAGCCTAAGACAGCTTTCTGTAACATGGAGAACTTCAGCCCAAAGGGCTGAGTTTGGGAATCTTATAAGCAATCAGAAGTAGAAGTTTTGGAGCCATCTCAATAATAATCTGTTTTACCTGCACCACCTTTATTTAGATCACAAATATTTATCACTCCTTTGAGCTCAGGCAGGACTTGAGGCCTTTCCCAAAAAGGGAAAGTTGTGTTGCAATAGAGATGAATGAATGAATAAGCATTCCTAACTTTCTGTTTCACTTTCATTTAATCCTTTTTATTAAAAGGTACAGAAAGATTTACCCTTGAAATACCTTCTTCTAATTGTCTGCATCATGCTCAGCACAAACAGCCCCAGTCCTTTTTTGCCTTGCTAACCTGTCAGACCTGTTTTTTTCCAAGCTGTGAGTGTCTCTGAGTTAGGGTTTGTTCAGTGAAAGACTAGAAACAAGATCTATAAAAGGCTGTCAAACCCTTCTCTCTACCACTGTGCGGAAAGTTAGGCTTGTCCTCTCAGGTATGCCTTGGAAAATTAATCAAGATGAATTTCAAAGCTGAATTAGTGTAAATACAGTGGTGGAGGATAGAGGCATATAAACAAAACATTCCAGCATAGATTTGAGCGTGAAGTTAGTGGACATAAGCTGCTTTTCAGTAGTTGCTTGTGTGCTTGTAAATGGAATGTAACATAGCCCTGTGTGAAATAAACTGCTTCACATTTACCCCTACAGACTTTCTTGCATGCCTGTGGTTGTTATAGTTGATATGCTGACATTCAAGCTTGGGTCACTGTCATTTATTTCTAGGCCTATATGAGGATGAAGGGGCCCTACTTTGTATGTGTTTCGTTTTGCAGGCAAGGTCATTGTCATTCTGTGTCCACCAAGCGTTTTATGAAGGGTAACAGATCCACTATAAATTCACATTTCTTGTTAACTCAGATTTCTGTTCCTAAGCATTGCCAAGTAAACAAACACTTTTCCACCTCTTTTAGAATGATCATCCTTGGAGGAAGTTGTCACGTTGTGATCCAGATCTACGAGTGGACCTGTCTTTGATGGCAGTGGTAAGTCTAAGATAGTTCTATCAGGGTTTTCTCTCTCCAAGTCATATAAAGCATTACAGTGAAACATGCAAGAGGAGGTTGAACATGATATATCACAAAATGTGGTTTGGCACCAAGCACAGTAACAGTTTAGGGAACAGGCTGTTCTTTAAATAATATGCTTTTGTTTTCGTGTTTTAATTCCTCATGCTTATGATTTACAGCAAAGGCTTTCTTCTTCGAAAAAAAAGCTGACCCATATCTAATGCATCAAAATGATGCAGTATGTGGTTTCTTTGTCAAACATTTCAATAAATCATTCAGATTTCTTAGGGGAATATGTAGAATTCACATTGGAATAGAATTGTGGGTTTTTCTTTATTTGAACCACGGGCTGGATTTTCAAATGTTGATGTGTGCAGATGTACATCTACAAATTCACACGTCTTGCCTCGAAAATCTGATCTTAAACACACAGCAGGTGAGTGAGCGATGTGGGAGACTGAATGAAAACTTTAGTGTTCAGCTAAAAATACCATAAGAACTGGGACCTCAGAGGTGCCTGTCACCAAGCTTCAGCAGAGGTCAAAGGGGGTGGCTGGTAATTGGCACCCTTTGGATTTGATGTCATTACATAGCTAAACACATGCCCAGCAGCTAATTCTAAAAAAACATTAGAGGTTCAAAGCTTCATTTAGTATTTTTGACTGTTTTTCTGTCTCTTCCCTTTCATATGGAAGTTTCTTTGTTATCTTAGTAGGTGTTTGTGCTGGAGACATTGTAATAACTATTGAGCAATGTCAACATGTCTGACTTAGATTTAATGGAGTATTATATATAATCAATGAGCTTAGTGTATGGTGAGAATTCCTTGGGTGGAGGGTGTTGTGTAATATTGCCACTGAAGTCACCTCTCTGGTTTTCTCTTTGCCATAAATTGCAAAAAAATAGCTGAGTGACCAATGAAATTTTCAATTCCATAATAAAACAAAAATTAAAAAAATAAAATTGCTCTGAGTCATCCCTGAATTGTTCATTCAAGTTTAAATGGATTATTTTGTTTCCTTTTTATATCACTTAATATTTCTAGACACTCTTGTCTTCTTACATGTTTAGGTCAAGTTTTAAATAAGAAATACTTGTTTCTTAGGGAAAATGCAAAAGTAATCTTACCCAAAAAGTATCAGCATTCCTGAAATCAGACATTTTTATTTTGAAAAGGACCAGGGAAAAATGTTTAGCCATTTACAGTATTTTCTTCATTATTTTACCAAATTATTGACTAAATCTGTTCTAACAAATAATTTTGGTTTCTTCAAAACTGTCAAAAAACCCATCCTGTTCTATTTTGCACATTTTATTTGTGAAGAAAAAAAAAAAATAGAACAAATTTTGATTTAAAAACAGGGAAATAAATGAGAGAGAAGGCAAAAAGTAAAATGTATTTCCACATGATGACCATTGGAAACCGACTTCTCAACTCTCTTCAAAGAAATAACTTCTTTTTTACTGAAATGTGGTGAAACATGGCAGGGCCAAGCTACCTGGTCTTCAGCAGTGCATGGGGTATTTCTAGGCAAACCTGCCAAAATGAGGCTTATAAAGGGAAGCAAGTGAGCAAATGAGTTATTTGGTAGCCTAAAAGCCTGGATTGTTAAGCAAAGTGGAGACTGAGCATGAATGGAAAGGAATTACTAAAGACAACAAAAGCTACTTGGGATAAACTGTGTTGGATTTAATGAGACTTGAGGCATCGACCCTCACGTGAGTCCTCTCTCTCTGAAGCCCCTCGTGTTGATAAGCACTGCTTATAAGACTCCACCATGATAATGCTAACCATTGTAAGTGTCGAGGGCAAGGGTGAGATCCTGGCTCTGTTGACATCATTAACAGTTCTGCCATTGATCTAAACTGGGTCAGGATCAGCCCAAATTAAAGCGGTGGCCTTGCTGACAAAAGCCCAATCATCAAAGGGGGGCCCAGTCATTGAGTTCCTCAATCCCATGTGTTATATTCAACAAAGGTCAGTAAGATGGAAGGTCTCAGATTTAGATCACTAGGAAGATAGGCACGCCAGCCTGAAACAAGACTCCAGAGAAATCAAGGGACAGAATTATTTGGATATTTGCTGTATGGCTTATTTGAGAATTTTTAAAATGTGCTTTATCCATATTCAAACCCAGTATAAACTGAAGTAGAAGAATATGATCTCCGTGGGAAGAGGTCGTGGAAACAATATCTGTGCACCTGCCTACAGATCTATGCGAGTATTTTCAAAACAGGCATTTTGGAAACAGCTATTGCTAATCTATTATTGTTTCCATGCAGATTTTTATATAAACCCTCTTCTTGTAAAATGCCACGTACCCTGCTTAGCTCTGAATATAAGCAGAAGCAGCACAACTTCATCCTGTGTAAATAAAATTTACAACCTAAATGGTTTAGGACTTAATTGGGGCAATTGTGTTAGAATTGTCTATTAATTATGATGTCATTCATTCAAAAGGATGTATGTTCCTAATAGTGTTTGTAACTTTTTTACTGACTCTTAAACCTCTTCTGCTTGATTGTATTGCCTTTGAGAAAATTTAAAAATGCAGTCTTAATAGTAGCCACAAACCTGTCCTATCAATCAATTATACCTGTTAATTTAAGATACAATCACTTGAACATGGTTTGCTAATACGTGCTGTAAAACTGTGTGTGTGAGAGAGCTCACACACGTGTTTATCCGTATGAGCATCCTTTCCTTTTCTTCCTGAGACCAGCGCACTTTGGAATGATATTTTAATTTATTATCATGAAAGGAATGGCAACTGGTTTTTAATGGTTACAGAATGGTGACTCACAACACTGTCCCAGATGCTGTCACCGTCGCTATGAGAGCAGATTTGCAACATCTTGTCACAGGCACACATCAGTGCTCATGCCGGCTGCCTTCATCCCAGAGGACAGCCTAACACCTGCTGCTGGCAGCGTGCCGGCCCTTCGGGGAACAAATGTTCCATTGCTGCTGGGTGATAGGACAGGACAGACTCGAGATTTTCAAGTGAACTGGCTAAAGGCACCCTAGGGCTTGGTGCACCCACCCCAGCACCCAGATGGTTGCCATTTCTCTAGGAATATTAGGGAGTGAGTGGTATGCCTATAGCTGTCTCCTATAAATAAAGAACAAGGGAAAAATCAGCAGTACTCTGGATGGTAAGATTTCTAGCGTGAGCTGTAGTTCCTTAGGAAAAAACAAACAAACCAAACCTCACATTTTTCTATTCAATATTATACTGCTGGAGTACTATGTGTCTATTTTGTATTTATTCACATTAAGAACTTAAAAGAGTGTGCTAAAGATTTTATTTCACATCAGAATATATGTGCAAATACACATATAGAAGGATAATGTGCTTCTCTCCTGCAGATTATCTTTAACCTAGACAAAATAGACATAATTTTTATTTTTCACATAGCTTTCAGCTGCCATGCTTTTATATTGCCAGATGTACTAGGTTAAGATGAGATGTAAGGGGGGAAAAAAAAGAGAAATATTAAATATATTTAGCAAGTGTTTCTTTTCAAAAGTATTTTTCGATACGTCTATCCCAGAGTTTTAAAATAAAGGGTACTCTGCATTAGCTCTGGAGAGCCCAAGTTTCACGCTGAGGTCAAGGAGAGATAAAAGGACTCCTGGCTTGGAATAGGCAGCACAGGGCATGTCAGGATCAGGTCTCTCAGATAGTATGTAACGTGTTTCTTTCCATTTATTACCATTCCACTTCCAGTGGGGTGATAATAGCAGTGTTATGATGTCTTCACTTCATGTGGATTGAATAGCAGGCTAATAAAGATGAGGGTGGCGCTTTTTTCAGCTATTATACTCAAGTTTCAAATAACACCATTTTTATTCTCTGCTTTTGAAAAGGCTTTTTGTCCATACTATTCCCCAAAGCTTAGATCAAAAACATGTCATGTGTCTGAGAGAGGGGCAATGCAGGACGCAGTGCATTAGTATTTCAGCTACTGCAGTACAGTTTCAGTGCTCTTTTGCACTTCAGTCTTTGCACAGGAGTTTGCTCCTGTGAAAACAGGATCCCTTAAAAATAAAAAGATTGATCATACATTTATAGGAGGGTGGCTTGATATGAAGCCTCTGGATTGTTGCAGTTGAATTCAGTGTGGTTTGAATCAATGTGCAGTGGAGCACAACCCAGGTGATATTTCACTTTCACTGCAGCATGCTGCACTTCTCTGCAACAAATCAATGTCATCTACATCACCATACACTCAGTGACACCCTGAACTACCAACAGGAGAATTCCGGATTACTTTCACCAGTTAAATATTCCCTCTTTTTCTCTTGTTAGAGAGGTTAACGGTTGGGATATTTCCCTGTAAATTATTAGGAAAGAAGAGCATCACACAGAGTCAGCTCTCTTTTGTGGTTCTTTGAACACATGTTCATATATTATTCTTTCTGATGGCCTGTAAACCAAGTTTCCAGGTAATGCCAATTCATAATAACCTCCCTGCTAGCGACCCCACTATTGGCCCTGGGCAAATCACATTGTTTTCCTTTGTCCCCTAACTGTTTCTATAAAATGATACTAATAATATCCACAAGAGAGAGATGTTGGGTGAATCCCCGTGCCTGCAGAGGACTTTGAAGATGAAAAGGCTTGTTCAAATGTTACACACTGACACCATTATTATTAAAGATTAAAAGTGCATTCTGCCCTCAGATGGACACGCGCAGCTGCTGCTATTCCTATTGTCGGGGTTTACACAAATAACCACGCGATGGTGTGGAGATGTACAGATCTAGAGGCTGTAAGTTCAGCAAGTCAGCTTCACTGGAGCAAAGACAACATTTTTATGTGCAGATGGCAGGCATGTAAATTTGGGATGATGGTAATTTGGAGGTGCTTGTAAAGCATTTGTGTCAAATGAACTCTTTTCAGCTTCTAATTCTACGATGAACTCTTTTCAGCTTCTAATTCTAATTCTAAAGAACAATGAGAAAAATTAGAATGGAAGAGCAGGAAAAATATTTATCCTAAACCTTAGGATAAATCTCCTAATCAAAAGCTAGAGTCCAGAGCTAGAGCAGTCCTGGTGATAGGGATCTTGGCAGGATTCAGAGGTCAGGCTCAGCTCTCGTGTCACATTTGGGTCGTGCTGCATGAATCTTCTCTTTTTGCAAGGCTTCCTTGTAAACTGTGGAATATCTTGCATCCTAATGTAGGAAATGGGTCCCAAAGGACTGAAGAATCTTAAAGGGCACTTCCAATCCAGAATTTCTGTTCAAACTGAAAAAATTATGAAGGCCCTGTTATCACTCAAACATTGCATTCTATTTTGACATTGTTAACAGTATTTTTTTCACTGTCCTGCATATAGTCTTTACAGGGGATTTACAAGCTAATCTTTTTGACTGTGCCATGTCACTCTTTGAAATTCAATTGCAGTTCTATAGTCACCCTGCCTTTGATTAGCTAAACAGGTGTAAAAATAGTAAAATTTGGTGTAATGAGTAGAAACTTAACCTTATACTCAAATAAAAGTCAAAAGGGGAGTCTTCCTTAATAGATTGTCATCTTCCACTTTTCAGTATAGACTGCTTTCTTTTAATTTCCCTTTCATGGTTGATTCAGTACACTTGCAAAATAGCTATCATCAGAATTCAGAAACAGAATAAATGAAACAGCCACTTGGCTGTTGTTTTAAAGACAGGGCATTTATTGCTTCACATTAAGAGCATTCTGTGACGTGAGCAGAAATGAGGTAGATCCATGCAGGGAAAAAGGTTTCAGAATTCAAAAAAATAAACAAGTTCCTACAGTTCACTATTCTTTTCAATGCATTTATGAAGGCCAAAAGTAAGTACATCAGTTACAGGAGAGATATGAATCTTCAAAATCCAATCACCCAGACCTTTTTTTTTTTTAAAGAAAAGGATTAAAAGTAGCTCATGGTTTGAGAACTCAGTGTTACTACAGGATAGCTCAGCATTAAGATGTGGGAAGGCAGAGAGTGTGGGCCAAGCTGACTGACAGAGCGAGTTAGTGTCTGAGCAGCTGTGTGAGTGCTTAAAGGGCTCTCCTTGCTTTTTAAAGTTTAAAACAAAAACAAGGAAAAAAGAAAATCTTTCATTAAGTCTCTGTTGTCCTGAATAACCAAGGACAGATTCTGGGTGGTCCCCATAAAGTTTCTTTTTAACTTGATAGCCAGACTCCTGGGTATTTTTCCAACAGTTGTAGGAGATGAAATGACACTGAATTAATTTCCCTTTTCTTAAATAACAGGAATGAAAGGAACAGTTAGATCTCTATACAACTACTTGTGAAGTCATCACCACCAGGCTTGTCTGCATGTTCTGTGCAATATTCTGTATTTGCATGTTCTGGGCCTCCTTCAGGCGAAACAGCTGACCCTGGTAACCGGGGATGCCTCACTTGAGCAGAGCAGATTTTTTGGCCTGGCTGGTGTTCATGAAGGTCACTGCTAAGTGCAAAGACGTGTAACAGCAGTAAAACATATGACCTACTCACCTGACTTCTTGGAAGGAGTATTCACCTGCTAACTCCTCCACTATCAAATGATAATTGCTTAAACCTTTGGTTGAACTGACTAGCTTGTATACAAGGTCTCCATACAAGCTAAATATTTGGCAATGTGGTAAACAAGAAATTGTCAGAATCAGGAGGCAATTCAGTGGATTGCTGGACGTCCTACTGTGCCTGTTGTTGCACGAATACTTAAAGAACTTCAGCTTTTGAGTGAGAGCCATGTCACTCATTATGTAATTCAACTTTTTTTTTTTTTTTAATTTAAAAGAGCAATGATTTTATTTAAAAAGCCCAATATTTAGAACAAGGAGAAATTAGAAGAAAAACCACCACAGAAGTCCTTTCCTTAGGAGATCACTGTTTACTCTAAGATGTAATTCAGATCTTCATCTTTTCCCTTCCCTTGATTGCCTTGCAGCTACGGCTCCTGCCTCCAGTTTTGCACCATGCTTATCATTCCAGATCTTGGGCATCTTGCAACAGTGATGATTCTGGATGCAAGGACTAGTCACATATCGTTTGTTCCGTAATTCCCAGGAGAAGCAGCCCGTGTGACGAGTAAACTATTTTGGTAAAGGGAGTATTTTGTGGGGATTGGGCAAGGCTTGTGAGTCCTGAGTGAACACCTAGAAAAAATATTAACATTTCTTGTAATTCCTTTGCCTTTTCTGGTAAGAAAAAAAAAATTCTTTGGGAAATACTGGCTCTTCTCCCAAGTTGCAGATGATAGGACAAGGGGTAATGGCTTCAAGTTACGCCAGGGGAAGTTCAGGTTAGATATTAGGAAATATTTCTTTACTGAAAGGGTTGTCAAGTATTGGAATAGGCTGCCCAGGGAGGTGGTTGAGGCACCATCCCTGGAGGTATTCAAGAGAGGAGTTGACATGGTGCTCGGGGATATGGATTAGTGTTGGATGTATTTTTATGTGGTGTGTTGGGTTTGCTAGTGTTGTGTTTTGTGATGGTTTTGGGGGCTTTTTTTTGTTGTTGTTGTTGGGTTTTGGTGGTTTTTTTTGTGTAGGTTTTTTTGTTCGTTTTTGTTTGTTTGTTTGTGGGGTTTTTTGTTTGTTTTTTTTGTTTCTCCCCCCATTGGTTGGACTTGATGATCTTAAAAGGTCCCTTCCAACCTAGGTGATTCTGTGATTCTGTAATGTCATAAGGACATAAGACAAACCTTTCTACATTTTTCATGCATCTAACCTAGAATCCTCCCTCCTAAAGGACTCAGAAGTTAATTCTAAAAGCAGAGTATCAAAGCAGCACTAGAATGACCTCCCCATTGTGTAATCCTTCTGGTTTTCAATAATCAGTAGTTCAAGGACTCAAGGCTGCAGCTGGGTCATCCCATCTAATGGCTATCAGTAGTTATGTTCTCCATCAATCTGCTTAACTCTTTTTTTGTACTATCAGATTTATTATTCTTCCAAACACTGATGGAGTTTAGGATTGGATCATTGCAAGAGTACACTAAACATTATCTATATTCAAAATATTTAATGTCTACCTCAACAATATAGCTTTACTAGTTCTATGATTATATATGAAGCTGATATTCCTGCTTGACTAAACACACAGTTACTAGTTAACAAAAATAACACCTTAACTGCTTGAGTGCAATTTTCCAGTGACCCACAAGATCAATTGTTCCAGGCTCTCTGCAGTCTTAAGCTCAGCATGAGTCTAACCTTCATCCATGGGTCCACTGATACAGCAGCCACAGAACAAAAGATGAACTCACCTAAAAGAAGAGACCATAAAATGCAAGCATAAATTAAATAGCTGTGTGGTAAAAGCAAAAATTTGCTGGACACTTTTAAAACACAGGCGGCTGAAACGAGAGCTGAGAATGACAGAGAGGGCAGGTAACTGACCCCTACACTAAAAGAAGTACAACAAAGGCATTTGCTATAAGTTCTCATGGAAAGCCTTTTAGACAAATTAATTAAGCAATAAGACATGACAGGGTGTGAATCACTTGGTAATGATTTACGCCTATTGTGTTGTTAGGCAGAAGGCCAAAGGCCGAGTGCTGTCAAATCACCTAGGTGTAAATTATCATCTGATAATTTGAGCCCTGGAGTGCGTTATTGTAATTAGAAAGTGTTCTATCATAAAAGTTTGCTACTTCATTCAGGTTTTTTCCGTTCTCTGCTACGTTTTGATACTTAAAATTCTATCATTAAAAAATAAAATTTTTTTTGCAAAATTATTTCAGACAACTAACATCCTGAGAGGCTTTAGATAACAAACCCTGTCATATAGCACAATGTACAGCAAAGAAATCAGTGCAGACATGTCATCACCATAATTTAATCACTGTGCCTTCATTCATAAAGCCAGTTATAGGCAAAGAGAGGTATTAGGGTTATAGGGGAATGCGTAATTTAAAATTCAAAGTTAGATGGGTGAAGAGTAATGAGGCAGCTGCAGATGACACTCACTTTTCACATTAAATTGTGCAAAAAAAGATGAGTGGAAAATAAGATGAATTCTTCCAAATTGCAGCATCCAAACTGGTGTGGAGACCACCGGGAAAAGGCAACTCAAAAACTGATTATTCAAATTGAGAGAAGCAGAGTCCAGCAATGGCTGCTCAACACAAAGATGTGAACACCAACTCTGACTTTGGAAATTCATACAATGCAGGTTGTCAGGACCTGGGAGAAGGTATCACTGTCTACCTGTCTATTTGTTCTAAACTTACATGCTTCTTTCAGCTGCTTAGAATTATTGGAGGTAGGATATTGAATTAGCAAGGTCTCCAGTTTGATTCAGTTTTCCATTCTTAGGTACTTGCAGTTGTTGGTCATGTTACACGTGTCAAGCAGAAGAAAGATCTTTTTCAAGTCTAGTGTAGAAATGAATGTCATTCCAGCCTCTGTCTCCCTGTTGTTTCATCTATGGCTGCAGCATAGTTAGGGAAAAATATTGTATCAAATCCAGCTAAACATTAACCAAGGTCACAGTCAAATGCAATAGAACGTTCTTAATGTTCTTGCATGACTAGATGACAACAGCCTTCACTGCTGACTTCCTAAAGCTGAAATGATTGCCTACTTGTAATAAACAGTCCCAGGATGCAAGTATCCAGGGTGAAATGTCAAGGTCAATCAAGAGAACATCTTTCCAAGCTTTAGACACACTCAGAAAAAGAGAATTGTACCAAGCTGTTGCCTCATTGGTCAGCCATGATTTCAAAACAATTTCGTAAGGGATGTAACTGTAAAAACAGAATGTCTCAAATCTGTTCTGATAAACTACTGGTCTCAAGATTCTTTTTCTAGAGTTTCCTTTTAGTGTTTGCTTATTGATGGCATATGTTCCTTTTTTGTTGTGATTCTTTTTGCATCAAATTTTTTTTTTTACCCTCATTTCGTGTTGTCACAGAAGCTGCCACACATCCTATTGAAATCAGATTTCATCCAATTGCATTTATTTAATCAGAAGGATCCAGATAGCGTGATAGTTGGTTTTAGCATCCGTCTAGCATGTTATTAGTAGGTTAGTGTTTGGAAAATTGACAGAGAAACAGATGTTGGGATTATTTTGTGTAGCTTCAATACCATAATGATACACAGTTGTCAGAAGCTTCTATTTTCTTGTTTTAGGAAGGTGAGTGTTTTATGGAGGAAATGGCTCAATCTTTTGCAAGCCAGAGGGTAGAGAAAAATAAAATGAAAGGCCTGAGGAAAAAAATCTAAGGAAAGAGTGATGAATGTTTAGTGTGTGCCTAAAAGTTTGTGCAGAACATGTGCAATTTATGAAATTGTTCTATGGGAATAATCCTGGTGGTGCCTGTTTCCCTCACAGATACATATTCAATGAAATAAGGGACAATAAATCTATAGTCTCATTATTTGCATATCCTCAGCCTGCTGTACAGTGGGACAGGAAAGAGGCATCATTTTTGTCAGTTCCACCCTAATAATCTAATATGCAGAAGTTTCTCCCTTTCTAGGAGGGAAACAGTGAGCTTGAAAATAAAGAACTTGAACATGCTTGGTGTGTCTTCGTTCTGGTTTAGCTATGCTTATCAGCCACAGTGGAGAAAAAAGATCTAGCCGATGTCCAAAGGACAAAGGTCAAAAAAACTTTATTTCAATTTTTTTCCACATGTAATGTCTTACTATTGGATTTTTTAGATATGAAATAACAAGATCAAAGGGTTTTTCAGTTGCTCATGGGTTTGGTTGCTTTGTTTGCTGTCCACCTCAAATTACATTTTAGGAAGACACTGAGAGACAATGGAAAATACTGTGAAAAGGACATAGTAGTCAGTGCTTTGATGCATACCTCAAAGAATGAATATCCATTCCTACATTTCTTTCCCTCTAATGCTTCCCTTTCCCGCCTATTTCATCACTGCATGTTAGCACCAGATGTAGATAAGAATTCAGTATCTGGTAAGACAATTACATTTGGTCCACATCACTGTAATTTAATTCTAAGTAGTTCAGGCACTCTGCTCCTTTTGGAGCCTATGACTATAAATACTTAAAGGGTGGGTGTCAGGAGGATGAGGCCAGTCTTTTTTCAGTGGTGCCCAGTGACAGGACAAGAGGAAATGGACAGAAACTTGAACATAAGAAGGTCCATCTAAACATGAGGAGGAACTTCTTCACTTTGAGGGTGGCAGAGCCCTGGAAAAGGCTGCCCAGAGAGGTGGTGGAGTCTCCTTCTCTGGAGACATTCAAAACCCATTTGGACACATTCCTGTGCAACCTCCTCTGGGTGGACCTGCTTTGGCAGAGGGATTGGAGTAGATAATATCCAGATGTCCCTTCCAACTTACTGGAGAAAACAGAGTTGCGTGTAGATTGGTGTGATGCTTCAGTGAGTGCAAACTAGAGAGAAACTTTCCTACACGTACATGCACATTCACATGCAAGCACACATCCCTGAGAAGGTATGTCCTATGACTTCTAAGATCTCTCTTATTTAACAAAATAGAAAAGACGAATATTCAGTCTTTGAAAAGCACATGAAAATGATTATGAACAAAGTAACTTGCACAAGATGATATAGTCAAGTAACTCCCTAGGAAATTTGCAGAGATCTTTATTATTAATATCAAATTTTCTCATTTTTTGTTAAAGCCGTAAATCTCCATAATGAAATAGAATTCATCACCTCTAGATTTATACTCTTAGCAGGGGTTTAGATCTTTATGGATGCCTCCCAAAAATCTAATAGGTAATAAAGAAGTACTGATCTAACCAAGTCAACAGGCAGTTGATGCAATATTTGGATTTAGACTACACTTTGTAATTATAGGGTTAAAAACTGTAATATATAGAACTCCCTCTGGACATTCATCAGAAATCTCTCCTTTTGATTTACTTATCCAGTCATGGGTTTCTAGCTAGTATAACTTAATTCAAAGGCAACTGGGAAAGGACCTATCTGATAGTAAAGTTATTTTCATTAAGATATTTAAGAACTAGAGTGTGAATTTTTTCCATGCAGCTTTAATCAAAACAGCACCATTAATCATGCTCTAAAACAACAATGGTTATTGCCAGTATCACCATAAGATTACTAGATTAATCCACTGATTAAATTATTTATTCTTTCTTCTCTGTCCTTTTATTTATTTTAAAATATGAATTTCATGGGTGTTATTGACAATGAAGAAGAAAGAAAAGAGAGTCAGCTGACTATCAATTACTCAGTGTGCTCCAGTTCTGTTCTCACAGGAGCATGTTGTTAGCATTCAGCTATGCCCAGTCATTCTTCCAAATAAAAGAAATCAGATATTAACAAAAGATTCAAATGAAAATTCTAGATCCAAGACTCCTTTAGTCCTGAGAAATACCCCATTTCAAACTTCTGCAGCTTTTCATGTCATAGCCTAGTGTCCGGCTCCAAATTCAGATTAATCCAGGATATTGAAGTAACTACGATGGGAGTCTTAACTTGGAATTATGTCCATGTTAGTAACATCCAGTGACTTCATAACATTCAACTGCTTCTTAAACTGACAAACATGGGAATGCTAATGGAGTCTTTCAAGGTTTGTCATGAAAGCTTCTAGGATTTACAAATGTTATTGTAAGAGACGAATAAATAGTGGGGATCTGAAATATGTGAGAAGTGTTAGTGTAGTTTTCCATGATTAAACTACACTCCAAAAGAATGTGAAAGAATGAGCTGTCAAAGATCACAGACGGGGACTAAGGCCACAGAGATATGAATTGGGATCACTTCAAACAGATTATTTTATCCTTGAGGTAGGTGTGTAGGAGAACTGGGGTCTGAGATTATTCTTTTCCTTGGAGAACTGATCAGAATAACATGATAGCCTTTATAACATTCAGTTTAACATAACCAGGAACATTAATTTAGCATTCTCATATATTGAACAGATCTTCACAGGGAAGCACTAAAGACACCAGTGAGCATGAGACAGATTGCTCTGTATCTTTGACCTACAAGTACATTTCATAGCTGAATCGGTGTCGGGACTCTGTTTATCTGCTGGATTGGCCTCAAAATACAGCCCAGCTCCCTTGTACTTCTTGCAAGCAGTTTAGACATAGAATATTTTGGGTATCGTAAATGAGCAACATCTATTCCCAGGGCAAGGCAAGTCTATTTCACAAGTTACTTTATGGACCATATGGTTATACTTGGTTATGTTCAGTCACATAACATCACATAAAGCAACTTCATCCAGTATATTCAGATACCATGCCATGCAAATGGAGCATCATTTCTAAGTTTTAAAGGAACCTTGTCTTTTTCCCTTGGGAGCATGGTGTAGACTATAGTTTTAAGTCAAAATTCCCACAAACTTTTAATATCCTTTGAAAAAAACATGTCAGCCTCCAACTTAATGTGATGCAACTTATTATCCTTGTGTTGGTGTATAAAAAAGGCACTCTAGTATTATTCTAAAAGTAGGCTGAAAATAGAAAATGAAGTTGCAACCAGTAAAGAGAAGAAGTCAGAATCGGTTTAGTTTTTTAGTGTGGTCCTTGCCGAAACCAGCAAAGCATCCCTGAGGCCTCCTTATCCGGTGTGCTGAGTCGAAGCCTTCTGGAAACAGCAGGCTTAAAGGTTGCTAAGCCAGACTCTCTCTTAGATAATTTTAAGGCTTATAACTAGGACATTCTAGTGCTGTACAGGGAAATAGTTCTCAGCGTCAAGCGTGGCAGATATTGCATGTAATTACAGAGTGAGCAAGACACAAAACATTGCTCGAGAGGCAAGGAAAGAGTTAAGCGTTATGCACTCAAAGGTAGGATTCAGTCCCAGGGTAACAACCCTCCAACAGAACTTTCCATTGTTCACAGGTCTGGTAAACTCCGGGGATAAAGTACCTTTTTGGCTGTTGATGTCAGGAAAGCTATCATTTTTGTGATATAATTTGGTTTTCTGTGTAATTACATCCTGGCAAAAGCATATTTCTAATAGCATAGCATAGAACTTTCTGTTTAAAATGCATTGTTGACTTTAGGCTGGAATTCCGTATTTGGTTACATTCCACCCTCATTATGGAGCTCTCTGTACATCCCTGAGCACAATGGCATTATTATGAGCTACCTTGGCCTCCAGGTCATGAACTACAATTATCTCTTTTCATGGCAACAATCTTTATAACCTAGAAACTACTCCCAGGGACAACATTATAAAGAAGGATTGGCATATGCATAAATAAAGATGAATAGATATTGGCACTCCTCAGAGTTTTCGCCATTGATTATAGAATGTTGATTAATGTCATAATCACTACCTCCCCTCGTAAGCGATAGCGGCATTTTGTGCTGGCTTCACTTTGCTGTCTTCACATCTGCTGCTTTCTCTCCAGTCCCTGGCTCTTGTCACCCATCTGATTCATGCTCGTAGCACGATGACAAAAGTCACAATGTTTGGTTGCCAGCGAGAAAATTTCAGAGGAACAATTTTGAATCTGATTGTTCTCGACTAACATGCTGCTCCAACGGATTATAGCACTTTTATATGCGGTTGCTTTTTGCTAAGTCCATCTGTCTGCTCTCCAAGCTGTGCTCCTAAGATTTGACATTTCAGGCAGTTCTGATTCTGTTTTCTCTCATCCACTTTCAGTTTTTAAGAACAAAAATCCGGTCAGGAAGGATATTTGGGGAGCAGTAAGCAAAAAATAAGATTATTATTATCCCTTTTTCAAGCGATTAACACAGTACGTTGTATTTCCTTGCCATTACTTAAAAAAAATAAAATATCTTCAACTCATCTACAAGGCAGATGAGCAAATGGCATTGCATGTAAGTAACTTGAATCAAGGAATCAGATATTCAGCAAACCAGTGTCGTCCACAGAAAGAGCTTATGAATCCTAACAGCTCCTCCCAAAGCACAAATTACTACAGTATTTCCTGTCCTCATTAGATCAGTTATTTGAAAATCCATCTTTGCTTCATCCAGGTTGTTTACCTGCATTTAAAGGTAACGAATGAGTTGTGAAATGCAGCTGCATTTTAACAGATGTGGCCACACAGACTTCACAGAACATGATCGGAATTGCTAGCGATAGAGATTGCTCTGCAGAAAGAGGGCTGTGCTAGAAATGTATGTCAGAGTGAAATAATGAATTTACATGCATTGTCATTTTATGCAACATATGTTCATTTTTTAAATACTTGCTTTGCCAGAAGCTAAGGAACCAGCCGTAAAGATAAACTAAACCAGACAGTGTCTGGTAAAGTTTAGAGTAAAAATCGCTCCAAGTCGTACTGCAGTGTTCTAGTTGTCCTCCTGTACCATTTAAAACATATAGACACATCGAGTTGATTGGGTTAGTCCAAACACGCAGGATGAAAATTACTGGGTGTTGGTATCGGGGAAGTCTTCTGATTGCTTGAGAAGAAAATGCTCGAGGGGAGTTTGTTACCCAACACCAGCACAGTTTTTGTCTATATGAATGCCCAGTGAGGCCTATATATGCCTACACATCTTGTGTATCTGGTTTATCTAGGACAAGTAGAACAAATGGACTTCAAGCCTTTGCTGCCTCTGCTGTGGGCAAGGTTTCTGAAAAATTATCTAAATGCCACAGGTTCCCTCTTGCAGTCAACTAGGTAGGGGCAGGAGGGGAGTAAAATGTGTAGACAAGAGGTGTAAAAAGATGTCAAGCCAGCAAAAATGAACCTGAAGGTTTTGTCAACTGCAGAAAACAGCAGAGAAGAGAAATCTGGACTTTCAAACTATAATTGCTCAAATAAAAAGAACATGTAAGGATTATTCTTTCATTTTCCATATCAAAAGATGAGTGACTTTTTTGGGGGGGTGAGGGGTGATAAATAAAGGCATGTATCAGATACATAATAGCAGGTTAATGAAAGATTTTATGAAACCTTTCAGAGATAGGGAATTTCCTAAAAGAAGTTGAGGTTGTTTAGATATTATTGTTTCCCTTTTGTACAGGAGTTGGCAGAAGGAAGAAAAAAGTTAACAACCCAGCAGTTCCGCTTCTCTGAAGATATCTCAGTGTGGGGCTGTTATTCTTACAGGTTTTGTGTCCTAGCTCAATAATGTGATACATGGATAATAAACTCAACCCATATATCGTGTTTTTCCAAGAGGCTTGTAGACCCACCTCAACATGCTGGCTGTATGAAGTGGTCCATTCCTGTGAACCCCTAGAACATTTAAGCCAGTTTCTTTCTAAAGTGGTAACTCATCCTCCTTGGGAGTTGCCCAAAACTTTGGCTACATGCAGATTCAGGAAAAAAAATAGAAATCCAAGCAAAAGCCCTCAGGGTGTGTGTTTAAGGGCGTGTTAGCAGAGGGAATTAGTCATAACGAGAAGGTCTTCCATAGGGTGGCTATAGAGCAAATCCCTCTAACATTTGCTGCCTGCAATCCAGAGGGGTCAGCAAACAAGTGTGTCCTCTCCATGGTACATGAGACCAGCAGAATGACTGATAAGTAATATCCTACTTACTGTAGAAAGTTTGCATTGGAGGAGAGTAACTGTCTTAGAAGACGCCTCAAAATTCATAAAATAACAAATGGTTTCATGGGAGGCATGGAAGGGGTGAAATGCAGAAAAGGACTAGAAGTTGGAAGACCAAGTTTATCTAGTACAGCAAGGAGTGTGTTATGCTCACAACATCTGACAAATGAGACAGGAGCTGCTGTGTCCTCGTGCCTTCCCGTTTTTGTAACTGCATTCTCATGGTGAATACAGCTTGATGTAGAGGGGACTGCCTCTGACAGACACAAAATTATCTTAATACCAGCAGAGTTTATTACCTGCTCCTGTGCTGATTTACACACCAGAGAAACTACAGGTCCTGGTGAGGTCTGCTGTCCCTTTAAAGAATTCGGGTTTAAAGCGTGAACTTCAGGGATTCTTTATCTGATGAATGATCTTCACTGAAAAAATAGTATCTGAACTGAGCTGGCTTGAACATAGGTACGTCCAATGAGAATCAGAAATTCTTCCACTATTCCCTGGATAATAGCAGGAAATAATTATATCCTTGTTTTTACAGGATGCCTATTTTGAAAAACAGGTCCAGAATACAACTGTTCAGCCTAGTGACAGACCAGATAGGTAACTAGGACTGAACTTAGCTCTGTATGTCTGTGTGGCTGCAGAGGTGACAAGAGAATACCATTTGCAGTAAGGCAGCCAAAGAGCAATGACAGCAGGGACGATGGTAGCTGCAAAGTGCCAGCAGACTCAGCTTTGGAACAGATTTGCCAAGACCGCCGCACCATGTGATGACACAGATTCCATGCTGAATGCACAGTGACATGGAAAATGTCTCCTAGTGGTGTCCAGGCTTCACCAGTTAACTCCTCTAATAGCTGCTCTCCCCTGACTTTGTACTGTTTCACCAGCTGTTGTGCATCTCCTGTTTAGGAGATGACACTGGCAAAGTGGAAGCATCATTAGGGAAAAGCAACAACATATGGATGGGAGAAGGGGGGTGTTTTAAATAATGAGCATGCATGTGTCTGTGTTCAGTACACACACAGGGAGCACCATCTTACTTAGTTACTTGAGCTTGATTTACCTTTTTTACCATTCTCTTCCAAGGAGCTCTTGCAAGTGCAGAGCATTCTGGAGAAATACAAGAGCAAATACACCAAGCACAAAATCAGTTCCACTTGGCAATGCAAAGAATCCCTAGGGTGGAGAAAATTCCTATTTGGTGTCTGTTCAGTAATCCAGCCTAGATTCAGGCTTCACTCGTGGTTGTCTTCCAGGGCTGAGGATATTCACCTGATGCCATCATGATCTATGGCTGCTGAGCAGCCCCTGGAAGTTTATTGCATCCAGCTAGAACTGCCTTTGGGCAGCCTCAAGACCAGAGAGTTGAAACAAACCATTCTACGGGAATTAGAGCTAATGAAGATTGCACTTCTCTATGAATTTATGTCTATGTGTAGCTGTCTTTGGTGATACAACCTCGAACTGAGGCTTTTGGGATGCTAGGAAGGAGCAATGATCTGAGGATTCTCTCCCATCTAATACCGTCAGCTTGTGCAATAAATGCTTCCTTAGGCTCACTTAGCGGGTTTTCCTTTTCTGACCAAATACTGATTTTACCCAACCTGGAGAACCTTAGATGTCCTTAAGACATTTCTGAAATTCACAAAGTATTAAAGGACAGGATGAAGACAGACAGTATGCCCCACCTAAAACTTGTCCCCTCAGGAGCCTGGTTCTGCAGATCTTCCTTCTGTATGAAGGGGAGTTAAAAGTAAGGTAAGCATTTTTTTGCACTTTGCTGCCTGGTTTTGCCCAGTTGGTAGGTGGCCTGGCTGTAGCGTATGAATCCAGGCTCTTGTTCTGTTGGTCATGAAACCCTCAGGAAGATACTGGGGTGATGAAGAGTGCCACAGTAATTGCACTGTACTTTGCCTTTCCTAGGGCCTGCGGCATGTTCAGTCTCTCCAGGCTGTCATGGGTCCCAATTCATAAGAGTTTTTGAGGTTTTACGATCTTTAAGTTCACATCCAAACAGCACAGAATTTATTTGGGCCAGACTAAATTTAAGGCTTTTAACAGTTTATTAGTATTTCTCCCAAGTTTTCAGTTTATAAATGAGATAAGGATGTATTCTTACATTCCGCCTCACACCTGCCTATTATGTGTTTCATTAGTGAAAGCTTTCATTTGTAAAATCTCCCATGAGATGCATACCTTAGAGAGAAACTGAAATCAGGCAGTCATAACCTATCCAATTGAATGTTTCATAAGAAAGAAGTTTTAGGATGCCAGCTGGTATAGTAAAAAATCACCAGATACACCATCATAACAACGCACTGAAAAAAAAATAAGCATTAAAGCAATGTTAATTATGCTGGTGTCTTATATTAGTTTTCTCAGGGGTTTCTACAATACACTTAGTAAAATGACAGGACCAGGGAGCATGTAATTTAGGAGAATGGTGGATTTTCTCTTCTTAATCTAAAGGCTTTCAACTAAAATCCTCATCAAGTTTAGGAGCACACACACAATCATGCTTATTCCTCGTGTCTCAGTATGTCTGTGTTAGTACAAGTTCCAAGTCCAGCAGGTAGTGAGGACCTGCTGTTTCTCTATGATGAGTGTCACTCACTGCTGAGAAGTCCCAGTGTTTGGAGATGAAGCAGAGTGTGGGATGGAGCTCGAACTACTAAGACTTATTATCAGGATGGTTCTCCATTGACGTGGACAGAAATGGTGGAAGGGAGGACAAGGAAAGATGAAGGAAAGCTAATTGGGTCATTCTGAGAAAGGAGATTAAGATACAGTGTTTGTAATATTAGATTCCCCAACCCGTACCTTTGTGGACAATTCATTTGTTTTAGGCTTATCTGTATTCAGATGATGACATGAATTCAAAGGGCAGTGGATCTGATTTTCTGTTGCCTGGTGCTCTGTTTATAATTTGCCTCTTCTGCAAAGGAAACGAAAAAGGAATGTAAAATACTGCTCAGGATCTGGGCTTGGTTTTGATCTCGCACTACTTTTGCAGAAATGCCTCTATGCAGTTATTTTTCCTGTGTTACACTTCCGTGACAGCAGCAGAACGATGTGACCCTCTTTTGTCCTTGCTCTACTTTCATGTAGCTTATGTTCTCATCAAACGGACCCCAAGCTTCTTCTCTGCCTATAACTGCAGGTCAAAACATCAATTTTGGCAATTCGGCTGCCCGCTCTGCCATTTGGAAGGAGTAAGGTGGAGACAGCTGGCAGTTAGGGGAGCGCTAGGAAGCATATGGTAGCTCTGTGCAGTGTTGTCCAAGAGCTCGTAGGACAATCATTCGTGTGCTTCACTGGTTTCTAAAATGCACATCTCTTTTTTTTGGTCTTTTCTCACAAGCCCCCAGGATAGGCATCACTTCAGTGAGGGTCATTTTAGAATAAATTCCACATTTCGAATTTTTTTCTACTTTTCCCATGAAGTAAAATCTACTTCGAAGTTATTCTTCTATAAATGACTACAGAGAAAACAGGGTGACTGCTAATTATAGGCAACTGGCGAGAAACAATTTTTTTAGAGACTAAATGCAACAATAAAATCATCTTAAATTTAAAGAACTGTGTAGCTGGGCATTGGCAACTAGTCTTTTTAACATGGCAGCTGGTCAGAGGGTTAAGAAAATATGTGGCCATGCAACTTTGGCTGAGATCCTGCCTGATCTTGAGAGTTAAACACAGCCAAGCCCTGTAGTGTTGGATGGGAAACCGCCAAGGAAAATCCAGTGATTCAGTAAGTGGCATTCGTCCTGCATGATTACAGCAACCCAAGTGCCAGCATGGTGCTCGGGGATAGTTTCGTTGGTGGCAGTGATGTTTTAATACAAGATGTAAATTTGTCCAAAGATCTAAGGACAATTTACACAAAAATAAGCAAGTTTTGATAATGACTCTCTTGTAATTCCACCCTCTGCTTGCTGTTGTATGGGACTTTCTTCCTGTTTTATTTTGTTGACTGATCATGGTCATTGCTACAATAAAACCAATTACCTCTGTAGTAAATTCTGTTTATAAACACTGCCCACAACACTTCTACAGCATTTGATGAAGTGTATAATCAGAAGTTTGTGCCTGTGTAAAGATATTTCAAATACTCTAGCAAGAGGCAGTAATTTGGGAAGCTCTTTATACAGTTCTGCAATGCAAATTCTCTCTCTTCCCTACCACAGTCATTTATTCCAGCCCCCAAGTTGCGGTGCATGATTATAACATTTGTGTTGATGCAACCGTGTGGGCTGTTTTCTAAACCAGAGCAGATCAATAAACTGACTTGGACTAAAAAATCCTCCAAAAGGGGATGGATATTTTTTAACTCAGCTAAGGTCTGATGAGATTTGAAGTGCAGCCATACCATGGTTTTCATGAGCACTTTCATTACCACAAGTATGGAGGCAGTAAATCCCATGGTGGGCCTAGATGTGGTGGAGCAACGAGGCAGGAACACCTTCATATAGTCTTTACACCAGAAGAAATAGTTTGCCACACATTTTTACCATTACCATAAAAGTAATGTTTATGTTAAGTTTTGAAGTTTAGCCACCAAACTTGAATCTTCATCGTTTGTATACCTAAGCTTCCATCATATAATTAGGACTTTGGAGTTTATAAAGCATAGACTAAATGGATCCTTGGATTAAAATTGTCTCCTGTAATATTATTTATAATGCACAAATGGGAGTGCATAAACGAACATTTTTGCAGAGGTCAAGCTGTAATTTTTGTTATTTCACTTTACAGTTTCCATTTGAAATAAGATTCCATGACACATCTAAATAATTATACACAAGAGCCTCTTCTAATAGTAGCAGGCTCATGAAAAATAACAAGACCAAATGATAACTGTCTCCTGACCCATACATGTATTTACAATAGAAGTACTTTAATAAAGGTAGCTACATCCTCTAGATCCCCAGACCTTTACTTGAACTCTGCTGTAGCATAATTGACGGACAGAATTAGAGAGTATATTAAGACCCGGAGCTGAACTTTTTCAGTAGGCTCAGCTTCACGCACATCACTCACAATATTAGAAAGAATCTATGACAATCATATTAAAACGATGCCACCCTGACATAGATTAACAGAGTATGTAATTATATTTAAATGCTGTAATTGGAACTTGCTGTTAAGTGCCTACTGTCACTTCTCAATTCCCCTCAAGGCACGTAAACCGCTTCTTCCTTTGCTCTATAAATTTAATGCCATATTCTGCACGCAGAAAGAGCTGGTATTTCATCAAGAGCATTTTGTTTGCCTTAAATGCTGTGAAAACACAGGCCTTGTGAACACTGCAGGATGTAAATCCATCCTGGGAAATGACTCTGTTAAAAAAAAAAAAAGAAAAAAAAAAAAAAAAAGGCATTTTGCCATTTCATGCTTATGGGGACAACCTGAATTTCTGCATTTGATCAGTTTCTTAACCTGAAAGCTGTTTTGAGCTCAGTCTTTTGCACACAGCATTATTAGGACTAGAGATCCTGCAGGTGAAGGCAGGATCTGGGGAACTTAATGATGCCCAGGTGTACCTTATTAAGGCCCGTGGATGCAGCCAGGTGTTTCTGAGGCCTTCACCTCGGTGGCAAAACGGCTTTTGCTTCTGGTGGTTTGTGACAAAGAAGAGTCCTTGTGTGGCCCTCTTAGCAGAAGCAGGGCTGAGGATGCAGTAGGTAGGAAAGATATATTCTTGTTTGTGCTTTTGTAGTAAAGCTTAATGGGAAAACTGGGGAAAAAATGGTATTTAAAGTCTCCTGTTTGTCTCAGGGAGGATGCTCCTCTGTGTGTCTCTGCAGATTTCTGGGACTGTGATACTGTTGTCTGTTAATTATCTGCTACTTGCTTATGTGTTTTATTAGATCTAGGTAGACTTGTATATATCCCTAATTTGTGATATGATTGCTTGCTTTGCTGGATTCTGTTAGTGTGGGTTGCATCTAACAGGTCTAACAGTGTGTAAAGTAATGGTAAAGTGTTAATTAAGGTCTGGATGAGAATCTTGCCCTTCTCGTGGATCCAGACTGAAGCTGGATTTCAATTTTTCTAGTGCAGCCTCGAACAGCACTGCTCTTCCTTCGTGTTCGTTGCCAAAATGACCTAGACTTGAACTCTCCCAAGAATGGGAAAGTGCTTTCGTGTAGTCTCTGTACTGGAGCAGTCCCAGAGACCTCAGTGTGATAGCCAGTGTGCGTTACGTTGGTCATGCATACATCTGCAATGTTAACTCTTGCTCTCTGGAAACTTAATCTAACATAACTTAGCCCTTTCATGTTTAAAAACAGTAGTTAAATAGTATTCATTTGGAGGTGCTTTGAAAAAGGCTGACTAGAAAACAGTAGGAAGGAAAAGGTAGGATTTTTTTAAATTATTATGACTGACTATAACTTTACTGTGAAAATTGGTATTATACAGGCTGGGGTGCAATTAGATACGCATTCTTAGTGGTGTTTCTTTTCTACCTACTGTACTTGTATTAATACTACACGAGGTCTACAGGCCTGAGAATGTTTTGAAAACAGTCACTATAAAGCTATACATTGGTGGCTTTGATAAATACATAGAAGACTGAGTCTAGGCATTGCTCTGTATTGTACAACAGTCTGTCTATTAATCCCTTTCCATTTTCTGTCTTGAAACCATGTATTTTCCTCTGAGCAACGAAGTAGAAACCAGCACACCCAGATGCCACAGAGGGCCCTTGGCTCCTCCACAAAACTTGGTCTTAAATAATGTTTTTGCAGCGTGGCAAGTGCTAGAACCCCGCATGGTGACCTACATGGCGTTGGCTAGAGCTTTTCTTGTGAATCTAATCCAACAAAAGCAGCTGTCACTAAACCAGTAGAGCTGTGAAAGCACTAACATTTTAGTATTGCAGCTATTCTTTAGGGTACCTGCTAGTAAATGTAAATGTTTTTAACGGGATACAGTGCTCTCATCGAAACTCTAATGTGCCGGTTTTCCTGTAAAATTCTCTTTTGTCATTCTTTCAGTCCTGACACTATATATGCTAGAGGTACTCTGCTGGTTCTCTGAACTAGTGGAAAGTGAAAACAATGCAACTGAAAACTCTCTTAACTAGAATCTATGATAGCTACCAACAGCATCTAGCTCATGCTGCATATGATTGCCATCACTGTATGCTAATGTCCTCATTAGAGAATCATAGAATAGCTTAGATTGGAAGGGACTTGAAAAATCATCTAGCTTCACCTGCCCTGTCATGGGCAGGGGCACCTCCCACTAGAGCAGGCAGAATACTTAGTATTCTAAGTAATATAATGCAAACAATAATATGAAAGCACACGTCTTGTGTTGATTCCAAATCCTGTGTGCTCTCCCAATGCCTTTGTGTCAAGGCAAGAGTTCAACTGACAGGGAGTCCCAAGAATGTCACCCTTCAGTCATCCTTTGTAAAAGCTTCCCTTTACTTTGTTGGAGTCCAACAGCATCGTTAACTGGTGGGTCTTTTCCAAGTGCTTCGAGCATTCTCCTAAAACAAGGATTCAGTATTAGTTTATCAGAGTTTACAGCATTTGCAGTTGCTTTCTCAGCCAAAATTGCAAGATTATGTAGATTAAGTCCTGCCCTAAGTTATCCAAGTCACTATCTCCATTACTGAGACAACTGAGGATATTTTAAGACTGTTTTTGTTCCACTGCACTTGATAATCTACTTTGTTAATGAAATTCTTTCTCTCAGGATTCCCTGTAGACTATGTAGAGTGAAATTCTGGCCCCAGTGAAATCAGTGGCAAAACTCCCATTGTTTTCAATGGTCCGAGACTTCACCCGTAAAATCAAAAAAGGAAGAGATGCAGGCCAACGGGCTACAAAAATACTAATAGAGTCGTTTTCAATCTACTGCCATGACTGAGGCTTATGTTTTGGAACTGAGAAGCTTAATCCCAATAGTAGGCGACAATACATCTCTCCAAGGAACTAGTGGAAGTGCTGGTGAGGCTTAGAGGTTGTGACAGGCCTGCTGTCGTAATTAATAACTTGTCAATCTCAGGATGGAGTTAGGCTATTTCATCAGCGCAGGACTCCAGACCCGGGGATACGCAGAGGCGCGGTTAATTGAAGCTATGCACTAGCTTAAAATATCACAAAGTTTGGGAGGGATTGAAGTATCTGGCAAAAAAATCATATGCAGTGATACTTCTTGAACTTCAGGATATATTTCTAGCAAATGCCATTGTAGCACAAAAGAAATTGGATTTTCAAAATTCCCTCACACATGAGCGACGATGTCCCTAAGGGAATGGTTATATCCTCAAGTATTGTGTACGTAGTAAAACAAAAAAGAAATAGTTTAGGGTTTTAAATGTTGGGTGCATAAAGGGCTAGATTTCCTGAGAACTCGGTAGTTTTTGGGAAAGGTATCAGTGACAATAAATGGAAAAGGAGAGACAGCATAAAGAAAGTACATGACTTTTGGGGGAAATGGATAGAAAACCAGGGTTTGAATACAGAGGCCTGAAGAAAGATATGACAGCAATTGGCCAAATTTTGCTTCCAAGTTTTGTTTGAACGTTTTAGTTGTGAGACCCTGACTGCCTCAGAGTTAATTTTTTCATGCCTTTGTAAGGAGACATTGACATACTTCTTTTTATGCAAAATAGGAAATGGAGGCCTAAAAATGTGCCAAAGGTCGGAGCATCTGCTATGAATTTAGAGCCCACAACCCCTATTTCCTATGCCAGTCTTCTAAAAAAACTAATTACAACGGTGTTAATGCTCAGGTAGCTTTAACCTAGGGAGTCAGAAAAAGTATTTTGTATTTAATGGGCAAAAGGTCCATAACAACTCGCTAGTTTGCACTGTGCACACTGTTTCAGAGTGCTAAAACTCATGTTTTGATATAATACAATTTCTTTTTTCACAAATGTTGAAGTTGCATACCAACTTTGTCCTTCCATACAGAGTTTGAAAACTTCAGGAGCTGAAATCTGTAGCTTAAACATCTGTTGTTGAGGTACGGTTCAGATTGTTTCAGTTGCTGAGATAAGTAATTCCCTGCTCCCAAAAGCATACTTGCAGCCCCAGGAAAGTTCAAATCTCAGTCAGGACCTTTTAACTTGGATTCACCTCTAGTGTATGCTTCAAGTAGTCATTTTTGATAAATGCAGATTATTACATGCTTTTCACCCTTCCCTGAAGAAGACAGCCTTCACCCAGACAAAATCTGTCAGCAATTTGGAAAAATAAGGAGAATGTAGAGTAGAACATAAGCAGTATCATCTGCCAAATACTCCAGAAACTGTCTACCAATCTTATCTATCCTAAGTCCACCATTCCTGGTAGTAGCTGGATTCCTTTGGGGAAGCAAACTTCAATTTATTACATTATTCTAGCAGTCAGCCAGAAGGGGGAGATGATAGCCAGGCTCCTAGAGGGCCAAATAACTCAGAACTCTACTAATCACATCTAGCAAGAATAAATAGCTTTTTCTACCCATTCTATTGCTTGGAAAAACAGTAGACTTATAACTAGCAGATATGAAGTAAGAGTGGAAGTAAGGAAAGAGGACACTTAAAGACACTGGGAGGCCAAAGGGAAATTGATTTTTTTTAGGGGGAGAACTTAAGTTTTGCCTACCCCAAGGAAGACTGGGAAAGGTGGCTAGATGGAAGAGTTTGCATTAAAGGGCTGTGTGTTGTATAAACAGATTATATTAGGTCCACTTGGTTATGGATAACTGTCAGGTCTGATGGTTGTGATGACATCTGTACTCCTGTGAAAATAAGTTCTTTTTTCCATCTGGGCTGCTACACGTCATTTCTGTATTCAATAACAAGGTGTGAGGGGAGTAAAATGTCAATTGCATTTAATCCATTAAAGCTAGGTGTGAGAACCTATGAAATTCAGTGAAAACATTGGATATCCATTACATGTCTTGTGCCTGGCAAGCACTGTTTCCTCTTCCTGGTGGTGTTTTGGATTATTTTGGCTATTTTAGAACTCTTTCTTTTTCAGCTTAGATTTTCTGTGTTACTCTGATAAAATCATACTTTGATAATGAAGTTGGGAAGGAACAGTAACCTAACATGGGACTTATCTAATGCTGAAAGCGGTTATTTGTAAACAGATGCCACTACTAAGTGCTTAAATTAGATAATAAATGGTACCTATCTCCTGAATGCCTTTCACTCCATTTACTGTGGTGTGCAGTCTGGGATATTTTTTTCTGCTTTTAGGATGTTTTAAGGATGCAATTTGCTTGTGAATCCTGCACAACTGTCACTGGTTCAATACAGACTTAAAGGGATTAGGTCTTTTCTAGAAAGTCCCAGGTGGATTTTTTTATTAACCTTCTGGGTAATAAACATTTATCTCATTTTTACAGCAGCATTTAACACTATCTATTTATGGCCAAATATCTGTAAATCCATTACATGAGCTGAAAATGCACCTGCTTCGGAAAAAAAGGCTCTCTAGAGAACCCACAGCAGGCACTGATAATTGTAAACAAAACAAAACAAGAGCCAATAAAATAAAAATAAAAGTATTACCTTGAGTATCATGTCTTACAGAAGACTGCTTTGAACAAAAACCCAATTATTATCCTAGTATGTCTATTTAAAAAAAAGAAAAAAGAGAAGAAGATGATTGAGTTAGTGTGAAACTGAGGTGGATGCTCACATGACCAAGACAGAATGACTGCATCTGGGCTACCAATTGAGAGCACAACATTGTGTTGTTAATATATTACACTCTGATCTATTGGACCATCATCTGCCTTGTTGCTTGGCAAATTTATAACCCCCAAAACTGCTTTGAATGCCCTCTATGAAGAAATAATAATACAGGCCTATGGTGGAAGCAACTGTGGTAAATCCCATACCTGCTGTATTTTTTTTCTTCCAAAGACCCTAGAGAATCAGCATAGTTTTTAAAAGTGTTAAGAAGGTGATTAATGAATGGAAGAAAATGGACCAGAATAGTCCCTTTCATTTGAAGAACATCTCCTCATGCTATGTGTTTTGAGTACAGCTAATCTAGAACAGAGAGGGTGAGCTAGAAATCAGCAATAGTGTTTTCAAGCAGAACAGGTTTAAGCATAGATTGATTTCACTGTCATCTTACTTTCTTAAACATAAGCATATGCTTAAGAGGTTTATATCAGTCATAGTAACAGAAACAGCTATTGCCATTAAAATTAAAAAAAAAAAAAAAAGTGTAATTGACTCTCAGGCTAAAATAGCTTTGTTCTTGCAGGCGTATTGGAACTTTCATGATCTTGAAATGTTTAAAATCACTGGAACAGGTTGCCCAGGGAAGTTGTTGGTGCCTCATCCCTGGAAGTGCTTAAGGCCAGGCTGGATGGGGCTTGGAGCAACCTGCTCTAGGGAGAGGTGTCCCTGCCCAGGGCAGGGGGGTTGGAACTTGATGATCTTTAAGGTCCCTTCCAACTCTAACCATTCTATGATTGATTCTATGATTCTATGATTCTATGAAAATTAAGCTAGCTCCAAGTTTGGATTTAGTCAGTGCTGGGTTTCTCCTTAATAGTTAAGTGTTGAACTGCTAATAATGGAGGTGTACATCACCTTTTTCCTAAAAGTTGATAATTTTTTATTATGGAGTGCTACAGCTTGTCGTAGTTCCCACATTTTCCAAAAGTTATATCGATTTGGTTGCCTGAGAAGATATTTAACTGGAGCAACATGACAAGAGGTGTACAATGCGCGTGGTATTGAGGCAACCTGAAATTTTGCCACTTTTGAAACACACAAATGCTTTTTCCCACCTATTGAAGTAATTATTCTGGCAATGTGCCTGCTAACAATGCAACAGTCACCATTTCTAACCACATGAACCTCTTGTATCTAAAAGGTAGAAAAAGGGGTCAAAGAAATTACATCATTGCAGCATGAGAGAAAGAAGAACTCTTTTTCGCTGGGCTGATCAAATTAATTATGCTAAATAGCTGAAAACAGAGGGAAGTGAAACAGAATTAGCCCTTCAAATGATGCTTAAGGCAAAGCCAGAAATGAGCCCACTTCAGAGTGGTCCAGTGATATTTACAAATCGGGATCTTATGCCGTTCCCTCTGGCTCTGGCTGACAGCAGTTCCAGTTATTGGTACGGGTTTCTGTTGCAGAACTGCACCATACGGGAGCAGAGGGTCAGAGCTGTGAAGTTCTGGGATGCCACTACCACTAAACATGCAGGTTTTGAGAGAATTTTCAGCAGTTACTAATGCTGAATTTTGATTTGCCATTTACATAATGTGATTTTCCTTTTCTGTAAAGTGGAAGCTAAGAGCTTCCCGAGGAGTCTCGTGTTTGGATGGAATAGGTAAAATGTGCATCGAGCCAAATTTCTGTAGCGTGTACACCTGTGTGGCCCAGAGGGAGCCCTGAATCAAACAAATGTAGTGGAGGAATGGGGAGGGGAGGGGGGAAACTGTTGAGAGTCTTCATTTATATCAAAATAAATGATAACTGTATTTATTTCCAACGCTGAATCCATTCACAAGATTTTGATTTAACTTAATGAGTAGTCTTCCTGCTGCTGCAGTGCCCTGAAAATTAATGACAGCATTCAATTTCCAATATAAAAGGCATTTGATAATACTATCAATTTAATCATGCATATACTTTGGTTAAAATGTTTGTCCTTGTGACTTCAATAGCTGTCTGTTTCCTTGCCGGAGTTAGCAGTGCAATCAAGGAACCAGATGTATCCATGTTTTGCAGAAGGTACTTCCTTAATATTCACAACTTTTGATATCACCTCAAGAAAAAATAAAAGACGAGATACTGCATAGCCAGGGAGCAGATCAGGAGCGGTTGCTTTAGGTTTTGATTAATACCAGGCACAACTTTCTTCTGCAGAAGTCAGTAGTCTATCCTCTGCACATCAGCAGTGGACTTAAGTCTTCCCCTCCTGTCTTTATCAGTCAGGAAATGCATGAATAAGAAGTAGAGACGGAAGCATAAAGTGTTCCCAATAGCTCTCATAATTCAGTGAAGGTCACTGGTTTTGTACTCAACCAGAAAAGACTTAACATGAGAAATTAAACAGTGTCTGTACTGAAGGTTAAAACTCTTTTGCCCTAGAAACTGTTCCAGTGTATATGGAAGAATAAACGTATATAAAGTTTGTAAGACGCTTTTATCTAAAATCACACATTTCTTTACATTTACATATGAATTGTTATTTCCACTTTTTAGAAAGAGAATCTTAAGCTCAGAAATGCTGTTTTATTTGGCCAGGTCATGTAGTGTATATATGGAAGAATGAAGAATACGAAACTGTTGTTGGGCTTCCTGAATCTGACTGTACATTAGCCACTACACAAGACCTGGTAAATAAAAGGCTGATGGAAGAGTTTGCAGAGGCCTCAAAAGCACTTTCTATGGTGGGGAAATTAACCCTTTGATAAAGAAGAGTATAAAATGACTCTTGAAGAGATGCTGAAAACAAAAGTGTTACTTGTTGAAGTAGACAGCAAGAAAGCACTGTAGTGCCATTATTAGGAAGTGTTCTTGAGACAAGATGAAGTGCTTCTCTGGGTGGAAATAGATGGTTAACAAGGTTGTTAGGATTATATGGGGTTCCTTCATAATTAATATACACGTAAATATCTAGAGTTGTGTATTACTTAGTAGGGTATTCTGAAATTCAGGACTTCAGAAAAGACTAAAACTGAGGACTGTCAGTATTGGTGGGACTTAAATTATGCTCCTTCAAAAAAAAAAACAACCCTTTTATGAGAAGATGTTACTTGCTAATGAAGCATGTAATTTAAATTTGAATGGTTTGGAATAGTCTAGAAACTTGAATGATTTACCCAATTCAACATAAAGAAACATGAAGTAATGAGACTGAGGGGAAAGTAATCAAGAAAAAACTTTTACTGTTATTTTTATATGTTGTGGGGATGTGAACAAAAGAAAGATGTGGCAGTGACTTGAAATAAGCCCTCTGAAGTAATGAAATAATTTTAAATAGCAATAACAAAACCTTAGGAACAAGTAAAAGTCTTGATGTTAGCTATCTCATTTATTAAACCAAGAAATGTTGTAGTAAACAAAGTGATGGGGCAAAAGGTTATTCCTCTGGGGGCATCCTGTGATACGTTAACGCTACAAATCCAAGCCTCAGACATTAAAAGAAGCTCCTGAGCTCTGTTACAGAGTACCCAGTGCGTGGGACTTCAGAAGTAAATTGTGTACGTATTAGGAAAAAGAAAACATGGAAATAGAGCTTGTTACCAGATTTCAGCATCCCAGGAATTATGAACACGTGGGATTTGTGCTTTCACTAGCCCAGCTTCCTAATGATTTAGGTTTATCAGAAACAGAGTTGTGGCTTTGGCTTCTCTATTGTAGTCACTGACGCTGTCAGAAAGCACAGGTGTTTAAAATCTCTCACTTGTCCTTCCTGAATCAGACCTGCAGAACCTGGTTTCCTTAGAGAGGTGCTTTGATAGGGAACACAAAGTAATGTCAGTGGGACTTCTTGTTCACCAAGTTAAGAATTTCCTGAACTTGAGCCCAAAACTGAACTCATTTCTGTTTTGAATAGCTGGTTATGTAGCTACAACAGTTAACGACAGTTAGATTGAAGAAAAAAGGTTGAAAGACTCTTGGATTCTGTGGGTGTCTGCAGGGTCCTCTTCTCTTAAAAAGATGCTAAGGGCTCTTGAGGGATGCCCCTAGTTTGTTGTCTATATTTCTGCCTCACTAAACAGGAGGGACTCTGTAAACATGTTAAGTCAAACCACCTTGAAACTAGGAGTGAAAATCACGTTTGGTTTAATCATACATGAAGACTTGACTTACATTACTTTCCATCGAAGGTCAGTATCTTTGAGTGCGTCTTAAATATGTTTTCTCGAAGCTAACTTTATGTTCTCCTCACACCTGTGTAACACTTTCTCTTCCCTCAGGCTAGCTCTTTCCTTTAACAGCTTCAAAAAATCTGTTATCTTTTCTGTTCTGAAGGCAGAAACCAGCTGTATCAGCCATCTTTAAGACTATTAGCATGAGCCTTAAAGATAGGGACTGTGACTCTTGCCATCTTGCCAGGCCTGAGAGAATTTTGATCTCAGAAGTGAATAGTTTGTCTTGCCTAAAACACTTTTTCTCTTAAGAAATCCTTCAGATAAATTTTGGGTTTGGGATAGCTAGTTGTATTCTCTGGTATTCTAGCAAAATTAATTTGGAAAGTACTCATCACAGACAATGTGCATGAACATGATCATCCTGGGACTGCAGGGGCATTGGGTGAGGATCCACACAATAAAATGAACATGCAGTGTAATTACTTTGTTTAGTAGATCAAGAAGTGGAAGAACTAAATAGGTGAAAACATTAAAAAGACCCTGTGAGACACAGGTTTCCTTCAAGACTGTACCTTCAGAACTTCTTAAGAAGTTAAGGAAGGTGTAGATGTGGTGCTTCAGGTCATGCTCTAGTGACCCAGATTGTAGGGGGGTTTTGTGTGTGTATGATTGGACTCAATGATCTCAGAGTCCTTTCCAAACACGATGATTCTGTGATGTTTCAATATAGTTATTCAGTCAATACAGTATAATTGTAAAGAAATTTAACATTCCAAAAGGTAGAAAGAAGGTCTTATCTTGCATTCATAACTAGTAAAGAAAGATCAAACAAACAAAAAAATGATGCAGGGTTACAGATGCTTGGTTAACCTTTGCTACCACAGCAGCTCTAATTTGTCTTGGCATTTTCAGTGCTGGTACTAAAGGAACTGTGGTAAAAATAAGTAAATAGCTCTGTGAGAGTTTTTTCCTGCTGCAGTTTTGGTCTTCCAAGAAGCCACTTGAGGGAAGCCATTTCTCACTGTGTTTCTGCCTTATTTTATATATTCCTTCTTGAGTGTTTGGTCAAACCAACCTTCTGAACTGATTCAGCCTTTGCCTGCATTTAGAGATGTCAAATCACTACTGAAAGATGGAGGAACAGTCATTTTTCCCTTTCCTATTCACAGCTGCCAAGCTACTGTGTTTTAGCACCTGCACAAATTAGCATACTCTGCTCCAGCTGAGTACTGACTCCTGGACATCTCTAAAGCTCTTATTATGGGCTAAAATAGAAATTACTATTGGCTTCAGAAACGCCAGCTCTTCTTGTGGTGTCTAGATTTCCTTTGTGTCTTATCCAACCAAAGCAAGGATGTATTTGTAGCTGGTGAAAATTAACTTCAATACACAAAAGCCAATGGTGTTTTGCTGATTTACATCTAATAAGGATCTGATCTCTCTGAACCCCTGACAGGCCATTGTTGTTTGCTTTCTTCCAAATCCTGTATTTTATTGGTTTAGGGTTTGGTTGTTTGGTTTTTTTTATAGTATGATCAGGTGAACTTTTTCCAACCTTTAACTTATATACCAAATGTGTGTTGAATGTATAGAAAACATGCTGTGTTTCCATACAGAATACTATTTGCTTCTGTGAGTGGGCATGGCTAATACCATGTTTACCTCTGTGCAGCCAGTTTAAGTCTCTTCAGGTAACCAAATCTTACGGAAAACATCCTCCACCATCCAGCCCCTCTAAAGCAGGTGGCATGTTTTTCTGCACAGGGCTGTCACCAGTTTTAAATTCTGATAAATACCAACCTGTGTGGCTGCTGCTATGGAGTATGTCAGTACATGAGGATAAATCCTGACTCTGAATTCTTCTAGCAAGTCTCTCACTTCTATTCGTAGCCCTGCACACAGATGTAGTTGAAAGCTCAACTAAACTAGTGAGAGCAGACACAGACCAAGCCTCTTATAATTTGGCTGAGGAAAAAAAAAGAAAGAAGAAGACTAGGAAATTATTTGTTTAATTTTTTGACAGTTTACATCAATGCATTTTGCAAAGAAACCTTCCTGAGGGTCTTCTATGGTGGTTGGAGTAATTTTGTAATGTATTTTGGGTAACAAAGCTAAAGGACTTAGCTGCCTTTATTTCTGTTGCAAGTACTGTGCTGTGTATGGATGGGCTCTTGTCTGATTTCAGTGCCAACAAACTGAGCTTCTGCCATTACTAATGTACCCGTGCATCAGAAAGACCATTAACCTCCCCTTTTTCATGCTCAGCCCTGAAGTAGTTGTTATTTATCAAGCAAAGCACGCTGCAAATATTCTCAGCAGGTTTTCTAGTTCTGCTTTCCATCTTTTGCCGACGAGCTATGATCTTCCCCCTTGTAAAGGAGAGGAAATAATACCAGATACCTGACAAAAATCAAAATAACTGTTTAAAGATGGGAAAATATTAGTATATGCTAATATTGTCTAATCTAATATGTCTAATCTCATTTTTCTCAAATCTGCTAGAAAAAAAATTGTACCTCTGACAGCAGAAAACAATTTCTTTCATGAGATTTTGAGAAAATGCAATTATATTGTCAGGTTTTATAGGTTTTTTTGTCATTTTTAGTGGTGAGAAAAATCCTATTCACTGTAAAAATGGTAGCTTTGTATCATTTCTAACTGCTACAAAACCAAAAGTAAGTTATTTTAGTATTTTATGAAATTTTGTAGCATTGTTCTGATTTCTACACTTTACTAGGAAGGCCATGCCAGAATTTCTATGTATTGCTGTATTCAGCCATAATATAGAAAAATATACGCACCGAGGATGTCCCAGGCATCATTTGAGGAATTTCTGATGAGAGTGGGTAAAAGAAGCGGCAGAAGCCTAATGTGAAGAGGGGTGGCAATGTAGCTGCCTTTTTTGCTTGATGAGACAAGGTGGCAAATTCAACAGAGGGAAACTGCTGGGAGTCAAAGCCAACTTCTTCCAGCCATGGGGCACGAGGCTGCTCCCCTTGGAAGCAGTGCTGCTTTTTTCAAGGCTACCAGAGCCTGGAGGAATGATTCTTGGCCTTTCACTAGCCCACGTCTCCCCTTTTCCTGCCAGCAGCCCTGGCCCCACTCCCATTTCAGTTACGGCACTGTGAATGGGTCTGTAACCTTGGTGGAGAAGCAAGGAAGTGGTGTTGTTAATGAGAGCTAATTGTCAGGGTACACCCCATCTGCCTTGGAAATGACACAGTTCAAAGAAACTGCCCCTATGTAAAGCAAATGGCTCTCCCAAAAACGTGCCGCAGTACATCCTGTAAATGGCAGGATGCGGGGAAGAGTGCTTATGCAGAGGGATATCCGTTTAGCACATCAACCTGCATTTTAAGAGATGCTCATGCAGTTGTGGGTCTTAAAAAGCTGATTCAGTAGGTATCTAACAAGAGCATCTTCCTTCCAAGTTGGTTTTTTTTTTTTTTTCCTTTGACCATTTGATGTGGCAGGCATAAAAGTTCACTGAGAAAGGGTTTCGTGATGGAGAGGGAGAAATTGCTTCAAATGTTGTCCGAGTGGCAGGACCTCGTGGGGTTCCCCTTGCCCAGATCTCCTTCTTGTGTAATTTTGAAGATGCCTTCCACCTACACAGTGTCCTTTGGTAATGACCATGACCTCAGGACTATGAGGGTGGCACTGGGATGCAAATCTGCTGGAGTTATCCCCTTGTGCCTGCACGCACACATACCATTTTCGATCTTCCAATGTCAGACGCAATGTATGTGATTCTGATCTCATATATAGTGCTACAAAATGGAGATTAATTCCATCTAAATCACGCAGCCAAGTCAAGTTTTGGAAGTGTACCTTTAAGAAGCATATGGCAGAACAAAAATGTATTGAAGTCATCAATATTTATGGAGCAGGTAAAATGCATATTAGACAGGCTAGATCCCATCTGTCAAAATAATCTTCATTCCAACTTGCTATCCAAAATGATGAAGACTAATTCTAGGGCCAGCTCCTTAAGTCAGGTTAAAAGACAATGGATTCCTGTGCCAACAGAAGTGAGGTTGTCGCACAAATGAATACAAAAGGATAACCTTATGTATTGAGTCACTGTCAATTCCAGACGTGTACCAAAAATCTCAGCCTCTCAACACGTCATGGAGGGGCCCCCAGGCATGATTTTGTCAGAGTAATTTTGTCCTTCAGACCAGAGTGCTAATAGTTCAGGAGTATTCTGGGTAAAGGAAGCCAAAAGTAAATTAATTAGTGACTCAGTATCCCATTTTCTAAAACACCTCTTAGAGGAGTGGACTATGTAAGCACATCAGTGGAACAGATTATTTTAGGTAAGGAACAGTCTGAAGTTTTCCTCTTTCTAGATTAATTCCAGGAAGTGTTGGGATTTAAATATTTACAGTCTAATCCTGTATCAGTTTATGTTAATAAAACTGTCATTAAACCCAGAGGAAGAAATTTCAGACCCTGGAAGGTAAAGTTATTTTAATCCTGTTACACAGGGCTGTTTAATGTTCTTCACAGAAATCCCTAAAATAAGGCAAAAGTGGCTTGTTTTTCAGATTTTGGGGGGGATTTTTGTTTCTCACTTACTAACCTGGAGCTCTGATCACATTTACCAATTTGGCTAGAATTCTAACTAAGCTTAGAAAAAAAGAAGAAAAAAAGCCACAAACCCAAACCTTAGTTGTATCAGGAGTTTCATGTGGTTTGCAGTATCAACCTAAATAACTTTCACTTTAAGATTCTTTGATTTCTTTCAGATCAAAACAAAGCAAACAGTAACTTAAAGAAAAGGGAATGTGAACAGTGATAGAGCTCCAGCAGGTCAGTAGCATAGGAGTAAAAGGAGGTTTTTCCCCCAATTGTTGTGGGGGTAGGTGCCAAAGTCCCCCTTTTTTGGTGTTAAAAAAGTATTAAACTCAGCATACATTATGAATAGAAAAGTATTAGAAAGTCTATTGGCTAAAACGGCATCATCTGCTGCCTTTTATTCCCCCTCATTCTTAAGAAAATCCAAGTGTAGACACTTTCTGTATATTTAGAAAAGTTTTAAAATGCCAGGAAATGTGTCACATTCAGTAATGAACAGACACTTCATTAGCAAAGCTGTTATTAAGCAACACGCAGCCAAAGACCCCTGAAATCAAAGGGAAACTTTCCATTTGCACCTTGAACCAGGCCTTTAAATACAAGCCAGGTAGGAAGAAATAAATGTAATAATCAGTCCTGATTTTTCTATGTTTATGTTCTGTCTTACGTTACTAAACGCAGACAGCCTGATCAAGGGTATATTTTCCCTCCAAGGGACTCCCTGAGTCTATTGTATGTCATGGCAAATATCCACAAAATGTTTCCTTGGCTAATTAATGCCTTCATCAAGTACTATTTAAATTTTAAAGATGAAAGCAAGTATTTAGTGTTCATTTTTCCTACTGCTGGGTTCCATGCTTCATCACTGACTTGAATGGGTGGTTTGTTGTTGGCTACACAAAAGAACTTGCAACCTTTTCATTTTTCCTCAAAGCCTCTCTCCCCTTAATGGGGTTCTACATTGGGGTCTTAAGTGTAGTGGGGTTTGTTTTCCCACCTTGAAAAGGTGTTTATGGAGTAGTAGAAAATGGCACAACTCGATATTCCAGCTGATAGGTGGCAGGGGAAAAAAAAGACTAGGGTCACTGAAAGTGGAGCATATTTGTTCTGTACAAGTGGAGGTTTGTGTTCTGATTTTTTTTGATTCTTCAAGTTAAGCCCTTCCTGCAAAGTGGTAAGTGCCCTCAAGTAAGCTGCTTCAATGAGAATTGATGTTGCCAAGTTCCATCTATAACCCAGACCTAGAATAAAAATGTTCAAGGAAGACTAAGTCTAATTTAATCTCTTATATGATTGTGCAAAATTGCTTAACCGCATCAAAGAAGCAGGGGCATCTTCTCTGGGAAAGACATTGTAAAAGAGCTTTCAAATGCAAAATGCAATCTTACAGGTGATTTAGCCATAGGAATGCATCGCTGAATGTATGCTTCACTTATGCCTCTAAAATCAAAACAATGGAACCATTATCAGAGAGAGAAATATTAGAACCATTTTCCTTATTAACTTTTCTTATTAAAGGATATTTAGCTGTCTAATCATCTTTCCTTTTTCTTCATTTAATCAAAGCATTTTTGAAAAGGAGCCTCATTGGAAATAAAGCATCTTCCAAGGGTCAGGACATATTAATTTTTATTTTTTTTTTTTTAACAATACACTCAAATATTGGCTGAAAAATAAGGGTGGGGTAGAATTCTGAACAGAGTGAATCCAATTCTGCATGAAGGTTCTTCCTGCAGATTAGTTCAAAGGTAGTGTTTCTTCCACACCCAGCTCTTGCTGCTGCAGTCACCATTTGAATGTTATTTAGTGGTTGAAAAAGTGTCAGTGTTTTTCTTTTTGGTTTCCAGATAAAGTAGTTTGAATGCCTACCTATATCTTATTCTTTGGTTAAGCTGGCAAAGTGCATTGAAAAACCCCTCAGCAGGACCAAGGCAGGTTTGGTGATCAGGTAATTCCTACTTCATGCAAACACAACCATGAAAATTACCTTACTGCAATGAAACTCACTCTGATTTTTCATAATTTTCTTAGTCTGAGAATGTTTCTTCAGCACAGGAGAGGAATAGTTGAGACAAACCCAAGGAGTATGCCTGTGGATATGGATATGGGTACCTGACCTCTTGTCCTTTGCAGGCATTTGATTTTGGGGGCTATTTACACTCTTGTCAAAGCACAAAGGGGATGTTATGGTTAATAAGAGAAGACCTGGAAGAAGGCTGGCCACCACCCTTCCCTAGGCAGAGCTGTGAGAGCAATTGCACAGAGCTATTTCTCTCACCTCTGATCATCCCCTGGAACAGATTGATGCAGTCACATAACCAGGCTCATTTCAGATACCAGAAATCTTTATGAACCATTAATTACTGAGGGCCCAGCTCACTGACATCCATCCCCCACCATCCGAATGGCCTGGATCCTCCTCCAAAGTTTCATTCAGAGGTGAGCTGAAGCATAGCCGACCCTCCCAGGTCAGCAGTGATTGAAGAGGACAAAATGCCCAGGAGCAGGGGCATTATCCTTTGCAGCAGAGTAGGAGTGACTCCGCACCAGTGGTCCCCACCCTGCACATCCCACCTTGCTCACAACCACAGAGCATTAAAAAGAGAAACTGGAGCTGACAGGAAGAGCCAAGATTGATGATCCCTGCAGCATATGTTCCCTGTTCCTGTACACTATAGTGGCAGGGAAGCAGGTAGAGTAGCCTGAGCATTTATGGATGTTTTTTTCTGCAACATTTAACTTTTACTCAGAATAAAGAGAAGTCTAGGTGTGTCCCTCACTGCCTTCCCTGATAAAGGTGAAGCTGGATGAAACAACAGTGTTGAAAAAAGGATCTTTGTGGGATTCCATGAGTCATGCTATATAAGGAATGTATAGACACAGAGACATGCTAGTTTCAAGGTCCTGTAAATGCTGATATAGGCACCCAGCGTGCTACTTGGAAATGGACTCACAAGTACTAAGCAGCTGCAGATGAAGGCTCTAAAGCTTTTTTTAAATCGTTGGACATTTGGGGCTTCTGTTAACATCCTTCTTGTTCCTTGATTAGATCCAGAACCTGCAAAACCGCTTACATTATTTATTTTAGAATAATAATATCAATAAAAAGTACCTTGTGATTAGCAAGGAGAACATAGTTTGTAGCTTCTGAGAACTGCATGGAATCATAGAGTGGTTCAGGTTGAAAGGGACCTTAAAGATCATTGAGTCCCACCCGCCCTGCTTCGGGCAGGGACACCTCCCACCAGACCAGGTTGCTCAAGACCCTGTCCAGCCTGATCTTGAACACCTCCAGGGATGGGGCATCCACAGCATCTCTGCTTGTAGTAGTGCAATAACTATATGCTCAAATGCATAGCTATATGCTCAGATGTGATGGTGTTTCAGTTTGTATGCACACAAACTGCATGACTCCAAACTCCAGTATTTACAGAAGACTGAATTTCTTCATCCACGTAAATATGGTGCCCTGAAAACAAGAGTTTATACAGAAGTACTGTCATGACATCACCTATGGCAGCACAACTCTTGTGCTGCTGCAGCCCAGACTCAGTTGTGCTTTTGCCAAGAACGCCTTGACAGTCTCTTTTGGGCCCTATGATCACTTTTTTTAGTTCCAGTGTGCTGTAACTCAGCTGAACTAATGCCCTGGGTTTGACGAAGGTGCAATCATTACACTACATCTTGCAGGAGAGTCAGACTGGGTGCAAACAAGTTGTTTGTGTCTTTCAGCGGATGAAGCTGGTATAATGTTGTCCATATTGATGTGAATTTACATGCACAGAAATCCTTTCTCATTCTTTGTTAATTAAAGGAAGCTGACTAGGGCTGGCAAAATGACAGAAGTCAAATGCCAATAATTGAAAGCACAAAGTAACTGAAGGAACAGACACTAACCTACATATTAGAAAAAACGGGTGGAAGGTTGTTAGTGTTTTCCAATTCTATTTTAAGCCATGTAAAATTATTACTTCATTAAAACCCCTGGAACATCAACTGCAGGGGCTAAACTTTGTTTACAGCAGTGTGAATCCAAAGCATCTCTCATAAAACATTCATTTTATGTAGGTACAACCAAAGTCTAATTGTGTCTGCTTTTGAAAGTGCAACCTAGTATCCATAGAGATGGAAGTGGGATTGTGTCTTCGGCCTTTTAATAGCAAAGCTATTTCATTTGTGACTAAGTATGGAAGGCTACCTACCTACCTCTAATGGAGAGGGGCACATGGGAAGAGTAAGAATTACATTGAGGGCACCCTGACTCCGAAGAGCAAGTATTAGCAAATATTTCTAGCAAATACTATCCTCAGGAAGCTTCTGAACTAATCTAATTTGGAGCATCTGGAGCACCCTGTAGCATGGATTCCTCAAGCAGTTTCATTTGCTGCCTCAAGTTCTCCTCTGTCTTCCTTTATACCTCAGGAGCTAAGTGCTGGTGAAACACCCTGGCACAGCACATTCAAAGCTGAGATGGTTCCTCTTTCCAGAAATTAGTCTGGACCCTTGGTCTTTGGCATATTGGAATTCCTGCTGGGAAGTAAGTCCAAGTCCAGATTGTGAACAGCCTCTCCACTCTTGTAAGAGCAGACTGTGGTACCCCCTGTCACCCACAAAAGCACATAGGAGTATTGTATCTTCCTTATGTTCTTTCTGGTGATCCTCCAAGGATTTTGATGTTTTACATAGACCCCTCTGTGGAGCTGGGATTTAAAAGCCTCGGTTTAGCTGGTATGTTTAATGGCAAGTAATAATCTTTCTATGTGTTTTGAACTGTCCTGTGGGACCTTGAGCATTAAAGGGCTGCAAGATAATAGATTGGAAAACCTGTGAGAGAATTTCTATCTCTCTTTCAGTTCTTGTCTTTTCTCACATATTTCTGATGTGCTTCTGTTTTCATCCTTCTGATCGAGGCTTTTTCCATTAAGAACTGAAGCTCCAGCAATACAAATTGTGCTGGAAATATTCTCTGGCTGATTGGTAGTGCCAAAAAGCTACTGCTGGATATCCTGGAGAGAACTTGTTTAAACAATTTATACACAATCTCCTGCATTTTTTTTTTCTTTTTGATATAGAACACAGATTATCACTGAATAAAAAATTCTTGCGGGTACAAGGTATACACAGTAGCATGCTTCTTTCTCATGTGTAAAAGCATTGGATGTTCAGTGCACTGAGGAACAGGAGGAACACATGAGATGGTGCAGAAGCCCCAGCATTTCTTTCTTGGGCCATATGGTGTTTCTGGTCTCCAGGACACGTATCTGTGTCCGTAAGAACTGGGCTACAAAATGTAGCCAGTCGTTCTGCATATGCTGGCGCTTATGAATCCTTCCAGTGGCTAGAGATGGTATAATTAGCTACAATAAAACATAAGCCTCTGCCTCAGAAAGAAAGAAAAGGATCCTTTAAGCTTAACAAGCTTTAAATCTTTCATTTCAAGTTGTAGCCGCTACGTTACCTGAGTGCATGCAGCCACTGAAACCATAGGGCAAACACCGAGTGAAATATGCAGTGTTGGGAAATGGTGGGAAGACATGGATGTGGTCTTCAAGCTCCAAACTCACATAATTGTGTTGCCCATAGACTGTCAATTACAGTGCAATAACTGACAAATGAGAAAGCTTTTAACAGTATTTGCGTAGTGTGGGAACCAAACAAACCAATTTTGCAATTTGTGACTGCTTAATTATGTGTTTTGGAGGCCAGGCCTGTTGCAGAGAGCAAAACAAGTTTAATTATGTCCCACAGTGAAAGGTTTAAAAGTCTTTTAAAAGGTTTTGCAGCATTAAAAATGCACTTAATATTTTGTTTATTGCTGGACACAATAAATTACACACATTCTGCTTTGCATATCTTTTCAACCAGCAAACTTTGGGACAGTCTGGGAGATACCTGGGGAGAGGAAAGGAAAGGATGATTAGTCCCCAGTGGCCCCCAGTGCATTTCGTAGCAGCTCTCTGACCTAAAACATGACTTCTCCCAACAACTGTGTCTTCTGTAGCTGGTGGGAGTTCTTTCTTTCTCCGCCTGGCTTCAGGCTGCTGCTGCTGGACTATTTTCCCATCCACAGCAGCATCACTCCTGGGAGATTTCAGAGGGGGAAGCAGGAAGCACTGATCAGAGGGGAGATTAAAAAGTACCATCTCAGACAGGATTTTTCCTTCCTCTTCCTTTCTCCATCTAATTTCCCTCCAGAGCCAACTGACCCCTCCTCCTTTGTGTTCCAGGGGGGAAAGAGAGGTGGGAAAGGAGCAGGAGGCTGCAGGCACAGTAATTAAAGAAGGATGTCCCTACAGAGGACACATCTTGTCACTGTGCTTGGCCTCTGCCTTCAGCAGCATCAGCTGGCACCGTGGCACACGCTACGCCTGTGTATCAGCTGATGCTGTGGCAGATGTGCAGACCCCCAGCCCTATTAAAATCCAAATCTCTCCCTGCCCTCACTTCCCACAGAGAGGTCCTATCTTAGTCCCTATCAGGAAATACTGCAGGAAAAAATATGCTGAATTGGTTGTTGTACTAAATATTGAACGTTGAGGCTTTCTCCACTGAGTGTGTCCTATTTGTAAATCCAGTTGACTTGATTTACATCTTCTGCTTTAGTCTCTTTCAATCTTCAAATTCTTTTTGGGCTATTTATTTCCCTTTTTCAGTGAGGAAGCACTTGACTTTTCTTCTAAGACCAACTCGTACGGTGCTGGCACCTCCACTTGCTGCAACCACGTGAAAACAAGGCCAACCTTTGGAAGTTTAATTACATCTGTTTCCCTATGTTGAGATGCTTCCACACATAGGAGTGGATGCCCGTTTCAGATTTGTGCAGTAGATTCATTACAGACAGAATTAGGCAGCAAAAACCATAGCAACTAAAGAACTTACTGTGAGCCATGACCCCGAGGCTGAAACGTACTGCTTTATGAAACAGTTTTCTATAGGCGTTGTGCTAATTTTATGAGAATAGCAACTGCCTATTCCTTTGGTGAAAGAATAACTTCAGTTGCTGGTTGAGGTTTCTCTGTTGCAGTGGAGTTGTTGGCTACGCTGTGAACTGGTCTCCGATTCTTTCATGATTCATTTTAAATATATTAGAGGTTGGGCTGGAGAAATCAGCCTAAGAGTTGATGTTGTTCAGCGTATGGGAAGGCTGAGCTGCTTCCCTGCAGAACCCTACAGAAAAGGGTAAAAGAGGAAAGTTTGGTAAAGTTTACAGGGAAGGCTAGAGAAGGTGAAGGCAAAGCTTTCTTCACTGCATCTGCTGACCCAAATGCTTACTGTAACAAAAGGGTGTAACAGTGCATTATTAGAGAGTAATCACTAGATGTGATGCCATCCAATTAACTCTTGAATCTCTTGTACTGACTGGAAGATGAGGAAAGGAACCAGGGAGATGAGACCTTTGTTCCTCATGTTACTGTTTCTTTTAGAGAGTTTCAATACATGAGGGGAGAAAGTGATTAAATTAAATTTAGTCCTGTGGCTAGTACAAATTCTAAGTTATATACGGAGCTGTACAACCTTGTAAGTGCATTATTTAAACAATATGCTTGACTAAATCATAAAGAACACTCCTATATGTGATATGCAGCACATACCAAGGGTAAAATGTTTAAATAATGGTCTGCAAAAATATGATTTTAAGTTACAAAATAAAGGATAATCTTATCAGTCCTGAAACTGAAGGAAAAATTCTATCAATAATCACCAAGAGACAGTTTCTCCACCACAGTTAGGAAAAAAATTAGAGGCGGCCAACCTATAAATTCAGGGGCTCTGGATATTTTCTCCTTCACCAAGACGGCTTCCAGCTCTGGACTGCCAAGCCAGAGTAAACACCCAGCCCTCAGCCTACCTTCCCAGGTGATCCCATCTGCCCTGCATGGCTCCCAGTCCCTGCGTACAGAGCCAGTACAAACAGCATTCACCTTCCAGTCACGGTCTGACTCCAGATCAGGCAATCACCAAGGGGAATTCTTCAAATAAACATCACCGAGCTGCTGTAGTGTTATCACTCACATCCAGGGACCTCCCCCAGACCTGTTGCCTTGTTCTCATCACATTTCACAACTTCTGCCCCCAAAATGCCAAAAAAATACTTGGAGAAAAGACCCCACTGTCCTCCTTAAGGAACAAATATCTCCAAGACTGCACTTACTGTAAGCCATAGTTTGCTGTAAAATGTTCCATGACTTTTACACAGCTGGGCATGGTGGAAATGAGCAATAATTAGGACTAGGACAGATGACCTTGCTTTGAACTTATTGGTTCCTTTAAATTTTGATTAAAATCTTCTTATCTTTAACCTTTATCTCTAATTCTTCTCTTGAGGAGGGGCTGAAGTTTTGAGGGTGGGGCTTTTTTTTTATCCCTAGTCATTCTTTGCTGAGAAAGTACAAAATTGACAGAGAAAGAATTTTATTCTGCAGCTCTTAAAGAGGGCAAGGGCATTGCAAGCAATAGAGATTTTAAAAAAAGGAAAATTAAACTATAAAGAAGTACTTGACAGTGTCTCTTCTGCACTTATTGGAACATGCTGCTCAAGCTAAACGAAAGGGCAAAAGGTAATCTTTGCTCTGCTATTTCCTTCTAATATGATCATGTTTTTGGCTCCCACTACATCTAATGCTGCTTGTATCATTCAAAAACACACCTCATTATCTCGTGTTAAATGTTGAGCTGCTGGAAAACCAGTTGTAGTGGATAGTATGCCTCTGAGGCTGTGATACGAAGGAAAGATGTAAGCTCAAAATATGTTTGCAATCAGTGACAATGCTGCCTGCTGATGTGTTATTACACCATTTGTCTTGTTCTTAGTCGTAAATATTTTTCTTCTAAAGCTTCAAGGCAGTTCAGCATTGGGGGATAAGTTTTGTGTAACTGGTTTAGCTGTTGTCGCTCTGACATTTATCTCGGATGCACTAACTTGTGTGTAGTCTGCAAAATGAATAAATAAAACATGTAAACCTAGATGGAGATTAGTGGGTGTCTTTTAAGCTTTCTTCATATGGCAAGCATAGGGCTAATTTAAAAATCACCCAGCTAATTTGGACAGGGGTGAGGGAGAAATTAAGTTTCACCCTCTAAGCCTTGTTTTCGGGGATTGAAAAGCTCGGTCCAGGTTCAATGCAACATTCTTGAAGCACCAAACAAAATCAGTCTTTGTTCTTTGGTGAAACTTATCTGCAGAGGAGCTGCATTGCTTCCTGTGAAATACAGCCCTGCAGATGTGCTTTGCTACTTGTCCCTCTGCTTTTGCTTCCTTTGGTCAAGTCGTCAAGAATAGACACTTTGTGCTGGAGTGAAAACGATGCTGCCTCGTTTGCCCTCTGCTGAGCCAGAGCCCTGCTCACCAAAGGGCCGTGACTTCCTGCCAGTTACTCTGCTGTTTGTTTATTTGTAAAGCATAAAGGGATATCACCCACTGAAACTAAAATCTCCCTCCTTCAAGGCTCAGAAAAAGAGGCAGCAGGTCCTCAAGCAAGTGCAAACAACCTGAACTGGCGCTGTACGTGTGTAAATGTAGGCAATAAGCAAGTGGAGGCAGTGGATATGGTAGAGACTAATTAAATAGTTTAGCTGTAAGAAGCATATGATCAGAGTTCAGGAGGTAACTGGTCCCACTTTTAACGAGTCGGAATATGAGAAAGTGAATTGTAGCAAATTAAGACTTTAAGTGGTTGGGTTATAAACCAGAATAGGAATCGATTTTATAATAGTGCCTTCCATACTCCAAATATCCTTAAGTGCTTTATGTTTTAAGTAGAGTAAGTGTATAGCAAAATGAATTGCCTATTATGCACCAAATAGTACATTTGTTGTTAAATCTTAGAACAGAACAGATTTTACTGGTTTCTTTTCAGTAGGTATTTATTTAGCATAAAATCTATTTTATAGTATGAAATTGTCCAGAAACCAAATCCATATTTGTGGTTCCTTTAATTTAGGTGCAGTATAAATAGAACTAATAAAGTTCCAACCCCAAATAATCTCAGTTATTAGAAGGCAAAAGGCACAGAGCCTGACGAAAACATCCAGCTTTCAGTATTTGTCTCTCTCTATCTTGCATTATATTGTCCTGATTAAGTGGGATGTGTTTTCTGACTTGCAGATTCCCATAGAGGTGGGTTTGAAAACTGAGGGTGTGTAAGTGGCTTTTCTGATATGTGTGGGGCAGGATGGAACTGCCATCTATAGTCCAAGCTGAATTACTGTGTCCTCAAAGGTTGTTTCTTTATGTAAACTCAGAGTTTCTCTTTCACTGAATTTCATCTCTGGATTCAGAGGCAGAGGCTTTTACCAAATATTTCCATTCTGCCCCTTCAAGAGTAGGCCTGGAAGTGACACGAGGAGAAAGCTAACTGGTTTGGACTGGGGGTCACAGGAGCTAGAGAGAGGATGACCAAAGGATCAGACTGGGGCAGGGCAAAGGGAGTAACAGAATTAAATGGGAGGAAAAGAAAACAGAAACACACTGAGAATGCAAAGAGACCAGAGTCATGGAGCAAGGGAGGTTTGAGCAGAAGCTTGGATAAGTGGACAGATGGGAATAGAATACCCATGGGATAAGTTTGTGTTGCTACCAAATGCAGCTAAGACTGCTGAGCAAGGTGATTTGGACTCAGGGAACCTGGATTATGCAGGTCTCAGAAATCATGGAGTGCAGAAAGGGTGGGACAAGAGGATGTGTGGAAGTGAGAGGATGGGATTTGCAAGATGTCCTGTCCCTTCATTTTCATCCCCAGAGAGGATGGCAACCTGCTGCTGCTGTCAATGGGATGTTGGCAGAGATATGAGTGGAGAAAATGAGAGTCAAGACCCACTGAGGTCCTTTGGAGCTGTCAATGCAATGCAGTCTGAGGAGACTCTTGAGGGCGACAGGGTTTAGTTTTCTTCATTTTTTTACTTAGTCTAATTTAATATAAAGGCAGTTGTAGCACCATATATTCATGGACTATGCAAGTGTTTTGCATTGTTTGATACATAATACTTTCCCATTTTCTCTAATTTCACATTGGTCCAGGCAGCCTTCCCAGTAGCGTGTTCTTGGCTGATATTTGAGGTGTGACATTTTTGATAAGTACTGTCTGGGTTAATCCACTGTGGAATAATCTGTTGGATGATGCACTGGAGCCCTAGCCTTCCAGCATGAACACAAACAAGCTCTAGTTAATGCTGTTTCCCTTTAGGAAGGTGATCATTGTATTCTCAGGTGAAGGAATTACAAGAAGGAACCTGATTCTGTGTTTGTTTATTTTAAAGACAAATTGAGGTGCTCTAGGCAAAACAATGTCTACAAGAGTGTATGTGTACAAAGGTGCTGCTCTAGGTTTCTATAAAGAGACAGGAAGGATAAGGGGCAAAATAACTCAGTCTACCTGGTTTGGAACATACTCAGGTATTGCAGGTTTGGAAGCCTGACTCAGTATGAGATTTAGTAAACTTTGGAATAAAGACCATGGAAGTATGTCTGCATGTTTACATGTGAAAACAAATATATGTATATAATGTGTGCCATTTACCAGTAACCTGTTTGTGGCAGGATGGCCTTGGAAGGAATTGGTCTTATGGCAGTACTTGCAATAATAACTTCTCTCTAATTATAAAACCATCATTGTTATTTTAGAGGAATCTGTGAACTTGTGCTAGTTTGGTGAAGCTTTTTCCCATCCTTTGATAAATGGTTCTCCCTCTGCTTTCTGTGATGACTATTTCACTTTTAAGACTGAGGATTTGCCCTGTTACTGAAAAGTGTCTGTAATTTGTAGGCATCTCATTGCTTTATGTTTCATGTTAACATAATGTTGTGCCAATTATTTGCACTGAATCTTCATATTATGGTGGTTAAAGCTCTGGCCCTGGTAAGTACCTAGAAGTAAGACTGTCTAGCCAATATCTAGGCAAATAATTTGAGATGCTGGGTGAAAAAGGGGTTTTAGTCACCAGTCTAGGATGAGGTTTTATGAGAAGAATGGAGGGGAAAGGAAACGTGATCCCAGCTTGTCCACAGCTAACTGACAGGTTCCTCTCCTTTCTGAGGTTTATTTTCAAAATTATTATTGGAACAACATTTTGTGTAAATATTTAGTTCTGGCTCTGTGTTCCCTCCTTATCAAATAGATTTGTAGTCTTGCTGAAATACAGCAAGCTACTCTTGATAAGCTTAGACTGTATGCTAAGTGTAGTGCTTAAAATATGCTCGTACCAACTACATGTAGCTATTCATCTGTATCACCTCATGTAAGCAAGAGAACTGTTTTATTCTCCTTCTTATTGATCCCAGTATGTGACTTACACTGAAGGAAGAACCACTTGATTTATTAGTCACTGGTCCCCCCTCCTGAGGACTCAGCATCTGAAATGAATTGAATGGGGTTAAGAACGTACTTAGAGCCAGCCGCAATTGTTTGTGTGTCTTGTCTTTACAATAAGAAAAAAAACTATGAAATAAAGTCAAAGCGTCATTAGTGTCATGTTATAAATAAACAAAATGCTACAGAGATAAGAGAGTACCATGTTTTCAATTATGGAAATAGCCTGCAAGCCATTAGGTGCAGGATAAGATATAGAACCACAGATTTAGAAAGGAAAAGTAAAGATTGGAAGGAAAAAGCAATCTGCTACCATGATGTCTGTGTTTTCCATCCTGAGACGAAACTATTCACTCTAGAAACATGAGGAGACATCAGTATTATCTGGCAAGATGTTGTGCCTTGTTCTGTCTGCCTTTGACAATCAATCTCAAGGAACCAGAGGCTAACCTACTGGAGTTTCTCCCATGATAGGAGAACCCCAGAGGCGAATCTGGGTCCTCTCTTCCTTTCCACAAAACCTCTAGCAGTGGTGAGGTGTTATGAGGTAGGACAGCAAAGGGCTGGAGCACCTTGCATTCGTGTGGACTGGTGATTAATCTCCATGGAGCCAGTTATTACAAGGCAATACTTGCTGCTTATGCATCTTGGAAATCAGGGGGGTGTAACAAGCTCTGTTTCTGTGCTTTCTTTCTTTCTTTTTTTTCTGCATACAGCAGTCAAACCACATTGCTCTCCCTGGGATATCTGCAGCCCAGTAGATAAGAGAGCAAACACCTCCCATAGTGAAGGGGACTCATTCCAGCCATTTGGTTTGGGTTGAATGAAAACATGTTGTCCATTCATAAAAAGGAAAAAGGAAAAGAAAAAAAGCTACTCTCAATACTTTCCAATGTCATCTTCTGGAGCCCTGAGGGCCATGTGTCACACACCCTTCCTTTGTAGGTCTTGCTTTTATAGACTGTTTTTCACTCCCAGAGATTTATTGTCCCAGTGAAGAAACTGTCTGGATATGCCTCTGCAGTGGAAATGTAGCCATGTATTTGCTAAGAACAAGCTTGTGGTTTACCAGAATATTTCTGTTTCCTTCTGAGGTTTCCAGCTAATGAAGGGGAATTTATCCAGTACATTTATTGACATTAAAATAAGAGTTGCAGTCCATAAATAATGCTATTGTTGTTTTAGTTTGCAGTTTAAAACATTTTGTCAGCAACATTGTCATCTACTGTGACTCAGCTTGTGTTTTTGCTCGCAGTATCAGAGCAGCTTGCTGGTAACACAGACATACATTCCAGCTGTTCCCACCAAGTAGACTTCAAAGTACATTTTGAAAAGTGTTCCTGAGCTCTTCAGCACTGAGCATATCTCATCCTGAGTATTGAGACAAGTTCACAGTTATTGCTTACTTGACATCTGTGAAGATAGATGTCACAGCACTCGGACTGATTTCTGGGTTCATATAAATTCCTGCCAGTGAAGAGCTGGGAGAAACCCCATGAGGGATAGAGTTTTACCCACAGATACTCAAAACGGCAAGTCAACTTTGAAAAGTTGTCAGTGGAGGCCAGAAGGGGATCATGATTAGGCTGAACATAAGATGCAAGTTATTTGTTGGCAACTCTCAGGAACATTCCTGGCCTTGGCCCACCTCTAAAGGAACCTTCATAGGTAGAAAGTCTCATCTTCTTAATGGTGGATCCCTGTGTAAGGAAAAGACCCCAACGCATCAAGGCAAAATCCATCATCTCCTTTGCATCTGTGTCGTTTAATATGTATCCCAGAGTAGATCCCTTAGAGGATACAGTGCTGTCATATCTGTCACTCAGAGTTATCCTTTGCAAAAGGAAGCCACTCAGCACAAGGATGAAGTCCTTCATAAATAAGGCAATGAAGAACTAAGTTTTTAATGAGTATATTGTCTTATCTTAACTGAAATGATCAGTGAATACAAGAAAGAATATAAAAGTTAGAATTTCCCTATAACTTCTCCTTTATTAGCAATACATGATGGTTTCAATTGGATTTGAGTTTCAAAAGTCTGAATAATAGATTTTGATTAGTTCTAAACTCGTGACAAATTTTCAGCTTGATTAATTGAAACTTTTTCCCCCTTCGTGGTGGGTTGGGTTTTTTGATCAGCTAGGTCTCCTGCAGGCTTTTAAAACCTGTTTTGACAAATAAAAGGAACCACAAAAGAAGAGATTAGTGTCACAGAGCTCATCTCCAAAGTTCCTCTGTCTGTATGGCCACTTAACTGGAAAAAAAAGTGTAGTTTATAGTGATGTGTTTTGAATAAACTACATTCAGATATCTCTTCTCCATGGTGTGCTGTCCAGTAGCATGGATTACACAAGAGTGTAAATATATATTAGGGTCACCAAAGTGTTGTTTTACTGTAGAACATTCAATAATCCAGAGCCACTTCAATGGATTATAAAAGACTTGCTTGTAAAATTTGTTTACGTGCAGCTCAGCCCTTCCCAAAGCATTTCTCTAGGTATTTACCTAGAGTGCTGAGCCTCCTGGCTGCCATTCAGCTGGTATTATCTATCAGGAGGATAAGTTTGACACTCAAGAGGTGAAGCAAAGAAATAAGCAGGCATTTAAATAGACATACGAGCCAGCAAACAGGAGTGGTTTTAATATTAGTAGCATTTTATTCTTGTTCTCTGAACAAAAGAGGATTTACTTATTCATGGCTCAAGAATTACAAATTAATGTGTGGAAGTGGAGTTAGTACTGAGGACACTGGAAATTCATATGATTCAGTGTATTTATTGTTTTAATTGTTCATGTTTCCTTCGCTTTGAGGGATTTGGTCTTTGAGATTAATATGATGGTCACTGCCACATCTGTCTTGGATTCCTTATTCCTCAAGAACAGCCCTAAGCAGAGAGTATTACAGAAGTCTCTCATTAGGAAGGAGTAGTTGCAGTCTTTTATGTAGCTATAGATTATCAAAGGTACCAGTTTAGCTGCCTGAAAGTCTACCAGTATTGTTGGACTCAATAGGTCCTATGTGAGAGAGCCATTTCCAGGGAGACTTTGGGCACTTGTCCATCCCTTCTGGTTAATAGTAAATTATTTTTTTTTCACTGTAAGCCACTTGCAGCAAATACTTACCAGAAGCTGGAAGAGTAAATAAAAATTAAAAGCATAAGATTCAGAAATTAGTTTTCTAGGGCATGTGACATCTCATTCTTTGAATCCCAAAAATAGTTCTCAGTTCCATGGCATGACCTCCAAACTCAAAAGGAGGGAATATGCCTTATAAAAATAGTCAACTCTAGTCATCTCTACAGTAAGCACTAGTAGTCAGCCTCCAATATCTGACCAACATAATGATAGAAATGTGCAGTGATTCATGATTTTTACCTGCTGGGCTCTCTCTCTTCCTTTCCCCTGCAGACCTCAAGTACAGAAACTGTGTAGAGCAATCTCACAATTTCCACCTTGGGTCTTCCCAATGGTCTTTTGGTCCTTCTTCACAGTTGGTCCTTCCAACTTTACCTACATGGCCACAAGCTTGAATGGAGAGGCCCAGGAGGGTTGTTTCTCATAGCACCAGAGAACCTGAAATAGATTTTGCATAAGGGAAAACAGAACATCTTACAGATAGGCCATATATGCAGCTATAGAGGTTTCTATAGAAAATTGAGATTGAGGTTTACAATTTGTGCTAATATTAGCTAGAGCTCAAATAATGTCCTGAAGCAACAACAATCACTGCCTAGTTGCACCACTGAAGACACTGAAAGAAGAAAAATCCCAAAGAAGGGGCTCATCTAGTAATTAGGTTTCAAGTGACTTGACAGTTCTTCTTAATGTGTAGTGTCAGCCACTCGTGACTATAGTTTCAGACCTGTAAAAGCAGATTGAGATTTAAAAAGTTAATAGGAAAAGCTAATCTGTATTTTCTTTTATGATAGTCTTACTTTTTAAAAAATAAATCGCTTGGGGATAGGATGGTGAATGATTGTGGCTGCCTTCAGCAGTTGTGCCCTGCCTGAGCAAAGGCTTAAATATTGACTTCCCTCTGGTATGTCAGGAATCTGCTTCATGATGATAATTTACTTCCTTAATTATTTGCAATTGATTTGCATGAGAGTCATATTGAGATTATTATATGATATGAAAACTGCCAAATGTTGTTAATTTAAACAAATTTTTAAATCAGCCAATCTTAGACCAACTGTATATTGTATAGAATTCAATGGCAAAACAAAAATTCCGTCCTTCTGAATAAGATCCTTTTCCAATTGGCTGGCACATGGAACAAATTCATCTTATAGATGCCAATTTACAAATATGTCCAATAATAGTAGAGGCAGCAACTGTTCCTCAGCTCTGCCAGTGTTCGTCAGACACGGTGACAGTAGCCACATCATTAATCTCATGGTATATTAGAAATAAAGTCACTGGAATGGAATGGTGTCAAAGGATAAATGTTTCCCCTTTTGAAAATAAACTTCTCAGTTTCACCTCATTGTGTTGTCTTCCCCCCCCCTCCTTTTTCCACCCACCCTTCTATAAATCCTTTGGTTTCACCTGGCATTTAGGTAACAGTAGGAGACCAATATCCTATGTCAGAGCTCATTCTACAGTTATCAGTTTAGCATACCCTTAAATCCCCACAATTGCTGTGCCAAGACCAATCCTTTCTCTGAGAGGTTAAACATATGCATTACATATTGAAACAATGTAAGTAGCATGTAATTAGCACTGTTTATGCATTCTCACTTGAAATTATACTTTAAAACCTATGATGTTTTTCAAGGCACTTAATGTTAGAGAGACTTAAATGAGCATTCATCTTGTCATGTTTAACTTTATTCATAAGTAACACTTTAAAGATATTTGAATGGCTTATTCCATTAGATCCTGTGAACCGACATCCACGTTCTTCCCTCAGAGGATACAGTTCTTAATAAAACATCCTTTAAAAATATAAAACCAGTGAAGGTGGCAATTAAATTTACAAACAGTGCCATTGACAACGTTAACAAAAGATGTTTGAATGGGGAGGGGGTGTTTGTTGAGGGACCTGTTTTCAGTCTTTTTTTTTTTTTTTTCCCCCTCCTCTTTTTTTCCTTTTTTTAAAGTCTTGTTCCATAAGGATTATAGCTCCCCCGCTGTTTGGAAAAGATAATTTCACTTGTAACACTAATAACTTGAGCAGGGAGAAGGCTGGCTGGGTGAATGGAATGCACTTCACTGCACATCTTGGCTTCGCTAGAAATCGGAAACAGATGGTCCTTGCGGCTGGCTTCCCACTCGGGCCCGCTCAGTGCCAGCCTGTGGTCGTTGGCTGGTTGCTGCTGGCACTGTGTGACTTGAACATAGTAGGACAGTGGCAAAAGAAATCAAATCTTTTTCATTGAGCAGCAAACTGTAATGAAATTTGACAGATCTGACATTCTATACCCAACATCTAGTTAGAATATATTAACCTTTTAGTTTTCTCGAGCTCCTCTCCTACTAGTTATGAATCTCCTTATTAGAGTTTTGCAGTGGCTCTGGAGATGGCAGGAAAGCAATATCTTATGGCTGCCCTCTAATGTTAGAGATAAAACAAATATCTCAAATTGTAAAGGAAATGTGTGGCTTTTAACTCCTCCCAAATTCTTATACCGGAAAAAAAGGAAAGAGCAATCTAAAGGTTAGACATTGTTGTTAGTGTTTCATCCTAGGATGAAAAAAAAATAAATAGGAAGGTGATATTCCATGCCCATTTACTCAAAAAGAATATTTTCTGGATAGGTCTTGTATCCACATCTCAGTGGGGTAATGTTACCTTTGATCCAGCTGCATCAAAACTGAGTTTGTGATTTTGATGAATACATTTATTGCTAATTCTATGACTTCGCATTTAGTTAGACATTTCAGATTGATCCCTCCTTTACCTCTGAAGGCTTCTCCCAGGTCAGACCTTGGTAGTAGTGGTTTTTTCCAGATTAGTCCCTGTTTAGTCCTTCTCAAGGGGTCATGTTGGCTGTCACATGAGGCTCAAGCCAGCAAAGTGATGCTCCTGAGGGATGGGTACCTCTCCCAGATGAAGAACAGGTTGAAATGTTGTGCTGAGTTATGGTCGCAGATTAGGAAATAGTTGGTTATATTTAGACTTAAAAATAAATCTGGTTTATATTCCTTTACATTTTGGGTTGATAGCAAAGAATTTTTACTTATTTTTTAAAAATGTTTGTATGTGTCATTCCTTCCCCTTCACTCCTTTCATCTGTTCCTCCTGTTTCTTTCAGACATGAAGTCACAGCACTGTCTGTGATGTCAGTGTGTTTCCATATTGACAGACCGTTCTGTCAGAAACAAGATCTTGATGCTTGTTTCAGATGAGGCAAAAGGGGAATACAGATGGCAAGGAGAAAATCAGAGGAGTGAGAGAGGAGCGGTGAGAAATACACACAAGCAGAACTGGGAGGGGGGAGGGAAATGCAGAGTCCAAAGACAACTTTCATGGTGAGGGGAGAGGACTTCTTTCCCTGGGTTCAGCAAGATCATCCGAAATGTGTGCGCATCTCCTTGAGTATCCAGCAGAAGCTTTACTGTCGTGCTCGTTTTGGCTCAGGAGCCCTTGAAGGTGCAGGAGCAGTGGTCACATGCTGCTTCTCTCCTTGTTTACGCCTTCAGCAACAGCAGATCCTCTTGATTGAAGCCAGGATTATAGGATTTCCAAAAAGCTAGAACACACACTCATTGTCAGCAACTTTGCATAAGTTCAGAGGCTGTCCAAAAATCAACTGCCTGCTCTCACGTGGTACTTGAACTAATTGTCTCTATTCGAGATAAGGAAATCCTCTTGGTAGCTCATCCGAGTTCAGGCTTCCCAAAGAAAACGCCTCCCAAATTAGGAACAGATCTAAAATCACACTGTTGTGATCAGCTGAAAGGGTTCTGAGCAATTGCAACTGAAGATATAGGAGGAGGCGAAGGGAATAAAGAAAGGGTTAATGAGCAGTAGATATTGTGCAATTAGTAGATAATCCAGTAAAAAGTACCAAGATCCTAAAGATGTGTCTAGCACTGGGAGCTACACGCAGTTCTGCCGCCTTTCTTTTACCGATGCGAATAGTAGGAGCCAACATTTGGAGAAACCACCCGCTATGCCAACATTTCTAATGCTCTCATGCATTCAGTTTCCAGTAGACTGTAAAATGCCAGCTTGATAGAGTCATCTGAATTAATATACTTTATTAGCCTTTTTTAGCATTCATTCCTGGTTTCCTGCTCTTGGTAGCAGCAATGACCTCATCCAAACGCGCTGTTGAGGGGAGATAGAGAGGGACAGGCTCGCGCTGTATTCGCTGCCGCACAGGTAACTCCGCTCAGCAATTAAGCAAATTATTTTGGGATAGTTGGCCACTTCTCCAGTGGGAAGTCTGAAAGCGACTGGCAAGTACTTCAATTCATTGCTTGAGGCCTAAAGCTGTCGGAAACCAAACCTCTTCTCCCGTAGCCCACGAACACACACACCTAACTTATTTCCAACTTGAAAGATCACTCGTATACTGCAAGCATTTTCGTTTTGCAGCTGTGTCTGCACAAACGTCTCTGCTGCACGAAGGCTTTTTCTTTCTTCGGAACAGTCTGATTTAGAAGCAAACATCTTTGTGGCTTATTAGTCTTTGGAAGGCATCGTTTTGTCCCAGTACTATTCACAGGGAGTGTTGTGCAGAATGCTGATTGACAAGAGTTAAATTCAAAACATGTAGCCATTTTCTGGTGTGTGGTTTTTTTCCTGATTGAAGGAAAACTACTTAGATGTTTGTTTCCAAAACGGCATCTGTCAGCAATCAAAGGGGAAAAATTGCATAAAACAAATGCAATTGTTTGGAGTAGCATTTCCTGGATCATGTTAAATGCTTGATTTGCTCCCCATTATGCTCACCAAATAATTTTATTTTCCACAATAATTGCAATATTTAACATGTTGTATTTAATCTTGTTTTAATGCTATTAACAACAGCCGCTTATGAAAGGAATAATTGCTCTATGGGTAAGAACCCACCATCCCCAGCATCAGAAAGAACAATGGCAAAGTTAACTGCACCTAATTGTTCTGAATTTAAAACGTTGTTAACCAACAGCACTCCACATTTCTTTGCACATAACTACTATACTGTCAGGAAGGAAATGGTTTCATGCTTCTGTCATTCATAAGCTGAAAAGTGTACGCTCTTCTAAAAAGGAATATTTTTTCGGTGTGTTTATAATTAATATGGGGAAGTCAAGTCATATATTGGCACAGGAGCACCTAAGTACTCTCCAAGCAGTGGTTAATAGAGGAAGCAAGAGAAAGTTGGTCAGTGGATCTCGAAGTGCACCAGGTGATGGCAAACCATATAGAGCGAATAGAGGTTTCTCAGAACTTGACTGGGATGACACGCAGCACAACTGGGTAGGAAATACTTAGCAAGTAATAAACAGGGTGGGGAAGTTGTTCGGTTCGAGAGGTAGAAGCAGAGAGAGCAGCATAAAATTGAATCCGACACCGATCCAAAGGCTGGTTGTTACTTAAGCATTTTACTTTATATTTTGCCTGATTATTTGGAGGGAGGGATGGGGTTATTTTCAATAAGCAGCAAGCCACCGAGAGGACAGGTAGCGTTAATGAACCTGCAGTAACAGAAGACGATAAATGCTTTGGGCAGCCAGTGCAAGGACAGTTCCTGGCACAGTGTCCTTTTTTGTTGTTTTTTTCCTGGACTCCGACTAAAACTTAACACTTCCCGTGCTAGTCAGACCCTTCCCTGTAAACGGCAGTGGGATTCTACCTGCTATCTGGAGCCAAAAAACAAGAACCCCAACCTGGGATGCGATGTAATTGCATAGATCGTGCACTACTGACGTATTTTTTTGTGCAGTCCGAGCAGATTGTTAAGGCTGGGGCAAAAAACAAAGACTAAACCCTTCATGTTATATTAGCAGTTTGTGTTTACCCTAAATCATTTGCTTATCGCCTTGCCCATCACAGAAATCTGGAGGTATTATTGAAGCTCAGTGAAAGTTGGTTCTGTCCTGGACTGAATGACAGTTTTGTAATCTGTGCAGCCCGGAATTATCGTTTTACTGTAGCCAAATAGTTAAACAATAGTCAGTGCACAAAACCATCAAACGAAGAATTGTGCACCCACCAGCTCCCCTTTTTTGATGCAAATATAAATGGATATTGTTTAAAAGAGCTTGGATATTTTTAAGACGTTTTTCCTTGTGTCCAAATCGCCAAAGGATTTGCAGAGTGTAGCTGTTTCTGAGGGAGCAAGTTCTATCGGCCATAGCTCTACAGACCTAAGAAATATCCCTGGCCAGAGTCTGTTTCCCAGTCCAGAAGTTCATTATTTTTCAAGGATTTGAGGAAAGGCACGACTGTATGGCTTGAAGTGCCCCGTTATTAAGTGGTGGTCGTAGCTGAGCAGCCGTGGCTCCGTGTGATGCAGCAGGGTGATTGAAATGGAAAGCTTTCACTGCCTGTTTAATAGTCAGCTGGCATAAAAGTAATACTTTTGCTGGTTTTACAGCGCACCAGAAGAAGTGGGAAACAGAGATGAGAAAACACATGGTTATCTTTTGCTTTCTTTTCCAGGAAAGGGATTTTAGTATTGGACGGTACCGGGATTTCGTAACTTTTCAGAAGTGTTTGTTTTGACGTTGTCTTTTTCCAAGTTCTCTGTCAATTCCTCATGTAAATTTTGGATGTTTATGAGAAGTTTTGCAGGAGGGAGAAGCAAACCTCTGCGTGGCTTCTCATACCATCAACCTGATGGTATTAGAAAGTCTAACATTATAAACCAGTTTTTAAGAAAATGGAAGGAAAAATATATTAAAAAAAAAAAAAGATAAAAAGGGAATTGTTCCATTCCTAGGAAGTACTTAAGCCATTTGAACCTTCATATGAAAAGTCATTAATTTAAACAATAAGATCTGGTATCTAAAATCAAGGAGGAACAAAAAGCCAAAACTTTAACGTCTCAAAAAATTGAAAGAGCATTTGATTCCTTCAGAAAGCTTCTATCACTGAATTGAGAAATAAACTTCAGCAGTTTATACTTCTGTTTTCCCTGTTTATATGCACAATTATGAAAGAAAGAAAGAAAAAGAGAGATACAGTCTTTTTCTTTTTTTGCTCAGTCTTTTTTTTTGTCTTTTCCCCCCTCGGTCACGTACATGAGAAAAGTAGCTGCGATAAACAGATACTGAATCAGACTGAAAGTCTTTTNAGAAAATCTTTTTTTTTTTTTTTTAAAAAAAAAAAAAAAAAACCACCCAAAACATTGCATGATAGTCTCTAAGCAGTTCCATCTGTCAAGCAGAAATTTTAGGCTAATAGCCTGTGGCGATCTCCCTCCACAGTCCACTACCTGCCTTTGTCCTATTAAATCTCTTTATTCTTCTTAAAAAAGAGGAAAGGAAAGAAAAACCTTGCAGACCAAAATCATCTGAGTGATGAAGCCCTAATTTTGACCGCCTCTCTTTGATGTTGAGCAGTGGGTTCTTATTTAAAAAAAAAAAAAAAAAAAAAAAAAGGAAGAGGGGGGGGGGGGGGGA
>VXBW01000916.1:341623-355454 GCA_013400375.1 Thinocorus orbignyianus
AAAAAAAAAAGAAAAGCTTGTTAAAACCCCCGTAAATAAGTCTATTGATTCTTAGTTATCATTTTCAAAGCAAAGTTTTCAAGTGCCTGTTTTAACCACACGATTTCTATCATGCTGTGATTTTTGCCTTCTTCTAAGCCATTTGTATATTTGATTTCCGCTCCTCTTTTATTGTCTATCGGCTGCTTTTATGATGAGGTACGTCCCTGTTTATTATTTAATAAGTATCCTCAAGTGTTTATTAGGCAGTTATTATCACCCTATAGAAAGTGTCCGAGGAAGTTTCATCTCAGTCACATTTATTTCACAGATGTTTTAGTGCTGTGAATATAATATGTAAAAACGCTGGAAACATTTAGTAATGCACTTGCCTAAAAATAAACAGTTTTATAACCACACATGCTGTTGTTTAGATTAAACATTGTAGAAAGTTCTCCTTAAACTTGAACGTCACACCATTTATTTTCTAAGAGAACAAAAAAAAAAAAAATCACTAAAATAGCCTCTTTTTTTTTTTTTGGTAGAAGTTCTGCTAGATGAAAAGATGTTATTTTTAACTGAGATGAATAATTCAAGATCTTTACAATAGATGTGTTAATTGCAAATAATTTTCGTACAAAGTTTCAATTATTGATGGAGTAATAAGCAGTTTTTCATACAGTCTGTGAATCTAAAACATACGACAAAAAGTAGATATCTATTATTCCCCCCGCCCTCCTCCCCAAAACCTCCTCGCGTTTGCCGCATTCTTTTAATCAAAAGTAAGCTAGAGAGCAGATTTTAATGTTTTAAAGACAAATAAAGCTTTTAAAATTACCTCATGCCTCGTCTGGCTGCACACAATCTCAGCTGCGCAGTGCTAAACTTCGGTTTGGTACTGCCAGCATACAAAGAGATGAGTGAATACCCCTTGCACCCATATGGACTCAGCTGCCAGCCCTGTGATATGCAATTTTGCTTTTTAATGAATCGTAAACAATTTGTGTGTCAAACGAGGGAGTTTGTTTTCTTTCTGGAGCAGGTTCTAAATCCGTTTTGAGCTAGAGCTGTGTACTGTCCTGGAGTCTTATGCCCAAATTTAAAGGTTCTGTGTCATTTTGATGAAAAGACCTGTTATAATGAAAGAAAACGGCTTTATAAAAGGCTGGGGGTAGTAATCTCTCTCTCTTTCTCTCTCTCTTTCTTTCTTTCTTTCTTTCTCTCTCTCTCTCTCTCTCTCTCTGTCTCAACCTCACACTCTCCCTCTTTCACTCCAGTCTATAGCATGTTTATAGCTAGCTGGAGATAATGGAGATTGGTTGATTGCATGATTAGTAAAATGAATGGATTTTAGCATTGGGCAAAGCAGCTTGCAGTTTTGAAAGGTGGTTTTAAAATGCAGAGTTCTAATTTTGACCTTATTTTCTTTCATAGATAATCTTTATTAATGCACCTTTAATTCGTGCGGTTTTCCTCATCGCAGCTAGTTTGTCTCTCCAGCCATCTGATGGAATGGCTAATATATTTTATCTTACTTGCCAAAATAGTGAGAGGTCAAAGTAAAGAAAAATGTTCTTTTTCTTGCTTGTAGACAGTCAGAAATGTTTCAAACTATTTCAGTGGGACCCATAGGATTTGTGCATTTCAGCAATAATTGCATTTGTCACCACAAGTTTAAGGCAATCTTTTTACACCTAATCTATTTTTTCTTACATTTTAATCAAGTAAATGCAGAAAGAGTTACTATTTTGGCTATAGCGTAACGTGACATTTTAGCAGAAAATTTCCCCCAAAGTGCTGTAGAATCTGTGTGAGTAGGAATTATATCTTTAAACAGAGAAGTAATAGCAAATACTTAAACTGGTATAGCAGCCTGAAGACATGAGGCAAATTAGTTTGTTGGCAAAATGATCATTACTTTGTAATCATTGGCACTTCTTGTTGAAATTTGATGCTGTCATAGAGACACTAAAGGGTTAGTTAGAGAAAAGTTTCAGTACTCTGTCTTGCATTTGTAACAAATATGTGCAGCTGCACTACTTTTATAAACATTTATTTCAAGCTGATTATTTTTTTTTAATTATTTGTTCTAGCGAGCCATTATGATGTGGATGTTATATATGTTGGATAAGGGATAGTCTGCAAAATTCCTTTGCAAGGGGTTATTGAACTGTCTGAGCAGCAAAGGTATATCCTGGAGGAAAATTCTCAATGATGATACGAAAGTAAAGACCCTGGGCCAAATTCTGCTCCAGATTTACACCACCCTCAGCCTGGAGTCGCTGCAGGAAAAGTGGAGCAGCTCCAGGTTTACTCACCTGAGTGACTGAGACCCAACTTTGACCCGTTTGAGTTGTCTCAGTCCAAACAGTTTCAAACCCCCAAACTGTTTTCCTTCATGAAATATCTGAAGAAGAAAAAAACCACCTCATTAATAAATAAGAAGCCATTTCAAATGACTCCATGTATGAGTTAGCATGCAAACTGCTGTTATTGAATATGACAGTTAAAGCAGATCTTCCAGTCCTTTTCCAAACTAATTGTTTTCTAGTTTTATTATCCAACTATCGATCCATAGTTTAGTTTTTTATGCCTTTATTTCCTTTAGATGCCATAAGTTAAAAGATAATTTATTATTGACAGTAGGACTGGACTTGTAGTGGTCATTTTGTTACTTGAAAGGTTTTGAACTCATTTTTTTTCACTGAAGCTCTTGATAAACACTTCTCTGACACCTCTGTGCTCCATTTTTTCAGAGGAATAGTTGAAGTTACTCAGGTAATTCATGGACTTTAAAAAAAAAAAGAGAAAATTTCAAAATGTTACTAGCATTTCCATCAATTAAGAATTAATAGAATCCTCACTATAAATCCCCTCGCAAATGAGATTAAAAATAATGGTGCATCTAATAAATATTTAATTTCATCAGATGGAAAGCTAATCGTTACCACTGAAGCTAAAAAAGTCCAGAAGCATGAAACACTCCAAAGTAGTATTTCTTGTTTAAATCACTGAGCGTATCTATACATAGATGCAGATCCATACTCCCAGCCAAGTTTATCATGGTAATCCCTACACGCTGTTGAACCGTACGTGGCTTTGCTGATTTGTGCTTCCTCCTTATAATTTACTGTATATCAAAAAGCACACATGTATTAATAATTATCCTGCTCCCGCCTCTACAAAAATAACAAAGTGTGAACAAAGTGTAACGTTGCAGCACGGATTTTCTTTGTTTTATACAGGAACTCTCGTGTGTTCGTGCATTGCTCGGCTGCTGTATAAATGTTTTTAATAAAATTATTCCTTCTCTGTCAGGGTTGCTAAATTCCGTATGTAACTCGTATTCAGTGCATCATTTTACATACTATACAGTATCTTCATTTTCTATACGTTGCCTCTTTTTGCTTACAAGCATTTGCCTTGGCTGTTTTTTATTCCTTTTCCTTCACCTGTCCTGAATATTGCCATGAATGTTTCTAATTTAAAGTCAGAGGAGTCAGTGGCTGATTAGAAGACAGGAAATTGGAGGATTAAACTGTCTGGTTGAACTTCCTTTACTTATCAGTACTGTGTAACTTACACTGGATTATAAACTCATTGGGACAATTTCTACCATGTAGCAGGACTTCTGTTTTCTTAGTCTTTTATTTTTCTGGAGAAAATGCGGAAAACAAGGAAAATGGGTAGTTTGTGGCTAAAAACCAAGAGTTTTTAATAACACTGAAGCACGGTAGGTTTAAATTAAATTTGTATAAATGTCTTCAGATATGAGAACTCATTCAGTTTTAAACCATGCTGGTGTATAATCTGTATTTTAAATTAACTTTAGTATGTAAACAACCAAGCAACAGATACTTTCGGGGAGGGGGAGGGAAATGACATCATTTTAGTAAGAGGAGATCGCGCCATGTTAACCCTTGTTCAACCCTTATTCCCTCAGAAACTTTTGTGTTTCTTGTAACACAGTGGTGTAGCCATAGGACTTTCTGAGGAAGGGCTAGAGAGGGAAGCCAGTCTATCCATAAAACTTTGCCTGAGCTTCCAGTGCCGCCCGCTGAGCCAGGAGCTGGAGGTCCGATGTCCTCACCCAGCATTAACCAGGGAGAAGGATGTTGTGTAGAACCAGGAGGAGAAGGAAGAAGAACCCAGCTTTGTGCCCTTAAAGATCAGCTCATTCTCCTTCTTTGATGACCATGTGTTTTTTCCAGAGCTCGTCATGGCCCTTGGTTATAAAATCGTTGTGATAGTTTGGAAAAGCAAGTAATAGTCCGACCTGGAGAACCTATCTTGTCAAGGATAGATAGGAGGACTTCTAACCTTTCTTGGTGCTGTACCTAAGGTGTCCCTGTGCTACCACTCACCATCATTTACTTTTACACTCTGGACTGAGATCTGAAGGTGTCCAAACTGTCTTAAACACCAGGCCATGAAAGAAAACCGAAAGACACAGGCACTGCCTGGAAGGTCCAAGACCTTGTTCTGAATCCAAAGGCCACACCATCAATCATAGACTCCAGTTTAAACGCCAGGACTGGATCTTTAAATTGACTGGGATGTTTGTGATGGTTTCTGGCAGTCTGATCCTGCTACATGAGGCAAGCCCCTCACCAGTACTGGGAGTAATCAAAAATGGAGGTGGAAATAGAAGAATATTCTCAAACTTTTTGCTGGCAAAGTCCCAGCAGTTTCCATGAGAACAAAAAGCAATCTGAAACTTTTTATAAGGAAGTAAATATTTACTTTCCCTACCTCATATGAGAGGGAAAAAGGTAATGTTTTGGGGTTTATTGAAAGGTTCCTCATGTTTTAATTCCAGCGTGAAAAGAATCTCACTGTGCTGCTAGAAGCGTGCTTCACTTCTCTCCCTCAGATGTGGTCACTGACACTGATTAATATTTAAAGATGATTTTAGGATGAATCAAACCCTTATTGACATTTGAAGACAAACGTGCTAGTTTGTAGTAGCCTGTTTTGGATTGATAATATCTTTGTTATTTCCATTAATGTCGCTAGGAGCTTCTCTTTCACAAGTGCTGCAGGTAATAATTACAAAACTCATTGCAATTGCTGGAGCTTTTTGTACACGCACAAACAGACACTTTACCTATACAATATGCTTATTATTTATCTACACCAAAAAAAGCCACACTCCCAAGAAATCCAACTGATCTCAGAGCAGCAGGAGCTGATATGACTGAGGTGCATTCGGAGCAGGCACCGGACAAGCCCCATACAGCTCTCTTGCGTGAAGGTTTTAGAGCCTACATTCCCTGTGATGATGATCTCTGCATCTATTTTCCATAGAGCAGATTATTGAAGGGTAATTCTCAGTAAGATAAAAATCATTAGAACAGATGAAATAGATGTGCTGGCTAATGGAGTGAGATTCAAAATATTTTGCCTGTACAAGCATGTCTGTTGTTCTTTGGTGGGTTGTTTTTTTTCCGAGGCTGTGAAACGCAAAGTTAGCAATACAACTAGATATGGGTGGAAGTGTTGGATGGTACAGATGGTACTATAAGCTTGTAGACTTTTACTACCAATAATTGCAATGCCCTTGCTTTCAAAGGAGCGCAGGTTGCCCTTGATGTACGCAAACAGCCATATTAATTTCACAACCCAATTGGAATCACACACACAGATCGAGGTTGTCAATAGGAGCAGCGTGGAAATGAAGAGCACAAATAGTGGCTCTCAAATAGGCCTTTCTGTTTTCAACGTGACTAACTCAAATGCCACGAGGTGGAAGTGGTCACTGACAGAGCGTCATAACTGAGAGAGTTTGTGAGTAAATTAGAGAGGAGATATGCTGTATTATTTTTAAATCCAGAATTCAATTAAGCTGGAGAAAATGGACCTGATTTTGCATGGAAATATGCTGATACTCATAAATAGTCATCTTTACTAAAGAAAATGGAAATGGAAAGTAGAACATAGCTTAGTGGTTTACATCAAGGAAATACAGAGTATTCCAAAGTGACCCAAATTAACCTTTTACATTCAATAAGAAGGAAGAACTGTCCCATTTGAATGTTCATTCAGTCAATACTTATGTTTTCTCTCAGGAACAAATATGCAGGTGCACTTCTGTTTGTCTGGTTTTCTACTAGGAATTTCATGATGCTATTTGAAAGAACAGGTCGAGAAGAGTAGGTTAAAAATGGGTTATTTTGGTGGTGACTGAAAAGTGAAACACCAAGGTTTTTACAAGAACACAGATAAGAACAAGTTTCCCAGGATTATAAGCAAACACAAGCAAACCTCAAATTTACTGGTGATCAGCTGCTAATGAGAACTTACAGTTTAGACAAACTGCAATGCATATTAGGACTTGTTGCTTCCTCTGCTTTTATCTTGATTTCCTAAGGAAATGAGGCTTAAAAGATCGGCTGTCTGTCTGCCATGCACAATAAAGGAAAATGTAGCATGAGATATTATTTAACACACCCAAGGAATTCCCTCATGTTCAAATATTGATGAATAGTTCTTAAACAATTTAAAAGAAAGTAGGAACTTTCTTACAGCTTGTAACTGTCGCACCTGATTTCATAGGATGTAACTTTTTCACCACGGGGATACGTAGAGTTGTTGGAATTTATTATATTTCAACAGACACCCCTTCTTTTCATGCTAAATGAAGTTTTCTAAGAGCCTTCCACTGAGAAATGTGGGAAATAACTTCCATAAAGATATATGGGCATGTAGGGACAGGACATAGGCCTAAAACAGGGGAGTCCTTGATGAAGGCCTGGCTCGCAGCAAGCAATGATGCTTGTGAATTTTTAATATGAGTTTATGTCAAGGAGAGAAAGTCTAAAGAATGGAAAGAAAAGGCTTGGCCAAAACACAGATATTCAGGCTCTGTAAAGGAGACAAGAAGGAGGATGGGCTTTGGTATGAGAATATGCTTTCTGGCATTATGAAGAGTGGTGGCCAAGGGCGAGAGTGGATCACAAGATATTTTTTTTTTCCCTCCTTCTCCTCCAGATCTATCTTTGAAGTTTTCTTTTTCATTTCTTAGAATCCCATTCAGTAACATATGGGCGACCAACTGCTCAGGTCCTCCAGTCACTGGACCACTGCACACACAAATAACTTTGTGAGTTTATTTTCCTCCCTTCGGATACAGAGGCATGGTTTGCATTGCAGATTAGTAGTTCGTTTGCCCAAACTCTTGCACTGAGGCAACTCCTTAGCAGGAAGCCAAAGAGCCACAAGACAACAGCAGTGGCCGAACAAAACAAGGCTCTGTGCCAGCTCCATGAGATGTCCCCCATGAGCAGCAGCGCAACCACTTTTGATTGCATCTGCTCAATTCCAAAATTTCAGGGAATAATCTAGGGAACTTTGCTCTAAACCCCAGTGAAAACTGAGACAGGGAAAAGACTAAAAAGAAGCAAAGACCAGGCTGACTCTGTGGCATGGGACTTGGAGAAGTCTAATGCCCCTTTGAACATCATGTCCCTGTCCTTGCACTCTAGTGTCTCCCACTTGCAGCTTGACAAAATCTGTGGTTTCATGTTAACCTCAAGAGCCATGTGCCCTTATGGAACCAGTTGTTCCCATCTTGGGATGGTGCAGTCCACCTTTCTGTGACTTGTCCATCTGTTCTCAGATCTGCTTTATGGTCATAGAACCATAGAATTATCTAGGTTGGAAGGGATCTTTAAGATTATCTAGTCCAACCATCAACTTAACTCTGATAAAAAAGCATCACTAAACCATGTCACTAAGCAATACATCACCCCAACTTTTAAATACCTCCAGGGATCATTGAAATGATCCTACATAAAAACCAAGATCTTCACAATAGTGATATTCAATGACACTGGTGAGGAGCACACAACCTTAACTAAAAAACATTTATCTAGTCAAAACATGAATGACTGAGTACCTAAGAACAGAAAGGTCAGTGAGGTGGGAATTGTTACTTTCCCTGTCAATGGGATAAGGGGCTGGAGACAAAAGGAGTGGAAGTTGTACCCTGAAAAACAGTGTGAGACAAGGCCTTCTGGAATCTGAGAAATAAACAGACCGATAAGGGTGGAATGACAGAGCTGCAGAGTTTTGAGGATGGTGACAATTTCAATTTGATGCAAACATCTGTTCATGTGCTTTGGATTGAAATAATCAAACACCTGCACTTCCATGTATGTGTTCATGCTTGCAAATTTCTTTGTTCTAACGAGTTTTCTGGGTGCACACTCCAGGACGGGTGTGCAAGAGCACGGTGTAGGATTATTATTTGTATGCTGTAGGTGTTTGCACCTGCAAAATGCAGGTGCCTGCTTAAATGTACGTTCTTACAAGCAGATACGCAACGTGTTTCCCTCAGTTTCTGCAGAGGTCTGCCAAATCTATCACTAGTTTCTGTACTTCTCACCCTCCCCATCTATGGAACAGAATAATAACACTCACTCGCCTCCGAAAGAGTGTTAGATGTTAATTAATGGGTTTCCAACATTATCTGAAGACAGATTCTATAATTGCAGTGCATTATCTTATAAAAAAAATTACTTAGGTATATAAGCTTTTGCAGAATTAGGGAACTAAAAGCAGGAAAGACCTCATGAGCTGTGGAGTCTTTCCATCTACCAGCAGTCTGTGTTTTACTGTTTATTTACTGCTGACTTTTATTTTGCCTTTAAGCCAAACACTATGGGTTACTCATATAGCATATGCTTCCTCGCTCTGCGCACAAGTTAAAAGCAGTGATCTCAAAATCAAGATAATATTCTAATAAAACTTGACTGAGGATGCCTGAAGTGGCGCATACGCTCACACCATGTAAGAGACAGATATCTCTGTGCTCGCCACTTTTTTCATATTAAGTCAGAGTTTGGTAAATTGAAGGGATTACTGGGATTTCATTAAAAATTAAATGTACAATTATTTAGATGAATTTTTCACATATGCTTGTGGGCAAACAATTTTTGATTAGTTGTTGACATATAGTACACACAGTGTGTGTGTGTGTGTGTGCGCGTGCACATGTATATTTACATGCACGATATATAAATAAAATCCAGGCAGTAACGTCGTGTTAGGGAAGTCCACTGGTAGTCATTAATTTGACAAGTCTCATATAGGACGGAGAGAATCCCATCTGAAGAATCGTTTTTGCTACCTCACGTTAAGACTTGTCTACCCAGCAATGAATATAAGAGCTCTAAACCAAGCACAGCTCATCTCAGCTCTCTGCTCATTTAATCTAACTTATTTATTTGAACTTTGAAGAAGTTTCTCTTCCAAACGGTGGGCTGGAAGGAAGACCAGGCAATGCCTTTTTCAGCAGTGCCTCTCACCAGCCTGGGGTTGTGGGATTTACATGAGTGGAAGGAACTTTCTCAGTTTGATTTTAATTAGAAATCAGGTGGTAAAGCTGGGGGGGAAAGATTTGTAAAGATCTGAAGTGTCTGAAGAGGAGCGGCTTGAATAACACTGTATTAGTCATGAGGCGAGGAAGGAAGAATGTTGTCACGATTTGAAAGTAACATTGTTCAGTAAATGAAGATGTGTGAAGCACTTGCTAAACTAAATTAGTTCCGAGGTTTGGTGCACATTTGTGTAATTCTTTTCATTGAAACTTTAAACAATTGTGAAGGAAAAAAAACAGAAACACATCTATTAAGAAAAAAAAGGAAAATGCTTGAATTGCTTTCTGGTGGTGTTCATCTGCAGCGATTCAGCTGCCGTTTTCATTTTTTTTACAGAATAATTAAATCAGCACAAATAAATAAATACAAATTATACAGTGCAACTCTACTCTGCATTTAGCAGTGCCGATCTAAGGAAGACTTTGCTTTCCATCACACAAACTGAAGCTGTGGAGAAGTTCTAGGACCTTGTGTCTCCTAAATTTTCAACAGAGGCTGTTCCTCAATAGATGACCTTTCTCGAATGCATGACTCCAGCAGAAAGAAAGGGTAAATCTTGTGGTTTGAGTGTCCCCCGTAGAATATCACTGAGTACAAGGAGCCATATACTTTTTAGTGTATTATCTTGTGATTAATTTTATTATGAGTTGGTACTCCCACCTCTCTGTGGGGAGGGGGGCTGCTGTCTGTGCTCTCGGGTCATGTTCTCAACTCCTTTAATGCCCCTCTGACATTTGCTCGTCTATCTGGGATCTTTACCTTTGTGCCATTATACTTGTTGCTGTCTTACTCAGTTAAGAAGTACAAATAGCCCCAGCATTGCCAGCTGCAGTCCCAGGCTGGATCATTACTCCAGATTTGAGGTTAATCAACTGCAAATTCCATTAGCTTCATACAGAGTGAAAATAAAGAACAGACGGTCTCGCATGTGAGCCAGAAGTCAGGTGCAGCACAATACGGCCAGCCTTCAGGTAGAGGGATTTTTTCCCTTCAGCTAACATCTTGGAGATAAGACCAAAAGATCAGATCAAAACAGATTTTCATGAAAGTTTTATAGACTCCCAACCTTTATTTTTTTCTTCTTCTTTCCTTTTTTCTTTTTTTTTTTTTTTGGCCTTTTCTCTGCACTTCCAATGGCAAGTGTAAGCTCTTAATTTGATTCCAGTGTGGGCTTTATCCATTTTTCTCCTAAAGACTACGGAAAGTCATTGCTGAGAGTTATACTGTCAGAGAACTTCTATTCTTTACTTACTTGTTGATGGTGCCGGCGACTTGCTTTATTGCTCAAGCAGGATCTGTGTGAAGTTTTCAGGGGGTGGGGGGAGAGATGGGGGCGGTTTGCTATTGAAGACCAATTTACTAAGATCCCAAACTTGCAAAACGCTGACGTACACATGCACCTTGTGAGCTCTGCCATCGATTTCAATAGAGCTCAGGATATCAAAGCCAGACACACAGGAGAGCAGTAGCAGGAACCAGGCCTAGACGCTTCCCTGCTGCTTTTATTCTGTGCGCTGTCTCCCCCCAACACCCCTCAGATACCGAGTTTGCTTCTCATTGGGGGTTTTCTCAGGAGCCCATTTAAATTCTGTTAAACATTCCTCTTCCTTTTGCATGTACTACACGCAGTCAATATTTATAGAAATTACAAATTTAAAAAAATAAATAAATAAAAGAGTAGTCTGCAGCTATCTGAAAATAACACCTCTGATAGATCTCAGTTCTCTCAAGCAAAAGCTTTCCCAGCAAACAGAAAGAGCTGTAGGAAAGTCAGGTCTGTGGCCAGAAGCTGAGATGCCGCTGCAATGGAGCGCACACTTCCACTTTTCAGACTGAATTGTGAAAATTTACATGGGCACGGGGTTTGCCAAACAACATGAATTTTGCATACTGTGGCTTTTCCCTTTTCTTTGCATCTTCATCAGGTTTTGGTGGGGAAGGAGGTGCCTGTGTGTATGTGTGTGTATAGCTCCCTATATACATATGTTAGATTATCACTGGCGTGCCATTACAAAAGGTTAGGGAAAATATTGCTGCCAACAGAAGTAAAGATTAAATAATCCAATCTCTGGGAACTGTAAACTAACAATCACGATCACAAATGGGCCCTTTCTAATCATAGTTTGTGGTGGAATGAAAGATGCAATTGTCTGGAATTGATGAATATGGGATCCATGCTGGCTCAGGGGTCAAAGGTGACTTCACGCAAAGGTCCCTTTCTCTCTGGCACGGCTTCCTTTGTATAGCATAGCTTGGCAGCTATCTCTTTGCACTTCGGCTACCTGCCAATGCAGCTGGTACTGTGCAACTGTCTGGTACAGACTACAAAGCATCACTCAGCAACCAGCAGCTCCGCATGGGGCCCCTTTTCTAGGATGACAAAGAAAGATGGGCTATACATTCTGCCATCTATGCCCATTAAAGAGACTCTTAAATTGCATTACTACAAGTTATTGTTAATTATGTAGTAGTCACTGGATCTGGATGATCCTTTCAGGGCTTGATAATCTTTACTGTATGCTGGCGGTGGAAGTAACCAAGAGGGAAAAATCAGGATTTTGTGGTGTAAAAAGTAAGTACTGATGTGAGAAGTTGCTCCTGTGTAGTCATATGAATGAAACCTCCATCTGGATGGTGTGCATCCCAGGTTTGAGGAACACACAGGAAAAAACCCGCCCCAACTAGACAAATTACTTGCGAAGTTGTGTCCTCATAGTTTCAATATTCATGTTACGGTTAAGCTTGGGAAGTGTTTTTTTGTTGGTAAGCATTTATACTGAAAGCTTGCTGGTTGTTAAAATGTGCCTTGAGCTGCAACTGAGAAGAAAACAAAATTCTGGCTACGTTAAAATAAACAATTTAAGTTTAGAAATCACAAAACTGTAACCAGCGTTTAAAGGATGGGGTTCTGATGATGAAAACGGCCTCACTGGCAGACTGACGGGCCACTGATTATCTCAAATACTCTTTTCCCCCTGGTAGTGTATTTTCTTCCACTTCTTCAGAAATTGTTTGTAGTGTGTCCAACAGAAGGAAAATCTTTGTCCCTCCTAAAGCTGAGGTCCTGGTTGTCTCCCCAAGGAATGGCCAAGCTGCTTCTGTTCTTCACTTCAGGCGTGATGAATCGCGTTGCAGCTGAAGCTGCGGCCCTGGGCTTGCTGCTTATTTTCCAAGCCCTGTAAGTCCCTCGGTGTTAACATAAAACTGAAATGGCTCATCTGGGGCAGGGGAGATGGGATTCACCTTCAGTAAGATGTACAGATGTTTTACTGCATAGACCCAAGTTACATCAACTTAAATATTCTGGGCCAAATGCTTTGCTCCTCTCAACTGGTGTGGCTCCACCAGAGTTAATGGGGATGTACCAATTTACCCCTCCTGAATTTTCCAGGCCTTGTTTATCCCAAGATTTCAAGGCAAACTGCAAAGAAAATGGTGGGACTTGTTTACTCAGGACTGGGGTTCTTCCCCCTTCTCTTTTTTCCTGCTTTCTCCACGCTATTTCTGATCTTGCCCTTGCCTCCTGGAGGGCTGGCAGGCGTCCTAAGATGTACACCAAGTTCTGGGAAGGAAACAACACCATTTCTGTACGGTACCGCCGCAAGAGCTGGTCTGTTGAACCACTTTTATTTCCTCTTTTGTTCAAATTACACAAAAATCTGAGAGACACGAGATACAACAGGAGGGGACGAGAACCTCCAGTCTTTGGTTTCTCTCTTTCCTCCTTGCATCTAATATTCCTCTCCTTGCCTTGTCCTGATATCGGCTATTTGAAATAGTTATATATAATTTAACATTATACAAAAGTATTGTCATATCAAACATAGTGAAATGGATTCCAAAAACACCATCTGGTATTTGGGAATGCACTGTGAGTTGGGAACGTGAGAAGAGATATTCTTTGCCACTTTGCTTGGGACCCAGCCATTAGCAGTGTAATTGCCAAGAAAAGGTGACAGGCTTCAGGCTTAATGCAAGTGGGTTGTGGTGGTGTGTGTGTGGTTTTTTTTCCCCTCTCTCTTCCCCAGCCTGTTAACTCTATGAGTCCTAAACTAAATGCAAAAGGCACTGTCAGGGCAATGGAATGGCAACCAAACAACCCCGACAGGCTCCCTTTAAATGAAAAGGCAGGACAGAAAATGCAAACAGTCTCCGGGCTCCTATAAGAAGAGTAGAATAAAGTGGAAGCAAAATAAGCTTGTTGAGAGGAAGGAAGAGAACAAGACGTGGATGCTTTAAAGACGCAGTGTGTTACACAGAATTGTTCTCTTAAGTAGTGGATTTGTAATGATTAGAGTTTCCCAAGCTTTATCCTAAAGCTTATTTCAAAGCCATCATTAGTTTCCCTCTAATCCACCCAAAATTGCAAAACGCATATTGTGAAGGTCACCCGTGACCATTCTAAACCTGGTTTATTTGATGTTATCTCGCTTCCTCCTCCCTCCCTCCCTCCGCCTATCGCTTTAAGGATG
>VXBW01000916.1:355492-434789 GCA_013400375.1 Thinocorus orbignyianus
AGAGAGCAGGTTTAATAAATTAAAATCTTTCTATGGGAATATTATTCTGATGTGTAAGAACCCAAAGGGCATGCAGAGTACAGTTTATATAATTTCCCATTGCTCGCCCGTGGGCTGCCATTGGCAGGTGTAATTCTAACAAGTTTTGCCAATATTTCTCACCTGAGAACCAGATCAAACACGAGGGAAGTCAAAAAATCAGAGATATTTGAACAAGGATCAAAGTCTCTGTATTACATGCAGGAAGGCAAATAAACTTTGCAGCAGAGGATGAAAACAATTGAATAACACCGAAAGGTTTTAATCTTTATTGATTTCCATCTAGCATTTGAAATACAGCCTTGTATTAATTCTGAAGTTAAAAAAAAGGCCACATTGATTTGTTTCGGTATGTCAGAAACTGCGATGCTACAATAGATCTGCTATTAAATTACACAAAATAAAATGATTTCTGGTGGGTGTATCTAATGCTTGCCAAATTAGACGAAATGAAAGCTAACCCTCTTAGTCTAGCTGTTGTTTTTAAATATTTATGTCTTTAACAGACATTTGTGTGTGCCATGAGGGGGACTAGAAACTCCTTTGCTATCAGTCAGCTTATGCAGACATGCAAAATTCTTACAATCTCAGTCCCAGACTCGAAGGAAATGTTCGTCACCGTGAGTTCTTTCCATTTATCTGAAAGAAGCTTTGCCGATTCACCACGCTGCCGCTTTGGCTCCCTTCACTTATTTACCACGATTGTGTTTCCCCACAGACGAGTTTCTGTATGCAAAATTGAGTCTACAAGGTGTAGCATAGATTTTCAGCAAGGAGTTCAGCCCTTCAGCACGGGAGAGGTTGTGGCAGCCCCACAGGAGCCAGATTGCTTGAGGGACCCAGAGAGAAGCTGCAAGCCCAGGGCTTGCCCTCTCTGCCGGCAATCAGCCGTCAAGAAGCTGTCCCCCAAAACGGGCATGGTAAAGCCAGGCTTTGCCATGCATCCAAGTGGGAAAAATAAGTCAAACATCACAAAAGGACCTTTCTGCTCTTAATGGGAACTTGGGATTGGGGTGTAATTTTACCCCAGCTCTGCCCTACCTGATTCTCAGCGCTGTTTGCTTTCAAAAAAGGCAGCGATGGTCTCTGATACATCTCATTCAGTACCAGGTTTCTTGCTTTGCATCGTGTCGATGGAGATCATCCCTGACACACTTGGTGTCCCACACCCTCCTGACTGAGAGCCAAACCTGGGCATCTCAGAAGAAAGACAAAGTTCTGATCTCTATCTTATAAAAATAAACACTTTTTTTTCAGGCAAGATCACTCTCTGTTAAAGACGTGTTGTGTTCCCAGGTGTTTGGTACCTGCTGCCCCAACAGTACTGATTTGGGAGCATGGCTCTGGTTGGGATGGGGTGGTGAGGGACACATCCAACACGTAGAATCACAGAGGTTTTGTGAGTGCGGGACCCAAGGCCACGGGATCAGTTCAGTGGCAGACGGATGGACCACACATGGGGTTCCTGATTCCCACTCAAAGAATTAAGAAACAGAAACAAAACTAGTTTGCAATTTGATTTCTGATGGAGCATATTCACCTGTGAAAACTCTCCTGCAAAGTTCCTTCCATACAAGTGCAATGTGACAATGCTTTTGACATCACAGTTTCTCCTGTAACAGAAATGGCAGAAATTCTCTTCTTGTTGACCGTGCCTTTCTTTCACCTTTTCCTATCAAATAATCTAACATTTCTAGAAGGTATATTTTTTATTTAATGGCTTTAATCAACAACTTCATCTTCATTCAGTAAGTTAATATTACAAGAGTGTGTTTTAAGCCTCTGTTGAGTGGCTGTGGCCTCTGCAAACCCAAACCTGCCGCTATGATTAATAGCAGCAATACTTTCATTCAGCCCAATTCCTTCCCCACGGGTCCCATTGTGCCATGGGGGGCACCTCAGGGACATCCTGGTTGGGTGCAAAGCTGGAGCATCCCATTCCAGCTCCATCCCCAGAGCCTGGGGTCTGGGTGCAGGGACCACAGATTCTTTTTTTGGGTGGCGAAGTGCCACCTCCAGCAGCTCACAGTGTTTTATCACCTTAAGAGGGATGTGCCACCCACAGCAAAGCAGAATTATTAGATCTCTCTCATCGTGTTTTTTCCTTCTACATAGAGGGCTTTGCCTGTTTTTCCCTCCCCAGCCCATGCCAGGCTGGGGTTTTGTTTTGCTCTCTGGTGACATGATGACAAACTGCAAATGAATAATCAGAAGTACTTAGAATTAAAATGGCAAAAATATTATTAGCCACTCCCCCCCACCCCGGCCCAACCCCTGCTCCCGCATCCCTCTCCCATTTTCCCCTCCCTCCTCTTTTGACGGCAGGCAGAAAATGCAGATGCCAAGGCAGCGGAAGATATTTTTAAGCAGGAGCATCTGGCTCCTTGGCAGACTCCACAGGCAGTTGGTTTGGTTGTTTTGGAGTTGCCTCTGGGTCTGTCACATGTTTTGGCATCTGACTGATTGTCTGGGCTGCCTCCTCTTATTTGACATATTTTTTCTTTGACTCACCTCTGATTCTGAATTGTCTCTTTATTTTCCTTTGCCAGTGAATGGCAACTTTAGCTGATCCTGGGCTTGTTTATATAGAAATAGTCCCCGTCACTCCCTGCCTGTGGCTCGCGGGAACCTCCTCCCTGCCCAGTCCCTGCTGCTGAAGGTGCTGGCTGTGAATGCTGCTTCCTTGGGATTTGGGTCAGGCTCCGAGCATTCGTTGGGAAGGAAACTATTCCAGAGAGGAGAATTTTCCTGATTGCAAATATACAGCCAAAAGCACAGAGACGTTGCTCCCGATATATCCTGTAGCTGTGTGGGGGGGGTTTAATATATATATACATGTTAATATATGTTTTTGATATATATATCATANTAGTTTTTTGAACAGGTTCTTTGCAGAGTATGAAAAACCACTTGAAATGACAGGTCTGTTCCCTGCCTGAAATTCCTCTCTTTGGAAAAATAAAAAAGTTCGATGCTTAGCATCTCTGTTTTCTTTTCTTGGTGTGAAGCTAGTTTTTCACTCCAAAAACCTATTTTTTTCCCCAAAAACGTTGCAGCAAGGCATCCTGGAAGCCTGTCCTTGTGACCTGCCCCAGCCGGCAGAGCCAAGGCGGTGATTTTCCGAGCACGGGGGCAGCGAGGCTGCAGAAACAGGTGGGCTCACAGCGGGGAGCAGCGGCGAAAGCCCCGCCACAAGTTCTGCTGGGATTTTTTTTTAGGTGGCTAAACTCAATCTAATTAAACCAGAGCAGGTTTAAATGAGCTTCATTTAATGTGCACTTTGTGTAGCTCCTCTAGTAGTGACGGCAGCTCTTGGGTTTATTATTAGTGCTATCATTTGTCTGTCTTTCCTGATCCTCCCGGGGATTGAATGGATTATTTATCAGAAGGGTTGGGGTGGGATTTATATTTCTAAAATGCTGGTTTGGAGCTGTCCTGTGAACTAGTCCTTGCTGTGCTCAGGAGGCATCGCAGAGGCTCAGAGATGAGATGTACATCTGTGCTTTCAAGCTAAAACGAGACCATATTCCATGGAGAAAGTCTTTTTCATGAAGGAGAAAGTAGAAAGAAGGAAGAAAAAATGCCAGTCGTAAAATACATGCGTGGTTTTTTGAAGGTAGCCTTGTAAAATAATCTGTTTCCACTAATTTGACATAAAGGAGGCATCCTGTGACTTGTGCGTTTGGGCTTTTTTCTGAATTACACCAAATCAAATTAAACTCATCCAGCAAAAGGGCATGGAAAAACAAAATATGACATTTTAAAACAAAAGCTTCCAGTGTGTGTTTTTCATTGGAATTTAAACATTGCCTAAAACGGAAATCTTGTCCTCACTCATTTATCCTTTTTACCTCGGTCAGGTACAGGTTTGGAAGCCCTGTGTGCATTTTCACTGTAAAATAAGGATGTCCAAGGGTAGGGATTGGCACATGTGGAATAAAGCTATTTATTCCCAGGACAGGACATTCTGGGCAGCTGGACTATATCCCATTTTTTCCTCCTACCTGTATGCAGCAGGGAAGCAGCCTCAGAGTTATTATACAGGTACCTGGAGTTCACAAACACAGAGAATGATGACTAGAAAGATTTTAAAATATGAGAAAAACTGTATTTATAGATAGTTTTTTATGTTTGAAAAGGAAAAAATATTTTCAAACTGATTTTAATTCCTAAATCAGTGGGTGAAGGAGCAGGCTGAAAAGAAACCCCACGCGTGTGAACATGCACATGTGCACACTCGGACACCTTACACGAAATTACTTTTTCCATCTGATCCTGAGTCTTGGTGGGACTGATTCCAGGAAAAGCCCCAAACCCCAAATCTGTAGGAAAGTATTAGTAAACATTTTCAGGAAACACAATATCACAGATGAATTAAAGTGAGTTTCCAGCTCTCGTGTTTGCAGAAGGAAACCTGTGACTACAGTAAATGCCTGCGTTCTGAAATCTTAAAAAGAAAATTACAATAAAACTAGCAAAAACCCCAATCTCCACTGTGTTTTTAAAGTCATCTTGGTATTCTAGGGAATGTGCATCGTAAATTTTGAATAGATGGGATTAGCAATATAGTGAAGGGGAATCCCAAAAGGCCTATCTCCAACAAGGAAGGAATCTTGTAAAAGACATTCACAATAAATCCTTTCATAGGCCTTGGCACTTGGATGTAACTCCATAGATCCCTGTTAGGTTTTCCTACAAGGGAAAAAAAATATATAAAAAAGAAACAGGTTCTTTTGGGCTTTTGATTCTGTGAGTCGGTTTTGTGATCCGAAGGCACCATATGGGTGCTTTCACCTTTGTTCCTCAGCACCTGCAGCATTTGGCAGATACACGGCAAAGCAGAGGCAGCAGCACAAAACACGATTTTACTGGGAGAGGGAGATGGGATTCTGAACCGTTGGTCCTCTTGGGGCAAGCAAATAGCAGAACAGAAAGCAGCTCCGATGCCGTGCCAAACTAGTCCTGTGGGACGATGTGGTTACAATAACTAATTTTTAGAACAGCCTTGTTCATGTTTCTCTAAGTCTGTGCGCGCAGCCTCGGCCAAGAGGAGACTCGATTTTCAAGGGCACGGCTCTAAGAATCCAAGATTGAAATCTCTGTACAAGAGTTACAGTCTTGGAACATGCCACAGTTGAAGAGAGGGGGCTTTTCTGGTCTGTAAGAGCACAGTGATGCTCTTTGAAATAATTTGGATCTCTTGACACTATGGACACTCCGGAGAGACCTGATAGCAGCCTTCCAGTATCTGAAGGGAGCCTACAGGAGCGCTGGGGAGGGACTCTTTGTCAGGCAGTCTAGTGACAGGACGAGGGGTAATGGTTTTAAATTGGAAGAGGGGAGATTGAGATTAGATCTTAGGAAGAAGTTCTTTACTGTGAGGGTGGTGAGGCACTGGAACAGGTTGCCCAGGGAAGTTGTTGATGCCCCATCCCTGGAAATGTTTAAGGCCAGGCTGGATGGGGCTTGGAGCAACCTGCTCTAGGGAGAGGTGTCCCTGCCCATGGCAGGGAGGTTGGAACTGGATGATCTCTAAGGTCCCTTCCAACTCTAACCATTCTATGATTCTATGATTCTATGACCATAGCTCCCCTCCACTGGACAGATGTGCTTCTTAAGGGACACCTTTAGCTCTTGGTCTCTTGGCTTCCAGCAAGCCAAGTCAATACACATTTCACACCCAGGTACCTGGCTGCATTTCTCTTCTTAGCATTAAAAAAAAAAATCCTCAGTCAAACTCAAAGTGTTCCAACAAATCCCTACTGATCTAGTTGTCAGTCCTGCATTTTTGAGACTTTGGGAGCCCTTCAGAATAGGTCCGTCTGTCATGCTCTGTCCTTTTCTGTGGTCTGTGTTATGGCAACAATGGGCTTTGGGTCTCTGCAAGAGTGAATTCATAGAACCATAGAATCGTAGAATGGTCAGAGTTGGAAGGGACCTTAAAGATCATCAAGTTCCAACCACTCTGCCATGGGCAGGGACACCTCTCCCTAGAGCAGGTTGCTCAAATTGAAGAAGACTTCAGTATATTGGGAAAAATTCTGAAGTGAGCCACTGCTGCATGGCATGGAACAGCAGTCTCCAGTTTACCAGTAGAGAAAAAGGGGTTAATTCATTTATTCACTATTGAACACTACCCTGCACAAGGCCAAGACCCGCTCCATCACCACATCAACCCTTTTGTAGACCCCTGAGCATCTACAAACCCATTGTAAAAGATGATGATCTTGGCTTCTTTTCCTACTTTGCCAAGATCATCTGTGTCATAAACTTCAGTGATCTGAGAAAGGTGGTTCCTCTGTCTTTGTAGCTGAACTAGGAAGCAGATCCATCTGGTTTCTCTCAGCCCCAACAAGTAGCAAGGGAAAATATAAACCTGTTTATAAATAATTTCTCATCAGGACAGGAAGAACTGCCTGAGGTCAGAACCAGGACTAAGCATTATCTAATAAACCCCCTGGAAGCTGTGGCCAGTCACATTGTTGTCACCAGCAGGCTCTGAGCATCTTGCCACTGCTTGGGAGTGTGGGGAGTGAGGTGAAAATCAGCAACTAAGGAGTCTGAGTTTTGTAAACCATTTTTTCCACTCCAAATGGAAAAGTGCTGTTGTTCCCCATCAGACTTTCCAAAACAAGGACGTGGCTTGGCCGCAGCTGAGATGGATTTAGTCTCCCAGAAAAGTTGTTTTCTCTGCTGCCATCTGACACAGGTGGAGCTCGTGCCAATGTAGCGAGCACAAATTACAGCCAACGTGATGCGAAATATCTTGTGCACGGGCCTATGTAGCTGTGTAATTGCTTGGCATGTCTTTGGCCCTTCCCTTGTCCCAAGTGATAGGTGTGTGAATGGGTTTATAGGAATAATAATTCTCAAACTTCCAGCCAACTCTTTTCCTCCCTCCATTACTCTGCTGGAAAAGATTTCACAGCCGCTTGCCTTTGCTGCAGGAGCCCGCAAAAGAGGTGAAGTTAATCAGAATTTTGGCTGTCCCTCTGCTCCTAGCAGAGGTTTTTTGGGAGCTGTGTTTCTGCCTTCAGAGCAATGGAGTTCACCTCACATTTAAAATGAAGGAAGATCAGAGCTGACCTGTGACAAAGAGAAAAAAACGGCTTGAGATCTGGGTCATCTGGAACCTAAACCGATCCATGAAACGAATCCATAGGCCAAAAAAAAAAAGAAGAAAATCAAAACCACATATGAACCAGGAATAATTCTCCTCCCACCTCTCAAGGTTCACACAGAAATGTGTGAAATTGAAAGGGTAAACCGTGGTATAAATTTCGCTCACCTGTTGTGGTGCTGAGATCAGTGATACGCTGAGGTTATGGAAATGAGTCCTGGGGATTTGCTGCAGAGGATAGCGAGGAACATCAGGTGCTTTGTGCATGAAGCATCAATCACTTTTTCTTTGCCTTCTTCATCTCATTTTCCTTTCCCACTCAGTCTTTTGATAAGGGATTTGTGCCTCGGCATCTTCCCCCAAACACTGGGAACCCTTTGTAACAAGAAGAGAGCACTGGGCTCCCTTTGCTCTTGCCCTGGGACAAGGCTCTCTCCTCCCATGACGACACAAACGAGATGGAGTCAGAGGGTCAGCGAGCTCCATGAGCCCAAACACTGCTCCCCAGCTTTGGTTTTGTGGGTTTTTGTCTAATCTATGAACTTTACATCACTTAAGTGTAGATTCTCCCTGTGGTTTAGTACAAGCAGCCAAAGGTTGAATTCATACTGTGTTCTCACAGGTGAAACCTCGCTGACTTGTGCCAAGCAATATATTCACCATGTTCCCAGTTTACATATTAAATCTATGGGGTAGAAGTGGGCAAAAAGTCGGAAATCTCCCATTACTTATGTACAGCGAGAAATAACATTTGGTGGGTGGATACAGTTTCTCAAGGAAATGAGCTGTCTCTCCTTTGAAGGAACATGTAAATGGAAGGGAATAGTTTGAAATATAAACTGAAGCAGAAAAATGCACTTCCCGCTTTATTCCCGAAAATATCAGTGATATTCCCCAGACAGGACATGAATATGTTATCATTGAGTTAAAATCATTTGCACACATAGATTTTGACCTTGCTGGAGTGCAGAGGTGTACAGTGAACCATTTGTTCACAGAGATGGAAGAAAATAATTGAGGGGGGTTTTTTCAGGGTGGGGAAAATGCTTTGTAAGCAACCAAGAAGTGTGTTTTGAAAGATGAAGGTGAGGGCGAGCAGAAAGTTGTCAGTACTGAGATACCATACTGTAATTTAAACATAATGTTTCTACTGCAGCTCGTTACCATTTAATATGGGAAATTACACTCTTTCTTGAATCTTGCAGTGTTTCAGTGCTGCACACCCCCTTTTCTCCCTGCTCAGCATCACTAAAGTCAGGGACTACTCTGTATACAGGATTTGTACAGCACACATCACAGCAGGCTTCTGGTCTGTTCCTCAGGCTCCTAAATGCTCTTGCAGTAAATATAAATAACATCACTGAGCTTCAGCATCGGCTGCAGAAGTATTTCCTCTTCCTGAGGAAAGAACTGAACTTTTTTGGACTTAAAGAACCAAGCTTTTATTTCCAGAAAGCAACCCAAGTGGAAATGACAGTCTGCTTTTGGAGAACCCCATTGACCTGTAAGACCTGAGTTAGTTAATTTTTGGCTTAAAGTGAAATACTTTTCATTGTTAGTGCACTAACATTCCATACAGTGAGCCAAAAATGAATGCTCAGGGACCAGCTAGGAAGTTAGAAGTGTAAAACCTTCTTTTCAATAAACACTTTCCTTGGGAATTTTTGGTGAAAATGAAAGAAGGGCAAAGTGGGAGACTGCTCTGGTTCACGTGAGTTCAGTTCTCAACTTTCACAGCAACACTTGGGAACTCATTTAGCCTGTTTGTTCCCCACTTTCCCCACATTTAAAGCATCAGAGAGAAGACGTTGTTGCTGTGTAAGGATGCTCTGAAGGTAAAACCAGCAGGAAGAGCAGCAGATGAATAGAGTGGTGTGAGCAGGTCCACCTCTGGCTGGTGTACACTGGTTCATGTTAACAGCAGTATGCAAATGTGGCAGTGACCCTCTCAGTAAATTTGCATAATTGAGTTAAACTGAGAATGTCAATAAATTAGACAGATGCGGTGCGATGTATTGGTGAAATCAGCTGAATTGTGCTCAACAGTTGTAATGAGAAGTTAAGATTTTCCCATTTTCTTTGCACGAGGGGAGTTCTGAAGGACTTGGAGACTTCAGCTGGCCAGAACTGAAAAGACTGTCCTTTGAAATGGACTGCTGTCCTAAAATCATGTTATCCCGTAACAGGATTATCCATGGAAAGATAGAGAATTGATACCTTCGTCCTATAAAATGACGCCCTTAAAATATCTCCTGGTGTTAAACTGCTGGCCATCTTTAGGGCAAAGAAGCGATGAGTCAGCTGCTTGGCAAATTGCTGCGGTTTTGCAGGAAGAAGCATCTGCAAGACCTGGTGTGGTGAGTTATAACCCACCTCTGTCACGCTACAGCACTTCTCAGCTCCTTCTGTAATAATTCCCTTTCATTTCAAGGCGTGAGAGCCCGAGCAGCCCAGCACTATGGCAGTGACTGTGTCACTCCAGCTATGCTGTGCCCGCAGCCTGTGCCCCGGTGATTGATGGATCCTCCAGATCCATCGTGACCTCGCTATTCCTATCAATGGGCATCCTGTAGGAAACCCCAGGGCTTCTGTCACACTGACACCCTCACAAACCCCTCGGAAGTTTCATGTTGCAAGTACTTTGCTTTGAAGCTACAGTTCCTCTTTATTTAGCCTTCCCCAAACACAGTTGTTTTGTCCACCTTCGGTGTTGCATCAGCAAACACGATCTCAGCTGGGAGCACACCACGGGGCAGGGGAACAACAGGCCTTTGCAAATCACCAACAGTATTTTTCATCTCTTTTAATTGTTGTTCTTCTATTTCTGACCTTGATTATTGCAAATTTATCTTCAATATACCCCCAGCCTCTCTCCTGAATCACGGCAGTAATAATAGCAGGTTTAGGAAAGCAAGAGATTCACTTAATATTGTTTCTAGCCCCAGTGCTGGACGCTGGACAAAGTGTCTGGATGCATTCAGTGAGGAGAATTCCACTTAACAGAGAGTTCAGGACAGAGCAGAACAGAGGGGAGCTGGTGTCCTAAACACAGGCTGAGAATTACGCTGTGAAATAGGTTGTGCCACTGAAAACTATGAAGAAAAAGTTCAACCAGAGCAAGTAGCATCAAGAAATTATTTCTACCTGCTCTTGCTGGGGCTTCTGACCGAGCCAGGCTTCCGAGGACACCGTCCCCATCACTCCAGTGTTTCCTTTGCACTCCCCAGTCTGCCCCAGCTTCATTGCTTTCCTCTGCTGGCAGGAACCCAGGTGAAATTGTGTGTTCTTCCCTCTCACAACTGATAAATACAGGGAAGCTTTTTCTTTCGGTTTTTAATAGTCTCAGCACAGGGAATGGAACCAATAAAACAATGAAGCTCCTACCAGATATGACATAATGATTCTTCGAGGTCACATCATTCCCTTCCTAGATAGCAGAGCTCTTCTGGGGCCGTCAGCCCATTAGTCTGATAGGATTGTCATGATAACCAGAAAAATACAGTCAGTCCTGGCTCAGAGAAAAATTCTTTCCTCTTGAAAAAGCAAAGCTTTCTATCTCTGTGTGCCCTGAGCCGCAAGAGGAGGGGACTGAAGCGCCGGAGCGGTTCCTACAAACAGAAATCTTTATCATTGTAAATCAACTTGGTGAGTAGCAATCGACTTCTTTGTCTCTAGAGACATTTAATAAAGTACCCCGCAACCTCTTTGTCATCCATTAGTCACCAGATATTGGACATCCCATTTTAAAAGCCCCATTTTTTTTCCCCCCTAAATATATAGCCTATGAAAGATCTATATTTTACCTCTTTTTGGATGGACGCATTAAAAGGATATTCTTACTTCCCACTCTGGATTGAAAGTGCTAAGAAAATCCTGCTGTACGTGAAGAAAATGTAAACTCACATTTAGCAGGGGCCCTGCTTTCCTTTTTTATTGCTAATAAGGCGTACACCTCCAGCCTACTCCAGGGGCCAGAGCATCCTCCAGAACAGTTGCTGAAATCCAGCCTGCCCAAGGATTTAGGGAGAAACGGCATTATGGAAAGCAAGGAAACTTGTTATTTCCCTTCGTACAATATTTAACAAAATCTAGAAGGTAAAAAGTAGATTTAAATGTATCAGTTGCTGAAGTTTATCTTGAGGAATAAGTGCTTTTTCTTGTTTTCAGCTGATTTGCCACAAACCTCTGGTTCTGCCCATGCTGCAAACAGTCATTGTAACGGACCTTAATCCTCAAGGCAAGAACTGTCTGAGGTTGAACATATCACTGAGCTTTGGACAGAATGAAACATAATCCAAATCTTCATGGAGACAGAGCAGAGCTTGAAAATCTGAACCCTAGAAAGCCAAAAAAAGTCATACAACAAATGGGAAGGGCGTATATTTAATTGCTTGTGTTTGGTCTCCTGGTTCTCTAGTCAATGTCATGATTTTGGGGGGGTCTGACTCATGATTTTTGGCATTGGTAACTGCTGTTCTCACAACAGGGTAGTGTTTATAGGAGTACTTTATTGTAGGACATCTTGTATCTCTGTGTAACTGGACCCCAGCCTCCCGTGAAACTTTCCATTTTTAGCTGTTCTGCCCACAGGCTGATGACACCAGCATTTTCCTCCTGGGCCACCTTCTTTCCAATCCCTTACTCTGCAGCCCAGAGCAGGACTTCGAAGACGTGCTTCAGCAGCAGGGCAGGTGAAAACCTTGCTGACACTTTGCAATCGCTGAAACACAGTTTTAGCTGCAGTTACTGATTTTGTAGAACAGTGACTATAGACAGGACTTAACATCTGAGTGGTGAGAAACACCACAGCAAAGATTTGCACTTTTTTGGTAAATAGCTTGATATTCAGCGTGACAGAGTTTGATTTCTCTAGAGTGCTTTATTACATGTCTTTTATTGGCTTTTTGAGTTCAGATTCTGTGACTGGTATATTAATTTTATTTTCTTATTATATTTCCTCCTTTTATGTTCTGCAATTACATTAACTCAGCCTTTCCCGATCAATAATAGCTGCAAACAATTTGCCTTTCACTGCACATACAAAATCTGTAATAATGGTCTTCAAGTCTTTATAGTTTCTTTAGTGGTGTTAAATTTATTATACCTTATTAGCATGGAAGAAAGGATCAGTAAATGTCCTGTTGGAGCAGAAGGCCAGTAGCAGAACTAGGATCTGTAAATGACCTGCTGGAGTAGAAGGCCAGTAGCAGAACTAGCATCCACTTCTTAAAAAAAAAATAAGAAAGAAAAGAAAAAGTACTCTAGAAGGGAAAAAAGAAACAAACCAACATTTTTTTCTCCAGAAATTTGTAGCAGGGCTATAATTATCAGTAGAAATTGTCTATGGTAGCTTTGAAAATCTGTGCAAGCTGTTTAATTTCTTTAGCATGTTATTGGTTCCTCAATCCCTTTCGGGAGCGGATGAGGTCAAACTGGATTATGATAATGGTCCTTTCTGACCTTAAAAATCAAAGCCAATGCTGGAAGGGCTCAGCTGCCCCTGGTCCTTACTTGAATGTGCAGAGAAAGGTTCAGTGTGGTCCTGCTGCTCCCCTCTGCTCCATGGTCCTCTTCACTCAAGCCCTGGCCGGGAATGGTCACAGAACCCAGCAACACCAGCATGAGGAGGGGGGACCAGAAGACACGTGGAGATGTGGGATGAAGGTCCTGGGGGCAGCAGGCACAGTGGATTCTGCCCCACGGGCTGTGCTGGGACAGGTCAAGCCAAGGAATGCTTGGCTTCTCCTCCTGGAGGGGGAAGAAAGATTCTTCATATTATTTTCTGTAGACTTCAGGCTAAGTCTTACTCATTTTATTTACAGAAACTGTTTCAAGCCATTGACTTGAGCAGCACTACTCATACGGGTAAAGGAAACAAGAATTTGGCCTCGTGACAACTTTAAAGTCCTAGGATTTATGTTCTTTGCATCCCTCGGATATGTTTGCAAATGTTTACGCATACTCCTAGATTTTCACTCATAAAAATGCTGCTTGTGTTTTGGGGTTTCTTAGAAAAATATTTTTAAATCACTTTCCACCCTTAAGGGCCATTTGAAATTCACACTCCCAAGGCAGTAAAACAACACTACAGGAATGGTTTTTAACTGGGAAAAGGCAGGAAGCTGAGTTTTAATGCACTGCTCTCTGAACAGTAGGTGATTTTGAAGACAGCTTTGGTGTCAGCTCTGAATATCCCATCCTGTACTAGTCCAAGCAAGACTGACATATAGTCAAGTCCCCTTGACTTTCCAACATTTAATTTTATTAGCTGGAAAAGGAAAAAAAAAAAAAAAAGAAAAAAGAAGTGGACATAAACTTTTAATGGAAGTGTATGAGAACTGACCAGAACTGGAGCAATTACCAATCCAGGCTGTATAACATAAATCTGCAGGCACTCTTTACAGACTGGAGGCTTTGGCTCTGTGCGGTTTAGTGGCCTCAAACTTTCTTGTCTGATAGTTAAAAAAACCACAATATTTTGTCCTCAGTGCGATGCATACCTAGAAAATACACATATTTTTTAGCCTGGCTCTCTGAATAGGGATTGAACTCAACAGCACCTTCCCTGCAAAGCACCATCCTCCGTTCTCTTTGAACTTCATCATTGCTGCCTTGTCCCATGGAGGGGACAAGGCAGCAATGATGAGGTCAAACTGGATTATGATAATGGTCCTTTCTGACCTTAAATGGTCCTTTCTGGCCACTCCAGGGCTCATGAAGTGGTCCATCACACAGGGCTCCAGTGGGAGCAAAGCTCTGCTGTTCCTCGTGGGTCATACTAGGAAGGAGGACATCTGTCCATGCTCCCAACGAGCCCATGCTCGTTAGTGAAGGACCACACTGGAGCCACAATGAGTCAGAAAACCCCACCTTTTCCAAGGGGCATCCTAACATCCAGATGGATTGCTCGCTTCCACTTACTTTTCCTGGTACTTGTGCTGACTTCTGTTGTTATAAGTAGTACTAATTAAGATCCCTGTGATTGCAGTGAAACACAATCCTACGTGCATGCAGTACCATATGTTACCCAGGGATTAGGTACGGGTGCTGTCACAGCTTCTGTAGCCACAGTGCCGTGTCCTGCTCCCTGCAGAGCCACTGTGAGACCTCAGCCCCCTGCACCTCTGCTCTGCTCCACCCTCCTCCTGGGGATGGGGCACCCTCATGGCTTTGCCACACCAGCACCAGTGAAGCAGATGAACTGGATTCTCTTCTGATAAGTGCTGGTATTGCAAGAAAATTCCTAAGAAGTTGTTATGAGTATGATCCAGTTGCAGGTGTGTTGGTCCTAAATCTCCTGGGTAGAAGACGAAGGAAGGGGTTGTGCTGGATGAGGGAGGAAGAGGGGGACAAGACTTCTTTGTCAGAAAGTCTAGTGATAGGATAAGGGATAATGGTTTTAAATTGGAAGAGGGGAAATTTAGATTAGATGGAAGAAATTCTTTGCTGTGAGGGTGGTGAGGCACTGGAACAGGTTGCCCAGAGAAGCTGTGGCTGCCCCATCCCTGGAAGTGTTTAAGGCCAGGCTGGATGGGGCTTGGAGCAACCTGTTCTAGTGGGAGGTGTCCCTGCCCAGGGCACAAGGTTGGAACTTGATGATCTTTAAGGTCCCTTCCAACTCTAACCATTCTATGATTCTATGACAAGAGTGTGCCAGTGCCATGCCCACCAGCCCACACTGCTTCTTCCAGCACGGGGTAAAAGTTTAGCTTCCAACAGAGAGGAGGTCAGCTGGCAAACAAGGATTTAACAAACCTCTGCTCCACGTGCTCCCATGCTCCACAGCTGCCTCCACCACCCTTGGAGCCTCTGTGGTATTGTGGCACTTTCAGCATGCTGGTATCATCAAGGGTTCCACTGACTGTCCCTGGCACCTGTTTGTAACACACATCCTTGTCACTTCCCAAGGTGAAGCTTCTCTGCCATTTTGCATGCGCCTCACAAGTGGTAACCACAACCTTTTCAGCCAAGGAGAGTCTCTCAATTCGATGTATTTTGTCCTGTAAAGCTGCTATTAAGCAAGACAAAATGGTGAACATCATATTGTGCAGCTTCTGTTTCAGCCACAGCTGACAACAGGGCTGGGGAGAAGGGAATTGGATCCTGATCTCCTATAGGATGGAGCAGCATTGCCGTAGCCCTTCTGAGCTCAGGGATGTAATTACAAAATGGGTCTATAAACAAAAATTCACCATTATGGAGCAAATAAAACCAAAGGGTAGTTAATCCAGGGATATATCACACATCAAATTAAATCTCACTTTGCCTGCAGTAATAACAGAAATAATTCATTAAGATAAACCTCTAGATTATGCACAGCATCTGGAGATAGAATTAAGACCTTAGCTGTGAGTGCATGTGCATGCACGCTCCCTCCCACCCCCCTCCAAAAAATGATGCCAGCATAAAAGGCAGTTTAGAGTTGCCTGTTGAGCTTTTCACATCCATTTCTTTCCGGCACTTACAGAGAAAACAAATGTTTCTCCAAAGACAACTGTCTCTGGAAGGGTAAAAAATTCCCACATCCTTTTTTCGACGAAGGAATATAACATGATGTAGGGGCCCCTGCACAGAGTCAGGACCACTCAGAAAAATGTTGACGCTCAACCTTGGAACTCGATCTAACTTCTTATGAAGTCAGTGTGAGTTTTTCCATGTATTTCACCAGAAGTTGAAAAAGGTCCCTCCGTCCACTCTGTCTCAGAAATAATACTGGTAGTAAAGATGGTAATGGGCTGTTTTGAAATTTTCGGAATGCTCTTAGTATATTATCTTGTTCTTAACCATGGGATGACAAGTTTCATCTATAGAATCTAGACATGGCAGAATCACAGAATGATATGGAGTTGGAAGGAGCCTCTGGAAATCATCTCATCCAGCCCTCCTGGCCAAAGCAGGTCCACCCACACCCAGAGCAAGTTGCACAGGAACATGTCCAGGCTGGTTTTGAATGTCTCCAGAGAAGGACACTCCACACCTCTCTGGGCAGACTGTTCCAGGGCTCTGCTACTCTCAAAGTGAAGAAGTTACTCCTCATGTTTAGATGGAACTTATGTTCAAGTTTGTGCCCATTTCCTCTTGTCCTGTCACTGAGCACCACTGAAAGAAGACTGGCCCCATCCTCCTGACACCCATTCTTTAAGAATTTATAGGTGTTGATCGGATCCCCTCTCAGTCTTCTCCAAACTAAAAAGACCCAAGTCCCTCAACCTTTCCTTGTAAGAGAGATGTTCCAGGCCCCTCATCATCGTTGTGGTCCTCTGCTGTGCCCTCTCCAGCAGTTCCCTGTTCTTGAACTGGGGAGCCCAGAACTGAACACAGTTGTAAAGCATTTCCTTCCTAGAATCCTGAATAATATTAAAGATAGACAAACTGATTTGGGTTCAATAAAATCAAATCACAAAGCCTAAAAAAAAACTCAAGCTGAGATAAATGCAAAACTTAGTTATCACTTCTGTAAGCTCTTTGGGACAGAAATTCCCTCTTCCAGTCTGTTTTCATAACTTTGGGGTAGACCCACTCTTACTGCTCTGCACTGCCTCTTCCAACTATCAGGAACATGCCACTGGAAGCTCTCAAATACTTTGACTCTCCATGGGATGTTATTGCTGCTCCCATTCTTGTTCCAGCCCTTGCTGTCTTGTCTTTCATTCAGAAAAAAAAATCTCCTTAGGACATGCCCAGGATGCTGTAATGGAGCTGGCTGAAGAATATGTTAGACAAACCTCTGCCAGGAACAAGCCTGCTTTTGCACAGAGGATCTCACAGGGGACTTCTCAGGGTCCACACCAGCCCTGTTTTCATGAACCCATCAGCAAACCGTATGTTAAAAATTCTTACTGGCAAGAATTATAATGGTATAATTGGTAAAGCGGAGATAAATCAGCCTTCATCCATTTCTGAAGGGGCTCTATTACATTCAGACAGTTCAATCACACTCATTTTATTCTGGACCTTTCTAGAAACGGCTGCCACCTTGTTCCCCACCCATGCCCTGCAACAGCTGTTACAGCAAATGGCTATTTCTAGGACTTGTACTGAGTAATGGTGGGCTATAAATTAGTGCATGCTTGGGAGCTCCCAAGGAATAGCGGCCATCATCTAATTGCGTTTCTAATTAAGGTTACAGGGAGACTAGAAACAGTAAAGAATAAATGTGTGGACTTCCAGCAAAATATGTATTTGGGGAACACCGTCAGGGCTGCCCCAAAATATCCTAGAGAGCACGAGACAAATTGAGACAGCGTGAAGCCCTCAATGAAAGATGACTGTGCACACAAAGGACCTGACAGTAAACCCATGGGAAAGGACAGTGATGAGTTTGAGATGCAGGCACGGATCCAAAAAAGAGAAAAGGCCTAGCAATGGGTGCCTGAAAGAGCAGAGCAAGAAGACGGGATCAGAGGGAGTGGGAAAACTGCAACAAAAGCCAAGGCTGAGAACTGCCAGATCACAGGATCTGCTGCAACAGGGCTTTAAAACCTCCAGGGAGTGGGAATAGGGAGTGGTTATTAACTCATGTACAATACACCATTGAATAGGAAGAGGAGACTGAGGAGGGGAGACCTTATTGCTCTCTACAACTACCTGAAAGGAGGGTGTAGAGAGGCGGGGGTTGGTCTCTTCTCCCAAGTGGCAGATGACAGGACAAGGGGTAATGGCTTCAAGTTACGCCAGGGGAAGTTCAGGTTAGATATTAGGAAATATTTCTTTACTGAAAGGGTTGTCAAGTATTGGAATAGGCTGCCCAGGGAGGTGGTTGAGGCACCATCCCTGGAGGTATTCAAGAGAGGAGTTGACATGGTGCTTGGGGATTTGGATTAGTGTTGGATGTTTTTTGTGTGGTGTGTTGGGTTTGCTAGTGTTGTGTTGTGTGGTGGTTTGTGGGGCTTTTTTGTTGTTGTTTTTTGGTGGGTTTTTGTGTGTGTAGTTGTTTTTTGTTTGTGGGGGGTTTTTTTGTTTTTTTTTTTAATTCCCCCCCCATTGGTTGGACTAGATGATCTCAAAAGGTCCCTTCCAACCTAGGTGATTCTGTGATTCTGTGAAATCGATTTTTTTTTGCCTCCAGAAGAGACCCCTGAAAGGGTCCTCTGCTCAGCCCAATGGCTAATGTTACAAGATTCCAGCTTCTGAGAAAAAAGGTTCCTCTGGATTTGCCATTAATTTTGCTGGAAAAAACCTGCAAGGTCACCTAGTGCATTCAGTATCCAAAAGCGTGGTCAGCTTTCTGATGTTGTCAAGATCCCCAGTGATGAATAAGCTGTGACCTCTCCAGACAACCAATTTCAGTGCATCACAGAGGATGTTCAAAGTCTCCCCTTGCAGCTCTCATTGCTTCTCTTCCACGTTGGACACTAGGATCTCCAGAAGAAGTGTTCTACAGGAAACAGGGGGAAGGCCTGCAAATATGAAAAAGAAATAAATCCTTCTCCCGTCCATAACCAGGTCACGTTATCTACCATTCCAATCATTCTTGTTTTCCTCCGACATAACTCAAATGAATCTATGTCATCCCTTGAATTATGGTGCCCAAAACTTATTCCTCAGAAGGCAACACTGAAAAAATAGTATTTCGCCACTTTAGCTGTCCTGGAAAAGGAAGCTGAGAGAGATGCTCACGTATAAGAAATTCAGGTGCAACTTGTTTGCATAAACCACAACTAAAAGGAGATGAAAGAAATGCTGCATGGGTGCTGTGGACAAGGATTTCAAACTGAGTTGTTTGGCTGAAACAAACTGAAAAGCAGGCTCAGCCTGAACGTAGCCAAATTCCTGCAAGCTTTTTTATGGCTGGCAACAACAGGAACCAACTCAGAGCCACTGCTCTGAAAGGTTTCTGCCAGTCTAAACCACTGCCGGGCTGGATGTTAACAACAAGTCTCCAAGTTAACTCAAAAGTAAAATCAAATCCTTACAAATTAGGCTGAATTTTGTAGTTTAAACAGGAACATTGACAGAAGGAGAGTTCAGACTTTGGTCCTGGCTGGCAGCTTGTTTCGTATTCCACACCTGGAAGCCAACAGGGTCACATCTAGAACCAGAGGGTGTGATTCAAGCTGACACACATCAAGTGACCTGAGCCTGAAAATTAAATAAGAAACTGCTCAACAGGCTTTTCACTCGGAGCCCTCTTAGGTTTTTACTGTGTCTAGGATAGAAAAAAACCCTACGTAGCTAGTTTTTTCCAGTGTTATTTTCTGCTTCTCGTTTTGGTTGTGAGCAAAATCATCAAGTGCAAAAGGATGAGGAAAAGTGATAAAAAAGCAAAGTATATTGGCTGAGTTCAGCTTGACCCATGGGTTTGACTCATTCAGAGTGTCAGCACATGGCAGGAGCTAAAAGTTAACAGGGCCAGGAGAAACGTCCATCCAGGGCTGGGGAGGGATAAATCCTTGGAAAAGGAGGGAATTGTGGCAGTGTTGTCACTTGGAAGGTAAAATGAGGAGAGAACATATGGACTTTTTGCCTTTCTGCTTTCACGGTCGGAGAAGGCCAGGCCTTGAGATACTTGTAAAGGTAAGCCTTCAAGAGAAGTCTAGATGTGGTGTTGGGGGATATGGTGTAGGGGAGAACTTTGCAGAGTAGGGTTGATGGTTGAACTCAATGATCCCAAGGATCTTTTCCAACCTGAATGATTCTATGATTCTACTGCTTTGACCTGTTCTCCAGCAGGTTCATTTAGTGGAGATGTTTGTACCCTGCCCAGGGAGTGTGCCCCATGAACCATGACCGGTCAGCAGGACCACAGGTGTGAAAACAGTGACCAGTACACACAGATTTATCTTCTAAACCCATAATCAGAAACATCAGTTATTTTCCTCTTCCTTCAAAAAGGCCTTATAGCATTGGAGATATCCCTGCATCCCAGTCCCGGGCTGGATTTAAGAAAAGGTACTTGTTCATTGCCTTCTGCATATTAATATTCCTTCCTCTTTTTTTTTTTTTTTTTCATTTTTTTCCTGGTTTCCTGTGTGTGCTGAAGCATTCAAATACCAGATTATTCCTCAAACATTCCTCATTTGTTTATTTGTCCATTCCTTTAACTGACTCGTGTCTCTCGGGCTGTTCTGACGATGCCTTTTCCGCGCGATGGTTCCTCCTGCGCCAATGCCAGCGCCGGGGTACTGGGACTTAAGCCTCTTGTCCTCTGCAAGGTAACCCAGCTTCCACATTGAACACTGACACTTGGAGTTTTGAAACTATCACTTGCTTAATAACTCTACATCCGTCATTCTTGGATGAAATCCATGGCAAACAGAATGTGAGAAAGTGAAAACTAATGAGCGTCTTCAAGAAAGGATAGGGAGCTTCTGTTATTTCATTTAGTCCTAAGAGTTTAACTTCTGGCACCTCCATCACATTTCCAAATGGTAACTAAAGGTTGTTACTTTTTCAAGTTGTGCTGTGTAGCACATTTCATCAATTAAAATGCACCCTCAATGTAAAATCACAACAGGGCCAGCCTGGCATGAAGGATGCTATCATGTCATTTTTATTTTTTTTTTCTTTTTTCTTTTTTTAAGGGATACTTTTGTTTCAAATCGCTGAGATCTTTACCGAGCAGATTTAAATTAAAGAAAACACAGATTTAAATATAACCATGAAAAGAATGCAACATGAGTTTGTACTCTGTGATTTACACTCGGAGTGGAGCTAACCCGGCTTTGTGTGCTCTCGTTTCACGGTGTTTCTGATGGTGATTAACTTCCTTTGTACCCAACAGACATAAATATCTCCTTTATTATGTGGGGCTTTATGCGATGACCCCATACAGGTCCGAAGTTTCCATAGCACTGTTATCAGATTGCACTTCCAAGACAATCGAGGAGGGTTTAAGATGAAAGACTCCGCTGCGCAGCAGTTAGGCAAGGAGGGTGAGAACTAGAGTAGCCGGGGACTAGTCCCAGCCCTGCACGGATTTCTTACTCCGCCTCTGCCACTGTGAGGAAGCCACTTGCTGCTTCCAACCCTCTTCCATTTACCTGGCATGGATAATGTTCTGTAGAAGCCCAGGGCATCGGTGTTTTCACGCATCGTCTTCTTATTTTTTATGGCCCAGTGGGGCTCACTCTCCAGTTTCACTGCCACCTCTCTCCTCTCTCTTCCTTAGTGATGTTTGTTTTCCCCCTTGCATTCCTGCTCATGATAGCTGAAGAAGGACAGAGCTGGGGAAGGATGAAAGCTGTGAAACACAGTCCAATGGGTGAGATACTAAACTCAGCAAAAATTTCAGTCAGGTGACAAAACCTCAAATTGCAAGGGTTCCTCTTTAGGCATTTTTACCAGTGGACTGAAATGAAAACCAAAGTCCTTTCTGTGTTACAAGACAGCAATTGCTCGCTTTACAGGCCCTCATGAATTAGGCATTGCCTACCAAACCCTAACCAACAGAAATGAAGCCAAGCACCTTGCTCCGTGCATAACCTACGTTCCCTGTTTTCCCTCTGAGCTGAGATTTGCACATTTTTCTTGCAGTTTCTATCGGGTAGCAAACTCTCGGAAAAGTCCGTGCCTAAATGAAAATGGTACAGCAAACATTCACCTGGCAGAGAAGGCGAGCGTCTTAATGGGTACCCAAATTAGACCAGTTTGAGTCAGGCATCAAAAGAAGTAGAAGTTTGGGCAACCCCTGCTTCTTCCCAAGGGTACATCTTCAATCAATCCTGCTTTGGCGCTGGCTCAGCTGTCGCGTCCTTAAGTGACATTAGGACCAAGGGCACCGATAGCAAAGACTTCCCCTCACTGTTCAAAGGAAGTCTCCCCCTTGCTGGAGCAGAAACACAAAGCTGAAACCATGTCCAAATCCCACAATGTTCACAACTCAGAGATTTCTTAGAAGTGCCCTGAAACCAAACTGAATAATGACCGGCGGTTTTGTTGTATTTAGAGTCGTCAACATTTCATTTGTTTTCTTCTGATGTCGGACAAAACTATATCCTGATGAACTCAGGTGCAAAAATGATCAATAGGAGAGGTGGGTCAGCCAGCTAAATAAATGCAAGCCTTGCTGATCTACGTGGTAATTGTCATATAGCTGATCTGCACCCGCTCATGCTAGCTAAGAATACAGCCTTTCGATTCTATTTTAGTAAAGTTTGGGAAAGTTTCAGATACTCATTTTTGTGCCGAGTTCTACCATCTCTTTGAGTGAAGAGTAATCCTCCACAGAAATCTGAAGCTGCTCCAAAGCTGATTTGCACAAAAAGTGCATTGATTTTGCCAGAGGAACAAATTTGCATGACCTCTAAGTCCCCGAATTTCCCAAGTGTGCTGGGTTCTAGTAAACGTGTAACTCGGTCTCCTTCTGAGCCAATTAGCACTGCCTGGAATCATTTGTATTCACAACAGTTTTCCAGACTGAATGTGGGACTGGGATTTAGGTCTGATGGAAGGAGGTAGGGACAAAAGTAGGTCAGGCTTGGAATCCTGCTTTACCAGCCTGCACGCTTCGGGATGAGCACAGATCCCAACCGCCTGCAGGATGAGGGATGATTTCTGCCCTGAAATCATCACTACTTAAGATTTCATCAGCGAAACGATGTTCCGCTTCTATTTTCACAAGTCTGCTCGAGTGCTTGTGAAATAGATTTTTGGTTTTATAGACACGTCCTCCTTACTGCAAATAGTGTGTGCTCGGAAAGAGAAAGAGCAATTTTTTTCTATTGATCAAGCGAGCGAGCAGCCATTCATTTAGCAGAGTATCTGTATGTTCTGTACAATTCAAATGCTGCCTATTCAGCTAGTCCAATATCTTTGTTCTATGTCCAAGTAGGCATTTATTCATCACCACACAGCACTGCAATTCAAAAGCTCAGATGTTTAAAGATATATATAGGCAATATTTGGCTTGCGCTGGTGTGCCTGAACGACTTGGACAGCTAAGTCCCATTGGGCATCTAACTCCTCCTGCTAAAGGGAAACAGAAACTTAGGTGCTGGTAGCTAACTTTCAGGCACCTGCATCACTTCATCTCCTAGATGTTCAAAGAGTCTATTTTCTGTGATCGTGATAAGTGTATAGATAGATGGATGATATAGCACGGATAGATGTAGCACAGATAGATGTAGTACATCAAGTTAAGGGATGGGCGTACCCTGTGACCTGTTCTGTATTGTGCAATTTGCTGGTGTAGAACCAGAGTACTTATTTAATCCATACATAGAAGCATTTGACCGAGAAGCTACAGCTGGTGTGCTGCAGTTGCTGCTTATTAAACACATAATCATTGCAATCTTACCTTGTGCTTCCCCATCTGTTTGTATCTATTCTGTATCTCATCTTCCACTTGGATGTGTGCTCTTTGGGACAGGGACTGTCCCCCCATCAGGCTGGATGGGGCTTTGAGCTACCTGCTCTAGTGGGAGGTGTTCTTGCCCATGGCAGGGGGGTTGGAACTCAATGATCTTTAAGGTCCCTTCCAACTCTAACCATTCTATGATTCTATGATTCACTGAGTTTATACAGTCCCAAGTACAGCAGAGCTCCAAACCTCCACCTGAAGAGAGAGATGATGGCACTCACTGTGGAAACTTTCTATGTTATAGAAGAGTTGCATTTTTAATACTTCCACATGATGGATTTACTTGGATGGTTACTTGGAAGATGTTTCTGTTAGGTATTTAAGGCCAGAGTTTTTGATCACCTAGTCTGACCTCCTGAATGCCACAGGCTGTAGCATTCATCCTTTTATTCCCAGGTGGAGGAGAGTGATGTGTGTTCAACTGGAGACTGACTTCTGGAAAGGTATCCCATCTTGTTGAGATGAGATCAAAGGAAAAAAGAGATGTTCTTCTCATCTCTTCAATAGTTTGTCCCCACGATCTGCTGCCATCGCAGCCCAGTGCCTTGTGCCTTGTTCCTAATTCTAGTGAACTCTGTGGACATGCCAGTCTCCAGTCCACAGTTCTATCTTACAGAAGTTGAATAATAAGAGTAATAGTGATGAATAAGCACCTCGTAACTGGTTACATGATATCTGCATCCAGTGAGGCAGCGTTCCAAGTGACACAGGTGTTGATAGCAAATTGAGAGTGGCTCAGTGTCTCTTGGCAATAATAAAAAAGCTGCCAGTCTTTCTGCTTCACCAACAGCTACTGTCGCCTCCAGAAAACCATAAGTTTCCTTTTCTTTTACTTTGCTTTCCAAACAAGCAAACAGAAAGGACACCAACCTTTTCTAGTCTAGTCCTGCCTTGTGTGACACCTAGAAAAACAGAACGATGGTGCAACTTCCAATTTGAACTGGGGATGAAGTTCTCCCTTGCTATTTTCTGAGTTCGTTCAGAGCAGGGTTTAAAGCATCTCCAGAGGAGCTCCCTTCTCACAGAGCACCTTGTAGACAACACAGTGTGCTCTGCTCACCACAGAGCAGATCAGCACAGAGGACACTTTACCTTCTAGCCCTTTCTCCCCTCCTACAAGGCAGCAGCTTCTCGAAGAAGGGGCCGAGAGCACCGCCACACGCCGTGGCACCATCTTCAATTTGCTATTGTGTGTGTGTGTTTTTTTTGGAACCAACTCAACATGTGTGAAGGAGAGTTTAACCAGAAAAGGAAATATAAGCAAAGTGGTTGCATCCTTTTGCAATCAAGTATTTTCAAGGCTGGCCGTCATGTGCTTAATGAGAAGACTTTTTCCAGTTACCAATGAATAGTTTTATTTTACGTAATTGCAACCATTTCAGTATGGCAATTAAGATAGAATGTTACCTTTGGGATGGGATCAATTAAAGGTTTGAAAATTGAATTTGGGATCATGATTAGTCTCTTTTACATCGCTTTAGTATTCTAAAATATATAATTGTATGATTCAACCCGTTTTCATACTTGTAGTAAATATAACATTTCAGGGGTTTCTTTTTAAGCAGAAACAGATTTTTAGAGGCCTACCGGTAACTAAAACCATAGCATAATGGGGAAAAAGGGTTTCCCTGTTTGATTAGAGGAGATTTTAAACTTATAGTACATGAAAATGTTGAATTTAGTGTAATTGGTTGTCGGATTTCTTCAGAATTGAAATCATTATGCCCTGGCCGCATTCCAAGACATCCTTTCTTTATTTTATTCTCTTTTTTTTTTTCTTTTTTTTTTCCCAAGTTACAATTCAAAACAGTGTGGAACACTCTATAATGTTGTAGTTGGTCATGTAATGTCACCGAAGCTGACTTCTGAATATAGACAAAGGACTTCATGTACCGGAGTGTTCCACCGGTGGAAAATTGATAGCAGCATGAGATATGCTATTACAGGCTTTTTTGTTCTACCTCCAAATTTGTGCTGACTAAAGTGCTTTTGTGCCTGCACAGGGACACAAAAAAAAAAAAAAAAAAGATCTGTCTAGAGGAGGCTGGAAGCTTAAAACAAATGTGGCACGGAGGGCATAGATTCTTAAGCAGGACTGTGTGAATTTAGCTGGAGCTCACTAAATAACAACCAAAGTACTTTATTTTTGTCAATTACTATTTCCTGAAAGGACATGAATCACGGGGAAAATGATCAAGCAGCAAAAAATAAAATGCTCTCCAAGACCAAAAAAAAAGTAAAATGAAATAGAAGAATTAAGCAGTGTTTCCTAACTCTTGTCAGTCCAGCTTGGAGTTATTGCCAGGTTTGTACACACCACAATCTATTCAAGCATTTCTGAGAGATAGGAACCAGAGATGCAGTTTGAATGCAAATTAAGCATGCACTTTCTTCCAAAGCAGCTTGAAAAAGTCAGCGTGACCATGGATATACACCCCCTTCCTCCACCCTCCTTCTGAACATAAATAAATCAGCCAAACAGCACCATCGCCACTGCCCCCACACCCAAACTGGAGAGAAAAGGCCAAAATAAACATTGTTAATGGGGAACAATTCATCTAACCTTTCATTAGAGATACTGGTGGAGTGTCTCAGGGACACGGCAGCGACAGCGTAGAGCAAACAGCTTTCTGTAGTGAATGTGTTTCGGGTGACTTTGCAATTCCCTGCATAGTGGAATTGAGTGTGGAAAACCATGATGGCCATGATCCTTCATTTACTCAAAATAGTGACTTGTGGGAATTTGGAGAATGAAATTGGGGCCCTTTTCTGTTCCCTGCTCAAACCACCCCAGGCAGACAGCCCCGAGGAACTGGCCCTTCCTTGCAGGATTGTGACTGCCTTTGGTGCTCTGCTCTGTGTAGTGTTTTCTCCTTTTCACAGAATTATAGAATTGTCTAGGTTGGAAGGGACCTTTGAGATCATCTAGTCCAACCATCAACCTAACCCTGATAAAAAAACAACAACCCACCACTAAACCACCCAGTCCTCTCCGTTGTCACACACTCATTTTCCTTCCCAATTCTAATTAAATAAGCATCTTCCCTTTCCGTTCTTTTCCCCATTAGCCCAGGGCATGGTGCACTCTGTGTCCCTGTCCAGTCCCCAGCACCACCACTGCCTGAACAAGCAAATCTCTTTTTTCCTTAAGCCCAAGGCTGGGTCCTCCCTCTGACCTGGCAGGGTTTGGCTTTGAATTTTCATGCGAATCGCAAGGTGCAAGGTTAGCTGGTTACAGACAAGGTCACTTCCATTCACAGCAGTGACAGTGGGAACGAGTAACCTCCTAAACCATCCGCAGTGCTTGGTCATATTTATCTGTAGTTTTATTGGAGAATTCGTTCACCTCCACCCGGGTAAATTGAGCTGACATCCTGAGGGGTAACTAAATAGCAGTTACAAAACAAATGGACCAATAGTCTATTTAGCCTAGTCGGTGTGATCAGAATATATCCTTCAAAATAAAATACTACTGGATGGGGTATGGGAGTCCTCCAGATGGCCAAGTGGATAGCTTTCTAAGGTCAGCATGAATATTTAAACAGCATTTTTTACAGTGCAAGCATTAAAGGCACAAAGTTGGAGTTGCTCATGGTATCCATGGAATCCAGCAAGGATACCCCTTTACTAAAGGAAGGCAAAATAGCCAGGCTTATGTGATTATTGAAGTGTGTTTGAAATACACGTATGTACTGTAATCATGCAGGGTTTTCAGCTATGGGGTTTCTTCATGCCGGCTTTGTGCTAGCAAACAACAGCACCAGCGACCTGCCACATTTGGAATAGGTGCTAGAAAGACATCAGTGGTAGCAAACTGCTCAAACCAGTGGTTACGGTGGTTTCAAGAAAGGGCAGCAGCTCCCAGAGTGTCTGCAGTCAACTGTGCAATATCTCTCACAGGTTCCTCAGTCACCACAGCATTTAGCTGACCCTGCTTAGCAGGGACATGAAGCACCCAAGAGCATCTTTCTGTGCGAAACAATCACAGAATCATAGAATCTTCTAGGTTGGAAGGGACCTTTCAGATCATCGAGTCCAACTCTCAATGTAACACTGGCAAAACATAGGTTTGCGCTCACTCCTTCCCCATAAGGAAGCATGTGCAGAGGTGGTGCTGAAGGCAGGAGCCATGTAATAGCATATTTATTCCCTGAACTTTATACCCAGGTCATTATACTCTTCTTTCCCAAATAAGCCATATTTTCACTTAGACAAGCTCCATCTTTTTCTTGCCGGGATGTTACTGCCGCATCCCCCGGGATCCTGACCCCCTGTCCCCACTCTCAACAACCCTCTCACCAGCAAGCAAAGGCTTGCTATCACCCAAAGAGGCCCCTTCTGAAACCAATCCTCCTTCCATTAGTTCCTCCTTTGAAGGAAAAACACAATTAAGAAATGAGTTAATGCTGTTATGAATCCAGTCCCCACACACCTATCCTAAAATTTTACAGGCTCTGGGATGAAAGCTCACAAGGGTTCATGGACTGTTCCTAACAAGGCCATGAAAGGCTACAAGTAAAGCAAACCTATTCTCCATGGGTGTAAATTCCCTGTGCAAGGATCTGCACCTCCAATGGAGGTTGTCAAAGCGATAAAAGACAGAAATTTGTTTTCCAGCTCTATGCAAGTTCTGAATTCGATGCATAAATACACAACCTCATTTGAAAGACCTCTGAGTGCAGGTCTGGGGTTTTGCTGTTGATATTTTGTAATGAGGTCGTGCCCACAGCTCTGCCCTGGCACCCAAAGGCTTTGAGATGCTCTGAGTCCAGGTCAAGATTTTGCAGTGTAAGGTACAATCACTGGGGCCCTGGTTGCTGTATATCTCCTTGTTGATAAGATGCTACTACTACAGACAAGAGATTTGAACAATATGACTTCAATTTTCTTGAAAAGTAGGTGATTAGAATGAGATAAGGAGCAGCTGTGAGCCCAGGTTTTCTCGACACATTAGCACTACTTGCAAAAAAAAGGGGAAAAAATAGTTTATTATCTAACAATGATCATTACAATCTACATGTTGTTTCTTTGATTTTTTTTAATGTTGCTGTTCTAAACAGACCCCTTGGTGATTTCTTTCTTTTTTTTCCATCTGTCTTGCTGAGACTAAAACCCACAAAGTGTGCATTTTTTTCAGTAAGAATAGTGTTTTCTGCACCGTGAGATTTATTCCACATTTTAGCGCCCAGAGTTACTGCAAGATAACCGGGAAAGCAATCCCTTCCTTGCTCCCTTGCTTGCTTTCCTACCTTCTCTCCCCTCAGAACCTGATCTGCTCCCAAAGCTCCATCCTCTCCCTGATCCCACGCTGCCAGGCTGCAGTCCTGGGACATTTCCTCCAGCTGGAGGCTGAACAAACATTTTTCTTCTCAACCAACAGACATCCCTTTGCTTCCCCAGCCAGCCTTGGGTGCTACTCTGTGATTGGGACCATCTCTCCTCTTCCAGACACCAATGAGCTACATCTGGGTTACATTTAAATCTTCCTCTTGGCCAAAATCTTTCCTGACTCAGTTATTTGAAATAACTGTTTCCGTCCCAGACTCCTGCTCATCTTCCCCTCCTGGCTGTGACAGAAAATAAAAATAGAAACAGCACTAAAACACATTCTCTAAACGTTGTCAGAGAGGGAATTAGACATTTTAGTTAGTAAACGTAATTACTTGTGGGAATTACTCCTTTGAAACCAAACCAGCAAGAGGAAGGGCCTGAATTCGTCTGCCTGCTGCTGAGCTGACGTGGACCAAAGTCAAGTCAATCAGTGACTTGACTGTGGCAAAAAGCAGGCTCATGAAGAAAATTACAGTCAGGATGGGCATATTTCTCTCCACTGGGTGGTGAGGGATATTGCCATGACCACAGTCTTCACGTAGGTGTCTTGCTTAAGTGTCTACTCTTAGGTGGGAGAACTGAATCCAAGCCAAAAGCCTTGCAGCTAATCATAGAACCAGAGAATCACAGAATGGTTTGGGTTGGAAGGGACCTTAAAGACCATCGAATTCCACTCCCCCTTGGCCTTGGCCAGGATGCATCCCACCAGACCAGGTTGCTCAAAGCCTCATCCAGCCTGGCCTTGAACACCTCCAGGGATGGAGCATCCACAACTTCTCTGGGCAACCAACGCCCAGCACATGGTACCAGGCCTGAATTAGCTATGCTGACCCTGAAACATCATTTCTAAACCAGTCCCTACAGCAGGCTTTGTTTTTTATACATAGGGTGGTATCACCCATCAAAGATCAATACTGACCTTAAAGCAAGTGGTGTTAAGTTTCTAAAGTAGCGTGTCTGGCCTAGCTTCATCGCAGGCAGCAACAGTGGAGCCAGAAATCTGGTGGAGAGTCTTCTGTTCCAAGCAGGAAAAAAGGGGAGGTGATGAAATGTGTATACGCCTGAGGCTCTGGAAAACTGGAGACAGATGATGGTGCATTGTATGAGGTGATGATGATGATGAGATTGTCACTTGCTGATGTGCGAGAGCATGCATTGGTGAACTCTAGCAGTGGGGACACTTGCTTCTTTTCATATTGCAGGACTGACCAGTTGGAATCATTATACACCAGAGTGCCTATAAAATAACATGCTTGAAATGTTTTGGAGTGGCTACTTTTAACAAGCGGGAGGGAGCAGTTGCCTTCATGCAAACCAGGCACCTCCTGACCTACTTCTTAATAGGAGCTGAAATCAAAGACCCTTTATGCTGCTGAAAGTCTTAAACTGGGAAGCCGTTCCAGCGAGCAAGAAGTCCTGAGGCACTTCTCCTTGTCCCTTATATGTTCTTTCTAGCCTTTGGCTACTCACGGAAAGAAATGCCTTTCTACTTAAACATAGTTTGACTAATTAATCTATTCCATCTGTTCCTTCCTCCCAAAATGTAACCATGACACAGAAGTTTCCGAAACAGATTTGGTTCTCGTATTGATAAACAGGTCACAGAAAAACAGGAGTGCAGGGAAAGGGACGAAGGGAAATGTTGGGATTTTAGCTTTTATTTCATCCTGGCCAGCTTCTGAATTTTTCATGCAGACGGCTGATGTATACAGTATGCTGCATACACGAGGGCAGTCAACAAACACTTCTGAGATCATTTATGCAACTAGATCAGAAAAGCTAATCACTGCCTGCAGGAAGGCCCCAGAAAGTACAATATATTAAAAGTGGGGGGGGGGGTGGCACAAATTTCAGTGGAATTTCATCTCATTCTGTATTTCAGGTAACCTGTGATTTTCCTCTTTGAACTACTAGCCAGAATCTCCTTGTCACCAATAAAACAGGAGTATAGTTCATCCAGTTGCTTAAAACTTTAAGAAAGAGCCAAATGGGTTAATTTTAAAAAGTTCAGAGAGTACCTGAGCCACCTTGCTAACACTCCCCAGCTCGCAGCTGCTCCAGAGCTGTGCTGCCGTGTGCAAGTTGGCTTCTCACAAGTCACCCTGCTATTGTGGATCAAATGCCCTTTATCTGAACCGACAGCAGGTAACTGATCAAATATTACTGAGTTTGCCTTTAAATTTTAACCTGCGAGAGTTACACTGCATCCTGTCGGATTTTATGTTTCGTGACAGAGGGTGCCAGAACCAGGCAATCCAGCGCAGCGTAATGCAACCTGACAGCTAAATTCAAAGGAAAAGACAGTTCTCCCGCAACAATTAACCACTCTCTACACAAATCCAGCGCTTTGTGCTGGCTGCAGCCAGGCAGGTGTCCCCGTCGCTGCCACGTCAACTGCAGGAGTAGCAGCAATGGTTTTTAAACTCATAGAGCCAGGCTGCTGGCGCAGCTTTCCTGAACTTTGTTGGGTTTCCACAGTAAGATAGGACAACTTTGAATATTTGGGGTTTTTTTTTTAATTTTTCTAATGTTCTCTTTAGTTTGTCTTTTTGTGCAATAAGAGTTCCGTCCACATTCCTGCTCCATTGCAAAATTATAATATTATTGATTATTTCCAAAGTTAGGAAGACAGGAAAACAATTTATTCTCACGCTCGGTCCAGCCTGTATGTAATTTGGATAACCTTGACAGCTAACACAATAAACAGTGCCATGATTTTAAGTGAGGATGAGCTAGCATGTTAAAATCTCCCTGCCAAATCTAATACAAGCGCCAAGCCTTCCAGGTGTTTCATTGTGTTATCACACAGAACTAACATAATTTTTTCTTTCAGTTCTGAAGAGGTGGTCCAAAATGTTTAAACTACAGTAGTTGCAACATGTCAAAGAGGGAATTTATTATCTCAGCCCCAATAGGTCTTAATAAGCCTTACACAACTGTTTAGGCATTTATTCTATTAACGGCTGTTCATTCCAGTGGCTTCACCTGAATATTCATGATCTTACTATTCCCAGTGCTTCAGTGTAGCAGCTGTTTGAAATCCACAGCAAATGTTCAAGAGAGTTCCACAAATATAAACACCCTCACAGCTGAATGTTTGGGGCCTGTGCATCGCAGAGGAGAGACATGAAACATTTATGTGGAGTGATTTTTGGAGGACGGCATTTACAAAGCTTAAATAGTCCTCGCACATTTGGGAGCACTTCAGTGTGATTGGGACATTACCATGGAGGACAAAGAGTCTGGAAGAGCCTACATCCCACAAAGATGTTACGCTCGCCTCTGTGCGATAATTCAGCGTAACGGAGGATTCCTGCTAAATTCCAGATTCAGACTCAAACCTAGGCAACTGGGATCGGTGGCGGGCTGTTTTCTTTCTCTTGCCTCATCAGCATGGGTTTGGATGAGGACGGAAATGGCACGCAGAGAAAGGAGGCATCAAGAAAGTTAAAAGAAGCGATGTGCTCAATTAAATTAGTTAAATTAAATACAAAAGGAAACAGGTCATTATAAAATAAGTCCTAAAAATGTTGAAATCACCCTCACTCATGAAGGAACTGAGTGTCTAACTCAGGACTCCACCTATGTAAACTGTTTGTCTCATATTAAGTAGAAAACAGGTTCTGGTGGAGTCTAAACAGATAAGACACTTTAATTAGCAGGCACATGGAGGACATAAAGAATTCAAGCTCTCTCAGAGGAGTGGGGATGGGAAGCCAGTGCTCTACCTGTTGTTCCATCTGTTCTGCCTCTGTCTGCGTTGCTGGCATCTAGAAGTTGTCACCAGCTCAGGATTATTGGTGGTCCTTGCTAAAATTAATGGGTGGATTTTGCCCACTTCTCAGAGGACAAGTGCTCTCCTGCTAGAAAACGATTTGGAGAGGGCAGGAGAGGATGGTTTGGTTTGAGAAGACAGAGCAGAGGTGCAGGCAGCAGGACCAGGGTTTACAGCTGGTGCTGTCTGCATCAAGGACTCGGAGGGAGAAGGAGGAACTGTCCTTCAATTGAGGGCGCTGTCCTGGGACCTGAAAAGTCACATTTCTGCCCTGTTTCACAGATTTCCACAATCCCAAGATCTCTAATACTGGGGGTAGTTTTCACCATAGAAGCTGGCAATGGGGGCAAAAACCAGGAGAGCAGCACTGTTCCCAAACACCGACTTGAAAACATTCATGGTGTGGGTCTGCGTTTTCTTTCCAGAGACTTCCCTGCTTCTCAAATTGAGATCCACATGTGGACAAACTCACTTCCAGTGGCAGAGGAAGAATGGAAAAATTAGAAACTGGGAACACAACAACCACAATTGTTTCCCATTATCTGAACTATTCAAATACGAAATTCTAGAATGACTCAGGCTGGCCATTTTTCATTGGATTTCTTTTCATACCTTGAGAGATTTGACATAACAGCAATATTAAATTAAGAGCGAATTAAATAGTTAAAATATAGTCAAATGGCAATAAGTGTAAGCCTAGACATTGGAAATATATATAGAGACGTAGATATATATGCTGTATACACAAACACACTAGTAACAGGATTAACACCAGTTAAGATCTTCCAAAAAAACTATTGAAACCGACCATATCTAGCTTTTGTACAATTCAGAGAGAAGGAATGTCCTTTCAAAGCCTACGCGACGGCGCTGATCTCACACAGAAATAGAGTTCTAGTGTTTAAAGGAAACCTTACAACAGCCACGGGATTTTCAGTAATATACTGGGGGAGGCATTGTTCATATACAGACCTGATCTCTGTGAACAGTAACGGTTCCAGGCTAATAATGAAATAATCCATTTTTACTAGATGAAAGAAGGGGGATCAGAAAAGTAACTCGATCTGTGGGTAATAATGGTGCCAAAAGCTTATAATGGAAAATATCTGAAGAATCCGAGCCTCTCTTTGAGAGATATGAATGATTTCTTTTTTCTTGCGAAAAGTGTATGAAGAACTTGAGAAGAAGTGCCTGAGTGAATTTTATGAGAAAAAGCTCTGTTTGGGGGAGAAAGGGGCCGTGTCAGGTTGCAGCCCCAGCACAGCACAGCCTGACGTAAGAGAAGGCACAGCTGAAAGATGCTCCGACGCCTGCGCTGGGGCCACTTGATGCACTCTGCCTTTTCTTTTTCCTTTCTCCTTTTCCTCTCATTTTTTGTTCCCCCAAAATCAACATTTATAGATGTCCCTGTGCCAAATTTTTCATGTATTAACATGCTCCATAATTCATACTAGAATGATCTTTCAGCAGTAAGAAAATACTGGGTAAAATCACAGCAATCAACTGAAGACTTGCTGTTTATTTCAACACAGTCAGGGTTTTGCCATTCCTGCACCAATACTTTGATTTCCTACGGAAGCATCACCTCACTCAGACAACCAGTCCTCATAACATTTTGGGAGTTTCTCAGCTGAGAAAGGTTTGCATGAGCAACTCCTCCTTTTGGGGAAAGTTCTGAACCACAGTTCTCATTGTTGCTGTCCCATGACCTCTTTTCCTCCGCACGCAACAGGTTCAGGATGAATTAAGGCAAAGTTAAGAGAGATTAAAATATCTTAATATTTTGGGACTCAAAATACAAGCACATTAAGTCAGAGTGCAAACAGGGTTCACCCAGCTCTGAATGTGTAATTATCCAGAATGTTGTAAGAGAGAAGTAATGCTCTTATAATTATCTCAGAAGTATTTTATCAAGGTAATCAGCTTAACTATCCCCATTTTACAGTTGAGGAGGATGAGGCACCCAGAGGCAGAAGTTCCCCACAATTACGTAGCAGAGCCACACCACCCCAGTTAACAGCACCGGGTGCTCTGGGCAGCGCTGTGCTGCCTGCCTGGATGAGGCAAGAAACGGGAATGAGAAGGAAAACTCAGGAAGGTGGGCTTAGGACAGGTATAATGAACCCCTTTGCTCTACCCTCCATTAAAATCCCTCTCTTTTCTGCAGTTTCATCCTTTGCATTTCAGGCACCAGCGTATCATCTAACTCTCAGGCACGCGTGTACTGGTTCCTAGGAAGTAAATAATAAAACTGAGGGTATTTCTCTGGCACAATAATTTAAAGTATATTGCAAAATTTAGCCTTTCTCTCTCTCTCTTTTGTACACACGTAAAACCTCCCTACTCTCTAAGTGTGTAATGCAGATAAATCATTGGATTTCAATGAGCACCGGGCTGAGATTGAAATAAGAAATAGCTTGTTGATTACTAAGGCGATTAAAAGGATCATCTTATTGATTCCCACCCAGCCAGGCACAGACCTCAGTAATGAACATCGACTGCTTTAATAAGGGAAAAGGCAAGATTTACTGGACGCATGTGCTTTTCATTAGAGTGAGCTGAAAGGAAATAAAAAATGCTGACCTACCCAGTCACGGGCCACTGTGCCTCTTACTCTTAGGAGCACAGCTAGTACAGGAAAGTGGGTAATAGAAAGCAGTATGTGACTGCACAGGGGCAATGACTAATAAAATTACTGAAACTAAAGTAACAGAAATGAAATTATTCTCTTCCATCTTCCCCTTTTGCTCTGCTGATATCCTTTCCCCTCGCTTAGAGTAGAAGAATTTGGATATGCATTAAAAATGAAAGCTGATTATGTATTTAAAATCAGAGGCAAGGTCTCCTTGCCTCGTAGATCTGTTGGGAGATATGAGATGCCTACAAGTAGCTCGTCTATCTAGTGATACTGGGAGCAAATGATTCTCTGAGAGATAAGCTCGAGGTTAAAAAGGCATCAGTGTGGACGTGTGTGTTATGCAGCAGTTCAGACATTGGTCCTATTTGTTCCTGTAACAGTCAGTGGCTCAGGGAACATTTCCTTCAGAAAGACTTTCATTTCTCAGAGTCAGGTTTAACTGCAGATACTTGGAACAGGTGATGGGTGAGTTTTTCGTCTTAACAATCAGCAGCAGCTGCTGATTTTACAACACAAATAACCGTGTTTTCCCATGTGTAAGTCAGACTTCAGGTAATTTACACCCCTGCCAGGGGACATACTTGATCCTAACTCCTTAGATAACATACATCTCACCTACACCGGCGTGTAACCTCCTCAAAATCCGAGGGAGGGAGGTCAGCAGAGTACAGGAACCAGGCTGTGCAGGAAAGACCTTGTTTCTGGAAGAGAGGAAGCAGGTTGCTGGGGATTAGAGACGATGTGGGCTGCTAAGGGAGACAAGACTTTCAAATAAACATCCCGTCACATCACCCTCTGATTCACAGAGCCCGCAGTGCTGCTGAATCACAGGGATTTTTACAAATAATCAAATACCTCCCATATCATATATATGAAACATTATGTTCTTACTTGGTAGCCCCAGAGAGAGTATTCCTTTCTAAAGCAGCACAATGTGTGTTTTCTTTCCCTGCTTACACAGTGAACGATGAGGAAATGATGAAATTTAGTATTGTGTGCTCAGGTTTTTTTCTATATGAGAAGTGTAGGTTTCCTGAAGCATTTAAAACCAGAGGGGCCAAAGCCTGCTTAGATTTGCAGTCTGCAGATCCAAAGCACCTCCACTAACGCTAATGGGGTTACACAAGATCTGTCACCATGTCACATTTTAAGCAAAGGAAGGACAGACCCACTTCGTAAATAAATTCTGCTTTCATTTGAGGAGTTGCTACAATATTCATAGGTATATCCATCTGTGCCCTCTCTGAAGGACTCCCTATGACTGCATCCTTTTGACATCACAGGAACATGGTTCATCTTCTGTCAGTGCTGGTGGCCCTGTTAACGACTATGGGATGGTACCGAGGCCAATTCACCAGCGTAAAGTCCCTCCCTGCCCAAGCATTTTACTGGGATAGCTTTGTCTGCTTGATCTTGTCTTGTGCACCTTGTGAGCTCTGCTGTTGCCTCCAGGGAGCATGGGTTTTAAATTCCTTGACTTGGTGGCCCAGGAATCCGCAGTGCTTTAGGACTGGGGTGCAAAGCGTTCCTTTCTCTCTCAGACAAAAGTCTTTGGGTAACAGCTCTGTGGGAGTTTGGAGAATCAGCCTCCTGAAGAACCAAGATGCTGATAAGCAATATCCTGCCTCCAGGAACTGCTGAGCTCCAAATTCAGCAAGAACCAGTGACACTGACATGACATTCAGGTGAGAGAAGTCACTGTTGAGGGCATGAATTATGCCTCATAAGTGATATCTCTTCGGAAGCTGAGAACCCCTGCTCCAGCAGGGACATGTCTCTTGGGCCATCCTGGTGCCTGGCCTGGAGCCAGCCCTGCCACGTGCCCTTCAAACCCAAGAGCATCCAGTCACTCTGCCATAACCCACAGCTCTGAAGGTGGCACCTCCATGTGTGGTTTCCCTCCCGGTTCCACTGTGTCCTCACTTCTGCCCAAGACAAACTGGTGGCTGGTTTGAATAAATGGTCAGAGTGAAGGATCGCCCAGTGACATGAAAAGTTGCTTCAGGAGCTATGAACCACTACCTGCCTCTGAGGTGCCAGTGCTCGAAGTGTTATGAAGCCCTTTGTGGGCACCCTTCTTTCTGCTTATGAGTGCCCTATTTAAATCAAGCTCCAAATTGTTGAGTCAGAAATGAGCCACAGCTGAAGGGCTCCAGAAGCACTGAGAAAGGATTTCAAACCAGAAGAAACGGCTGAGCTTCCAATCACAGCAACCATCTGTCTGGTACCACTGGCCAAAACCTACCAGGGCCCTGCCAAAAGGGACAGGGGTGCCTCACCTTGAGTCCTACCACCTTCGTCCCTTGCCCAGAAACCAAAGGTGGCACTTTCAGTCCTGGATACAAACTAGTGATTTCAGAAATGTGGGAAATTATGCTGTAGACTGAGGGGGGGGAAAAAAAAAAAGAAATCGAACACATTTTCCAGGCAGACTATTTCCTAGAGCTGATTTCCTCTGCCTGCTTCCGTCCAAGAGGTACTGGCAGTCAGAGCTTCCCCTTCCGAAGCCGGCATTGCCAGCTTCCAGCTGAGGTCAGAGTTAAGGTTTGTTCCTCTTGCCAGAGGAATCTGGGCATGTGTTACATTTCTTGGATGCTGGAAATGCAAAGGAGTTTCTTGTGGAGGCTGTTTCTCGGTGTGATCGCTTGCTATAATGTGTGGGCACAAAGGGGTGTCCAAAAGCTCTCCTTAGCCAAATATTTCCCTGCATTTTAAGATTTGCATGGGTGGGTTTTGTACTTAAGCAGCCTTTAATGTATTCCAAAAAAGGTTTGGTTGGTGGCTTACATAATAGTGTTGAATCTGACCCAGACGTGTTGTCACAGCACTGCTGTCAGATAGATAGTGAGCTGTCAGATTGAAATATTCACTAGTAATCTAGGTTATTGGGCCCCTTCCTTCAAAAATGCACCCAGCAGAAGAGCAGTAGTGTTAGGAACTGGAATGAACAGGTTCTGCAACAGGCTTAGATCTTCTTCCCAAACTACTGCCTGAAAAAGGGAACATTTTCAGGTGAACTATGTTCTGTCCAAGGATCAACATCCAGCTGATTTATTTTTTCAGTGTTCTCCTTCAGCTGGATCACGCTTAGAGGTCGTAACTTCACTTATAGGTCAAAAATTTCTAGATATTTGCTAGAAATACACCCAGGTAGGAAGCAAAAGGATTCCAGAACTCAGATTGCCTGCAGTCAGCCTTCACAACACTTAAAGCACTACGCCATCAGGTACCATCATTACATAGTTGATCTCTAATTAAAACCTTGAATATCAGAGACCAGTAAAGTGCTGACCTTTTCCACTGAGTAAAGACTAATTGTTCTTTGTTGCTAAAGATACATGAGGTGTCTCTGAAGATGTAATCTTGCAGGGCATTTTTTTTAGAAAGGTTCTGCTATAGTCATTGATAGGAGAAGGAATTAACTATTAAAAATATATATATATACTGTAATGGCACTTTTGTACACTTGAAAACATTTTACTGCCAACTTCTTAGCTATTGAAACGTGAATTTTCATTATGCAGAATCTCCCTTTTTTCAATTCAATTTGGGTATCGGAAATCCAAAAATGGATTGGAAAGTGTTACTTCCCAATCAAAGAATGCAGTGACTTTCCATGGATGAACCTTGCCACTTGCCGTGTGTAGTCTTTGTTCCATAACACAGTGATCCCCCAGTGTTGTGACTGCTTGACACAATATATCACATAATGTATCTGCTATCGGTGTTCTCATTACAGAGGGAGCGACAAGGGAGATTGGAAAGTGAGAGCAGAACTGGTCAGATCAAAGCGAAAGGGAAAATGGTGAGAAGGGAGAAAAAAAACAACCAAACCCTCTGTGGAAACCCCATCTTATCAGGACCTTGAATTCTCCCCGGTTCAAGTGGCACAGGTAGAAAAACAGCTTAATTTCTACCCTATCAAAAGATAAAAGTCTTTTGATCAGGGAAGACGGGGGTTAGAAAAGGAAGTTAGTTTGTTAGGAAGACAAGGCATCTGTAGAAGATATCAATCTGAACACCCAAAAAATGTGTTCTTATCCTTGGCTGGAGCGCTCTCTCCAGTGTGGGTCCCTCGGGGCAGGGGCTGCGGTCACACTCCGGAGCTGTTCCAGCTGCACTTCATGTTCTGGGCACCAGCTTCAAGGCAGCTCCTCTCCTGTGCAGGGAGGCACGGGGCTCTCTCCTCTTACACACATCCCAACGTCGGCCGTCTTGAACAATTTCACTGAGCCAAAACTTCATCAGAAGCTTCAACTGCAGGGATGGCTCAGACAATTCCAACAAAGGCAGGGAAAGGGTTCCAAGCTTCCCACCAGCAGCGTGTTGTAAGGACTCCAGGATGTCCCTGATAGCCATCACTTCTGTTTTGCGTTTGTCTGAGCTTTGTTTCAGTTTGGAGCTACTTCTGTTTGTGATATAGGGGAAATCTAACTCCACCTATAACAATGTGCTTGATTGCTTGTTTGTGTTGGTATTGCTCGCACACAACTGAGCTCATAGGAATGAAACACATGCTCCAATACCTCCTTCTTCTGCACAGAAGGAATAAAAGAAACTTTCCCTGAGCTATTCAACAGCTTTTTCTCTCTTTGCTGTATTTCCCTGGTTGTCTCCAGCCTGGGTGCCACCAAGGTTCATTTTGCTGACCCGGGTGTGCAGTTTGGCTGACAGGACGGGGAAAGACAAGGCACCATCCAGACTAGTTCTCTTCTCTGAAGCTGCCCCAGTTCACACCAGTCAGTTCATTTTTATGCAGCGCCTCACTCATACCAGATCTACCATGAATTACCGCAGGCTGTATGGGCTGATATTGGCCCTCACTTACCGTAAAATCATAGAATGGTTAGAGTTAAAGGGACCTTCAAGATCATCCAGTTACAACCACTCTGCCATGGGTAGGGACACCTCCCACCAGAGCAGGTTGCTCCAAGCCCCATCCAGCCTGGCCTTGAACCCCTCCAGGGGTGGGGCAGCCAAAGCTTCTCTGGGCAACCTGTTCCAGTGCCTCACCACTCTCACAGCAAAGAATTTCTTCCTAATATCTCATCTAAATCTCCTCTCTTCCAATTTAAAACCGCTACCCCTTGTCCTGTCACTACACTCCCTGATAAAGAGTCAGGAATTCAAGTTCATCCTTTCAATTAAATACTGCAAGGCAGAACTGATTATAAATGGTCAAGGCCACCCAGATAATTGACTGGGAACTGGTGGGTGTCTCCTAGGACTCATCTCCCCTGGGTAGTGGCGAGCTCTGTGATGAAGTGAAACATTTGCTAAGCCCCAGTCTCAGCACCATTTGCACGGCCAGGATGTGGCATAGGACATACCCCAGTGTGGGCCAGGTCTTCTGCCCTGGGGTGGCAAATGGGCAGCAACTGCCTCTAGCACTGAAGATGGAGCAGGTTGGAGTATGGGCCACCAGCTGCAACACTATTAACTGTGCAGGGACTGTGGCTGTAAACCAGCAAAACAAGAGTGCACTCACTATTTTCATGACATTACCAAAGAGAACAGGAAAAAAAAAGAAAGAAAGAAATAGAGAGGCTATAAATCCCCTAAAGCGGGGAAGATAAATTTGTGTGAAAAGTCAGGAGGAACCTGACAGGAAAGAGTTACTTTATGCCGTTTTGCGGCGAGGAAAAACAGCCTTTAGGTTTTCCATTGTCTGCAGGTTTTTCTCCGCGAGAACAGAAGGTTGGGCACAAGGTGAACTGTCAGGAGGAAAAATCGAGGGAATCATAGAGAAGATGGGCCTTGTACATAATTGATCTGACAGAGTGCTGCCCACTCCATCATTGTGGCTGAAATATGCTTGGCCTCCTGCGCAATAATGCATGCGAGTTTAGCAGCGCAAGACTTGGTCTATTAGGGAGTTTGTTTAATCAGGAACTCTCCCGTCCCTGCCAGCCCCCAACATCGCCTGCAAAACACGAAACCTGCTCTCTGACTGGAAGAGGAAATTCTGCCGCCCTAAACACTTTCAAGCAGCAGACATAAAAGCAGAAAGTGACTTTGAGTAAAATGGGGGGTTATTGGAAGTAAGAGCAACATCTCTATCGCTTTCAACAAGGCCGGCACAATGCTTTGTTCCCTGAAGAACTCCCTCGCCCTTTCTCCCCAGCAGACTTATTTTTCCTTTTTTTTGATCCTTTTAAGTGGAAGACACTACCATCTCATTCAACTGCCTCACAACTGACCCACCGATACAGAGAATAAGAAGTTCTGTAGTCTTTTATAATTAGTTCTAGGTGCCCTCCATAAGAGGGGCAAAAAAATATCTCAGGATTGGGGATTTCAAACCCAGACTGTTATTAAATAAATAAGTCACTAAATATCATGGCTTTGCTGCTGCAAGATAAAGAGGGAAATCTTAAAAGATGAAGATATACTAGGTTTTGTGTAAGATCTAATAAAAGCTGGTGATTGTGTTTTGAAGACTTTGGGTGGTCCAAGCCTGCAGACCCTTTTGAGAAGCCTCTGTCCTGCAGAGCCCCTGGACCCTGAGGGGGTCAACAGGATGCAGATCCCACCCTCTGGTCTCAGAAATAAAGAGTTATGGAGGGACCACACGATTTTCCCCTGCACCACAACCTATGCCACCTTCTTTTAAGGGAACAGAGTGAGTGCTAGATGTTATCATTTACAGTCCATCTTACGGTGGATAAATCAAGCCAGCAATAGAGCAATATTGCAGCAGGGTCACCACAAGCAATTTTCTAAAAACCATGCTGACATCACCAGAAATTTTATTTAAATCCTTACTATTTCCAGCTAAAAAATCCATCATCATTATGTAAATGACTTGTATCAGACCCCAGAATAATCTTTTCAGAAGTGATCTCTCCTGATGTTTAAACCGATTGCGATTTGTTTTACCTCTTAGATTTTGCCTCTGGGTAATGCCAGGGAGAGCTGGGATCACCAACTCCAAACTCAGTCATTTTGCCTAAAAAGATTTGACAAAAAAGGGGTTAAGGATTTCTGTGCAGGGTAAAGCTATGAGGAATTAGTGCTCCGGAGTGTAGAACATTCACTTTTACAGTAGGTGGTGTTCTTGTTACACTTTCATACATGCCAGGCTAATTAACTGTCTTAAAGACCACATCATTAAATTATTTCCCCTGCTTAAAACGCTGCAATGTTTAATGTACCCCAGCAATTCAATTATGTTTAAAACAATATCCTAAAGACGAACTACTACAGGGTGGCATTTAGAGGAAGTTTCAGGCTTTACCTCAAACGCAGGTAAAACAGAAGAGCAAAAATAGAATTTCAATTACAAAATAGCTGTTTGAATCATAAAAAAACAACAATCTTCCACAAAAACTTGTAAATGAAGGCAGTTATTGTAGTCTGGATGATTGGTTTTGCCCTCACACGCTTTTGTAAGAGTTCATTCAAAGACTTTAAAGAGTTTCATTTTCCCCTCAATACCTGTTAAAATCTGCCCATTCCATCTTACGATGTATTTCTGGGGGCTTTTTTTTGTTGCTTTACCTTCTCTCCATGTTTCAGTTTCTCCTGTATTAAGAAAAAAAAGTCGTGAGGTTTAATTAAGTGTAACATCTTGGAAGAAGGAGGGGGGAGGCGAGGTCATCCTGCCAGTGTGTTTCAGAGGTTGTGCTAGGGAGCAAATACGCAGAGGTCTCTGTCACACACCTCATCAAAGCAGCTCATGTTAACTCCTCAGAGGAAAAGCAAGCTGCCTTCTGGCTCCACCACCCTCCGCAGCAGCATCATTTCCAGGTACCAGCAATGCATCTCGGCGTGGCAGAATGAGAGCTCTGCACGAAGGACACCGCCGTTGCTCGAGTCTCTCTCCTTGTCAGCAGGAGCTGCAGAGGATGTCCTCTGTGTGCTGCAGAGGTAGGAGCACCCAGCTTCTCTGCCAAGGGTAGGAGCAGCTTCAACAACAGGAGCTTGTGCCATTCTGGACCAACAAGGGGAAAAAAAAGGACCAGAAGAGTATTTTGGAGAACATCTGAATCTAAAAACCCGCTGCCAGCCTCTCCTCTACCACCTTTGTGCAGTGTTTAAGAAACACTGATCCCTGCTGTCAGAGAACCAAGCTTCTCACACATAGAAGCCTTGTTGATATTTGATGTAGAAAGCTATGTTCCACACCATACAAACAAAGAGGGACTCTTTGTCAGGAAGTGTACTGATAGGACAAGGGGTAATGGTTTTAAATTGGAAGAGGGGAGATTGAGATTAGATGTTAGGAAGAAATTCTTTGCTGTGAGGGTGGTGAGGCACTGGAACAGGTTGCCCAGAGAAGTTGTGGCTGCCCCATCCCTGGAGGGGCTCAAGGCCAGGCTGGATGGGGCTTGTAGCAACCTGCTCTAGTAAGAGGTGTCTATGCCTATGGCAGGGTGGTTGGAACTTGACCATCTTTAAGGTCCCTTTCAACTCTAACCAGTCTATGATTCTATGATTCTCTGAAATTATTGTTTAAAAACTCACTAGGCAACCTTCAGGACAAGATACAGAGTTTACTGTTAGAGAAGGGACAGGACCCAGCTAAAATGCAAATCATCAACCCAACAACTTGGATAGAGTTCATCTTCATCTCCTTTCCTTTCTGCAGGAACGCCAGCCATCTGAATAGCTTTGGTACCACTCCGTATGTGGGAGGTGCTGCTTCCTGCCCAAAACCTCTCATTTTCTGAAGCTTTGTGCCAAGCTATCTGAGAATAAATGTGACCTCATAGACAAAACCCGCTGAAGGCTAACTCAGGTAGCAAACCACAACAAGGATGTGTGGGAGCTATAGCCACACAGAGAAACCACAACTTGGAGTAAAATCCAGATTCTGCATAACAAAGAAGTATGTTAGGTCAAGTGACCTTATGTAGTTTCTACCTGCTGCCGTGTAATCAATCATGTAACAGAAAATGCAATCAGTATCTGGCTGTAGAACCCCAATTCCTTGCGGGATGCCATCACACCTGTAGATGCGTCGTTGTCGTGTAATGGGAAGGGACTCTACTGTGGTTTTGTGGTGGATGCTTCAGGTGATGTAAGGTGGGAAGGTCGTGAAAAATGGCATCTGTAACCAAGCTGGTGCCACCAAACAAATCATCCACTTCTCTCAAACTTGGTAGTCTTTTCTGGTGTGCTGAACCCAGTCTTTATAGGATAAACTGACTATTCGTATCTTCAGCAAAATGAAAAGGAAGAGCAGTGTCTATAGGAACATATGAGTTTAGGATTTTAGTGTGGAAGCATCAGGTTGTTCCTAATGCAACTGACAATATACCATTGCAGCCCATAACCTCACCAGTACAGAAGCCTTTTCACATTTTAAATGTCTAACATTAGAAGGTATTAACTGCAGGGTTTGGGTTGATTTTAGTTATAAAGAATGTCCTCGCTATGCAGAAAGTGTGTATGCCCAGGTAATCCCAACCAAGCAGCGGCTTCAAATCCCACAGGGACTTGCTCGTATGGCTGATATTCCCAGAGGGAGCTGTTTCTTCAACAGCTTGGTGGCAGGTGAAGCGTTCTCATGCCGGTCTGTAAGAAGGTCCACGATCCAACTGGATACTGCTTAAATATGTTCAGACTACACTTCCCCATACTTCCCGAGAAGTTGATCAGAGGAGGAACCCTGCCCTCCTTCTCCCAACCCTGGTTGCCCACTCTGCTCTCACTTTCCCATCACTCCTCACAGACGTTCAGTGAACCCAGTCAAGGAAATGGCCTGTCTGAAAAACAGGCATTTCTTTTTAAAACCAGGTCAGTTTTCACTGAGATCAGTTTTCTGATCTCTCCCTGCATGGCCAGAGAAACACCTGTGCTGACACAGGGGGAGGGAGTGTGAACAACCATCTGGAGAGCACAGGGCGGGTCAGGAAACCCATTTTGGTTGCAGAACAGGCTTTTGCCAGCTTAACTAGGCATGGAGTGGTGGCGTTAATCAAGACCTTGAAACGAGCCTCAAGGCAATCGTAGCATGGCATCCAAGGGATTAACCACGGGGTGAAATACATTGCTGACCATCTGATGGCCCAGAGGTCCTTAAAACATATACATCTACACTGAGATACCTGCAACACTAGGCTAAGGATGTCATCAGTTATACAGGGACCTGAAGGAAAAATTCTGATTGTGCAAGGGTTTGAAATAAGTAGGTCTCAGATCTGTTAATTTACAACAACAAAACTGGAACATAAATACATATCCAGAACATCAATAGGTACCTGTGTGGTTTCTAAAACACACAGAGCATAATCCTTCTGTACCCTGCTTAAACCTGTGCGGAAACTTCATGATTAGATCTTTGTCCTGATGGAGTCTGCAGTGATGTACAGGTACACATAACCATCATGACCACACTTAAAGCCCAGGTGTGTGTACGTTATATATTGTGTTGCTTAGTCTTGCATTTGCTTTCTCTTCTTGAATTATTCTTCACAATTTGAAAATATCTATTTTCCATATACGTCCCTATTTTTTTATTTAGCATTTTATTCCAATTGTATGCCATCATACACTTAGACATTGATTATTTTTTACCTTCAGTTTCTGGATCTGTTTTACAGATAAATTGCAAATGTCAAGATCACTTCCTTTCTCAAAAGTTGCCTAAACCCTAACCAGCTCAGCAAGTCACGTGTAAGATGGAATATACAGCAGGAACTTCAAACATGGGAATGCATATAACAATCTCTCTTTCTTTCTAAGGCAGTTATGCTTATTGAATGCACTGATTTCCTTGAAGCAGCCAATAAAATAGTTCAGGTAGTAAAATATACCCTGACAGTAATACTTTTCATTCAATACTTTTCCCTTTCCTTGCTGAAGACTCCAGCCGTTAGAGAAGTGGAGATCACAGCTGCTGTATATGTTTAAATGGTATCTCAAGACATCGGTTAGGCTCTAGTCTGCTCCTGAGCATAGATTTAGGCCCTGCGTGTGTTCCCATGGTATGGATATTACTTAGAATGACTCAGACACTGTTTTAGGAAAGAGTTTGTTGCACTGATTTTAAACCCTGGGTTTTATAACTTAGCTGAACATCCAAAATGAGATTTTAGAGCTTTAAGAACTGGTCTCTTGTAAAGGCTGCTATGAAATACCTTTAAATAAGAGCAAACCCTGCTGAATTCTGGAAAATAATCTCTCCAGAAAGAAATTAGAGCCTGCTCAGGAAGGCTGGCTCAGTAGATTAGGCTCTGTCTGTCCCCAGATATCCACCAGACCGAGAACCTGTTGCAATTAGAGGTCCTCACAGTGGCAAAATGACCAAAAAAATAGAAATCCTTCATCTAGGAAACATAGCCATGGCTCACCCAATTCAATGAACTTTGGTTCATGCACTTCTGATGTTGTCCCCTTACAATCTGCACACCAAGCCCTGAGGAACACTGATCTGAACCAAACTTATGTGAAGAGGGTGATGGAAAAATGTCCATCGATTTGTGGGGGTATAACCCCAGAATGTCCTCTTCTCTCTCAGGACTAGCATCACCACCAGGAGGGGCTAAGGACATGATGCTCCAGAGGGCCAAAAGCTGTGTTACAAAAGCCTGGGGTGGATAAGATCAGCTGTGCTTTATTTGAGTTGTAAATGTGTTTACAAAGTTGCTGCAAATACACTGCTTAGTGCAGAAAATAGGCTTGCTGGGTTTAGCAAACGGGCAGTAAAGCCAACATATACAGCGTTTGTGCCTGACTAAACAAGTGTCTCAGTTTCATTTCTGACTTGAACCTATACCAGAAGGTTACAATAGTTTCGCAAAGCTAATTTTATTTTAGATACATATGAGAAAGATGTAAGGAGGTGCTAGAACACCCCCATTCCTAATTTGCAGTTATAATTATTTAGTAATAAACATAGTTTTGCAAAGAAGCCTTTGAGTGACAGAGCCAGAGACCAGAATTTCTCTTCTTTATATGCATTAGAGGTGTCGATAGAGACAGAGCAGGGGTCCTCCACTGACCTTATCAATCATCTTCACCAGAAGGATGCCCCTGCTGCAAGGGGCTTGTGCTCCACAGCCTCTATTTAGTCTTTTCCTCCTCTCTCACTTCCAGATAGGACCAGAATTAGAGCTCTGAAACAAGCAGAGGCAAAAACCTCCTTAGAGCCCTGAGTCATTTCTTGCTCTTCTCTAAACAACCGTCAGCTGGGAAAAATTCATCACAAATAACTTGCACCAGCTTTCTTCTGGATTCCTCTGGAATCAGCAAGGTAAAAGGCCACCTATCCCATCAAAAGTGCACTGGCTTTTGCAACAATACTTTGGATTTCCAACAGCAGGTGTAGATAACGAACTTCTCATGAAGAACTGCCAAAGCTATAGATTTTACTGACTGGTAAACTTGAATATAGAGCAAATAAGAAGCTTAATCAGAAAGCAAGCCCTGAAATTTCATGTTCTGCCCTCCTCTGTTTCCCTGAGCTCCCATCTCCCTGCCATGTGCTGCCCATCTCTTTTCCAGAGGGAAGATCATAGTCTCAGTCTTTCTAAAAGCAGGAAAGATTTTCTTTATCACCAAAGTGATTCCCGCTGGGTGAATGTGCCACACGAGTTACACAGCCCTGTCACTTAGAGAGCTCAGCAAACTCATGTTCTCCTAACGATCCTGTCTCAGACAATTCTTGCAGCATCGTCCAGAGGGTTCAGCTGCTGTTTTTCATTGCCTCCATGGGAGGAAGGAATGGAGGCAACTACTACTGAGGATGTGAGTCTTATTTGCCACTGTGTTACTCCAGTTTTAAACAAGTATCTCTTTGTTGACTTCTTTGGGAGAAGAGGATTCTCCTTCAGAGAGCTAAAAGATCTCAAGAACTTGAAGTGACACAGTCCTATTGTACCTCAGGGCACAGTGTTGCACTGGATTTTAGGCTCTTTGTCCAACAAGACTTTATATAGGTAAATTTCTCAGCAAATCCATATCTAAATGTGCTGAGCATCTTGAAAATCTTCATGCCGTATGTGGGCTGGACACACAGGAGCACCTGGTCTCATCTTCATATAGTCCCCATCACTTTTACCACTTTCTGGAAGTTCTGTTTGGGTAATAACATTTGCCGTGTGTGAGTGTATATTAAAAGATTTTCTGTTGTGGGGAGCAGAGTGAGCTGCTGTGTAGGCGAGGCAGAATGTGAGAAAAGACCTTGGGGTGCCGGAGGACAGGGTGGCCTGGATGTCAGGAGGGGAGAGACCAGCCTGCTCTGTGCAGCTCATTATACAGAATATCGACAGCAAATGCACTAGTTGTTATAAAGAATAAAATAAGCAGATATATATGTCCACACACATATTTTGTCCCAAAACCTCATGTACCATAAAATTCTACAGTTTTGTTTCAAATCACAACTATTGGAAAAAATGGTTAGAATATAGAGTGTTAAACTAACCTGATAATTAACTCAGACTACTCATCTGTCACTGGGCATATTAAGCATATCCAAGGGAGCCGAGGCACTGCTTGAACGTGTTTGAGACAAACCCCTACCACATCTTGTACCCTTTGCAACTCCTTTGCAGGCCAATTTAATGTACCCTCTGCCAGAAAAACGTAAAGCTGGGCTTCAGCAGTGCCAGCAGATTGCGTTACCCTGCCTGGCTGTACCAAAATCACACCTCTCCCTCCATCTGCAGTCCCAGAGGTCACAGCTAAGGTCAGGAGAGAACAAAAATGATGCTTTGTGACCCAGCGTTTGGACAGTTATCAACTCATAAATCTTGATCAGACCGTAATGACAAAGCATGGGACAGTGCAGTCCCATACACACGGAGTTGTCTTCAGGAAAAGAAAAGGTGAAGCTAGCTATGCAAAAGACAAAGACAACTGTATTTAGCATGTGGCAAACCAGACATGCCTTTTTCAACTGTTTTTATTTTTCTGTTTTCCACTCCTCGTTTTCTGCATCTCGAGGTGGGAACAGAAGACCCTGTCACCGCTTTGAAATATTTATAGCAGTTAGCTAAGGAGTAATGATCATAAGCAGAATCACTTAAAGAACAACACTGAAATGCTTTTCATACTGAAAATAAATGACTCACTCCTTTGTATTTGGCAGCTTGAAATGGGACCTCTTTCCTTAATGACATTCCTCCTTTGCAGTGTGCTTATATTCATTTGCTGTTGTGCATTTGTTCACAGCACCAGCAATACTTGGCACTTACAGTCCGTACCGTCTTTTAATTCAAAGACTTTATGAACACTGATTAATTAAGCTGAGCATTATCTTTAGGAGGTTAGCGTTTATACCCGTTTTTCAGATCAGAATGGAGAGAGGTTAAGTTTCTTGCAAAAAAAAAAAGCCTGCAAGTCACAGGTTAATTTCAAAATTCAGAATGGTTTGTTCTCCCTCCTCTGTCACCAGAACTGAGGTCAGCATGGGAGGTACTGTACAAGATTCCTGAAGCAGGAGACCAAACTGGTTAGCAAAGAAACATTGGGAACTTTGGCCCTGGGGTCTGGGTTTGCACCCTCATACTAAAATTAATCTGGCTCCAGGTCCTTGTCTGCTTCTGCTCGTGTGAGTGTGAAATTTAAGCATTTTAAGTTGTAGCTGCTCTGCAGGACAATCCTTTCTCACCTGTAACATCTGGATCCATATATGCTTCTCTCAAGCTTCTTCCCAACTAGATACTGAAGCCACTGGAAACACTCTGGCCTTGCTTACAGTTACTCCACTTCCTTGTTAGGGAATTTGACTTGTTCTTCTCTTCTAATTACTCCTCTAATGATGGTGAAAGGCATTAGAAAGTAAGGACACCACGGAATCAAACCCACCGTACTGAAAAGTCCTCGGGAAATCTCCTGTTAAACTTGTGAAGTAGCTTCTGTCTCTCTTGAAGAATCTTGAGCAGAAATGTTTCCCTGGGAGTTTTCTCTCACCTCCTTTCGCAGAGAGCCCTTCACACTTGTTCTTAGAGAGATGTACCAGTTCGGGAGTAATTCATTCAACAACTGTCAGATCTTTTCCAACTGCTTTATAGCTTGTCCTCCCCAAGCATTCTTTCAGTAATCCCTATACCAAAGCTGAACCAAATGTGTGTTTATGTAAAACAGTCCATGCTATAGGCAGCCTGTGCTTTTTGCATGACCTTTAGTGTAAAATGCAATATGTCTGGTCTCAGTTATGTTATTCTGTCAACATGTTCCAGTTTGGGCTAAGCTGGAAGCAGCGCTCCGTACATCTGGCTCAGGAAGAGAGGACATCTGTGCAACTAGTCCAATAAACCAGAGCAATTCAATGAAATATTGTTCTAGTGTTAGGGAATGAAAAGAATTTTTGCATTGCAAAACACAACAAATGCTGACTTCTACCAATAAGAGTGACCTCCAGAAATCAGGGAGATAAATCAGCGTGAGAGAAAGGCGAAGAGATGTTAAATGATGCTCTTATTTCAAATGCAAACATCTTTCAAACACATAAATTGTCTCATTTGATTTAGAGTTATTTAGTTCATATGGAGTTAGGTAATGTCCTCCTTTTAAAAATACCACTTTGGAAATTTATGGATGAATAGTGCTAATTATGTATTTTTAAATGCATTTTATAATTTCATTGTATGAATCCCTTTAGGACATAATGCTGTCTATAAATCCTTTCCCTTCTTCTGCCCAGGATTTTGTGAAGAACACAATTGCTAATGCAGTCTAAATTAGACAAAGGCATTTGGTGAGGTCAGAACACTATTGCCTGGAGGTTCCCATTTTATTTGCTTTGGCCATTTTTAAAAGGATAGCACCTTACACTTACTCTAATAACAGCGTGCAGCTCTGAAGTAATTCTGCAACTGCTTTTAGCTGCTTTAGAGTCTCTATCAGCCATATTTATCCGTCTTTTCCAAGTACTCTCAAACAGTGAGAAAGCCCAACGTGAAGTAAGCTTTTGCTTACTTTTTTTTATAAGTAATACATCCACTTCTAAAATATCCTGGCTGTCACTGGCAACAAAGAAAAATCCCATTTTGATCTTACGTACTAAATTTCATACTTTGCCTGACTTAGGGTAGAAAGAGTGCAAACAGTCTCAGATTTCTCATGCTGTACTTCACATTCACCTCCACTTAATATAATTATTGATTTTTTTCCTGGAGTTTCTCTACAGGTCTCACTGTCCACTCTGCCTGTGCATACCTTGTTGTTGTTTTCCTAGTGACAAAATCCCAAGACTATAATACCACTCATTTAGTTCAGCCTGTGATCCAAGAGCCCATCAGGCTGCTTCCAACCTCTCTTACAGTTTGCTGTCAGTAAACTTTCCTGCTCCCCAGCCAGCTCGCTTGGTCTTCACCTCATCTATCACCATAAAAGCCCCCATAGAACTGAGTTCATCCAATTCATTACCTTTAGTAAAACTTCCATCTGTCCCACTCCCACTGATAACCTTTTTCCAAGGTTCTTCACCAAGGTGGGTGAAGAAGAAAGCCCAGTTTGATGGGCATGATCTCCAGAGAGCAGGGAATACAAAACGTCTCCACTTACTAAACAGCCTCTGCAGTGGTTGCTCGCAGTGTGCTCTGAACAGACAATGTCTCAAGAGAATCCGAGAAAACCAAATACAGTCAGAGGCAAGAAAACTGCAAACACAGTAATATTTGCAGAATCTCTCTTCTTAAAAGAGACTAAAAGGTTCTTAAAAGTTTCCTTCAGGCAATTTGATTCTAGTCCAAGGTTTTTGAAGAAAACAAACCTTTCCATACATCTTGATGCGTTCTTGACTGTCCTAGGATGTGTCCTTCTGACCCAAGGAAGCGCATCAGTCAGGGACAAGGCAACATCGGTGCTGGATCTCTGACAACGTGTATTGTGTTAGTGCACAGGAATTTAGGAAGGGGGGTAGTAGTGGTGGTGGTGTATCATCCAGCCCTAGTGTATACTTGATGACTGTACTCACATAGAAGCAGTAACAGTCTAGCAGAACAGGCGCTTGATGAGGAACCAAGTACTCCTCCTCTGAGCCCCTCCACTTACCAGACATGAGATCCAGAGAAATAGTTTTGGCTTTCTGTACATCCTTTTCCCAACATATTCTTTGTTCAAAATCGTCTGTGAGGACAGGGACCTTGTACATATTTTCTAACACACAGCAGTCCAGGACTGTTTGACTAATGACTTGGATGCTGAGAACCAAAGGGTGTCTTCACAGCAGACCCCAAAAGTCTCATAAAGAGACTAATAACTTGTCTTTTTTCTTAAAAGGAAAAAAAAAATACTTTTTAGCTGCAAAAAGTATCCAACTGAAAAATGTAGGCAATTTTTCCTCACTAAATAGCACTGGGTTTAAGTTTATATTTTTTATTGTTCTTATTAATAACTTCCAGATGAATCTTTGAACTTTAATACTTCATTTCAGAGTGAATTATATTGGCTGCACTAGAAGTCCTCAGAAAAGCTCTATTGGAAGAAAAGACAAGGCCAAACTCCCTCTAATTTTCCTGAATTCAAAGGAAATGTATATCTGAGCCTACACTTCCCACTCCAGAACCACTTCCTCTCCTGGCTCCAGAGAATGGCCAGAGCTTAAACATATCTGAACTTTGGCAGCATCTACAGGCAAAATGCTGCTTGGTTTTTAGTAATAAATGTCTCTGCACGTTTCAAAAGCAACCAGAAAGCTTCAGCTCTTGCTGAATATTTCATTCCAAGTGATTTACTCCAAATGGGTCTGACAGTACGGGAAAGAATTTAGTAACATGGTATGGACACAAAGATGAGGAGTTCTCTGATGGTAATAGAGTGAAGAAATGAAATGGTAAGACAGTGTGATGCCAGCAGTGTGATTTAGCTGTAAAAACTGCAGAAACTTTCACACATGTATGCGTAGGTACGTCAGGGTCTGCTTAAAAATCCTGAAGACCTGCACAAACTCTAATCCTATTATTTTTCAAGCTGTTAATAAATACAAAACAGGAGCAAATTGGTCTCCAGGTTTTTCAGGATATTTGCTGTGTATTCCTCAGGCAGCACTGAGCCCCAGAAGCCTTCTAACCACTTCAGGTTTCCCCTGATCAAATCCTCCCCTTAAAATTGCTCAAAACAATCGCGCTTTAGCATCATCTACTGGGAGAGACGGGCAACTGACTGGGAGGCTCGAGCAGCTCAAAAATGCTCCCACTTGCATCTGCATGCCTGCTCCTGTTGTAGCGCTCCGAGCCCGATTCCAGCAATACAGGGAAAACGGGATATTTATCTCTCTAGACACATTGCATTTTAAGGAATATAGTAAATGCAAGTGCAACAGAGACCAGAATAAGACACTCTCTAGCTTGGTGCTGCTTTTTTATTAAAGCCTCTGGGTTGCAGCACCAGAAGTTGGGAGAAAGGGAGCAGCTGATCTCACAGATCGGTTTGAGCTATGAATTTTGTCCCTGAGACCTGAGGTGGGACGTGGCAGTGTTCAGCACCACGGGGCCCAGGGGCTACGCTGTCTGCAGTACACAATGTGCAAGACAATCTGAAATTCGTGAGGAGTTTGCACTTTTTACCACCAGCATCAGCCACCCAAAGATCTCCAAGCGCTGTGGATGGTAATCCTGCCTGGCAGGTAGGTATTATCCCTCTGTTGTGAGCAAGGAAATGGAGATAGATGTTTAAGGGCAAGAATCCCAGCAGCATTTAGATGCCTAACTCTCACCGACTATAGGCTGGGCCAATCACTTGAAACCAATAGAATTTCATACTTCAACATCTTTAAAAATATTGCCCAGGGTGATTTTCCCAAGGTTCACAGCACAAGGGTGCGGGAGAGGCAGCATCCACGTTCTAGGAGTTGTTACCCCTTTAATTATTGCTCTGTGCTTCAACTTAATTTCTAAATCTCCATAAAGGTAGCTACCAAAATGAGCAGGTCTCACATCTAGGTGTGATGGGTAGATTTATCTCAGTTACATTTTACTGCCTAAAAACTAGATGTCTACTCTTGAAAAGTCCCTAGGCTGCCTTGGCAGTCAAGGAAGAAAGGGGCACTTCCAGGAAGCAATTCATTTTGCCCATCACAGGATCACACCCTTGGAGCATGACACAATCACCTGGCATTACCCCGTCTTCTACAAGAACTGAAACAATCACTTCAGAACAGTTGCTTTTTTATTATCATTACTACTTTTGGACACCTACATTTTGTCTGCAGGCATCCGTTACTCCACGTGGAGTTGCACCATCTCTGGTGGCTCAGTCCCCCCACGCTGGTGGGTCCTAAGGGAGATCTTCCTAGACAAGCAGCAGTGCCTGGACTTGGCTCTGCTGCAGTCCTGCAGCTTCAAGTAGCTCAAATCAGGCAGCTGCAAAACCTCAACCCCCGCAGTTTTAAAGCATTACAATTGATGCTCTTCAGGAAAGCTGAGCAACAGTTGTGGTAATACTCCATGTGTATCAAAAAAAAAAAAGACTTAAGTGTGTGCATTTTGGAATTCAGTTGACTGACTTTTGGAGTACAAATGAAATATATTGACTCATCAGATATCCATAATGAAGGCCAGGTCTTTTAGATGTAGGGTCTAAAAGCTCCTGCAGGTACTAAAATACATGGCTTCATGTTTTAGTGATCATCTTTTAAAATTCTAATTAAAATACCCTTAGAAATTATTTTGCTTCCATTTTAAAGGGAGCCCCTTTCAACCATGAAAATTCTGTGGTTCTGTGATTCTTTCCAGAGTTCCTGTGTAGCTCGTATTCATTTTTACCTGCCGTCCACCCTCTAGGTCTCTGCACGTCTCCCCACAGCAGCATTGGAGGCCAGGTTGCAAAATCATCATCGTTAATTTATTGACTGACCTTTCAAAAAGTTGACTAAAAATAAAGGCTGAATATTTGAGAATATCTGACTTGCTCACTTTGGAAAATCTCTAAGCCTGCTTCCTAAAATCAGTTGTAGTGACTGTATATTTGGTACACACGTCACTCCAGCTACAGAAAAGCCTGCTGTTTCTTTCAGCTATGAATTTCCCCAAAATTGTGTTACTAACATTGTATAAAATCCTAGGGCCTGCAGCTGCAAAACTCTAAGTCTGGACTTTTTTCACTATTACCACTGCTGGGACAGTCTGGTTGTGCTTGGAGAGAGGTGGCTCTGGGGGAGGTGGCTGCTCTGAGGGCAGATGGGCAGAGCAGAGCAGACCCTGCCTCTCCGCCCGCACAGTTATGTACACAGATTCCTCTAACGAGATGCTTTGGATTCTTTTGAGAAAGATGTAAGGAACACTGCCCAGCTGTACGCTGCCTTGTACTGAAAGACACAGCCAACATTTCGCAGCAGCTGTCCATGGCTAGGGTGAAATGTGGTGGTGGGACCCCCACCTCACAAAACCCCACCGCAGCTCTCCTACAGGCCCAGAACTGGAGGCACTGGGACTGACCCATCTTCCTCCATAGAGAGAGTATCTGCAGACCACTGACTTTGCTGTTTTTATATATATCATATATATATATATATATATAAAAACAATAGGATTATTTGTAAACAACTATAGCAGCCCTCGCTGGGCACCCTCCATTAGTTGGTGTGTGCTCTATCTGCCCCTCTGCAGAAGAAACTCCAGCATCTCCAACAGGTCAGAAATACTGAGTAAATAGACATGAACTTCATTCACATTTCCTGTTTAGTACCTAAAATGAGGAGTATAATCTATCTTAGAAGTTGAAAACAGCAGTGAGGAGCTCACCCCTCTTACTCTCTCCGCTCCGTCAAGACCTTGGCTCCTGAGGCAGTGCACAGAAGGGGGGCTGTCTCAGGGGAACACCAGATAAGGAACAGCCTGGCTCATGCAGACCTAAAATCTCCCCATTAACAAATATTCTGTGTCAGTTCGGCTCTGTAAGTCATTTTTCTTCTTCAGTAATCTACCTCTGGGCTTGGGGGTTAGCGAGGACAAGGGTGGTCTCTGTTCTGCGCCTGTTCTTAGATGGTAGAAGACCAGAGCGTTGCCACTGATGAGCTGCTACCTCAATGGCTTTGTATTTTGGTTATATCCAGCCTAACACCAGTCTGCCTTATCCCTAAAATGCCTGAAACCCTTTGAGGTTTATCTTCTAACCTCTCCACCGTTTTCCCTTTCTGCAGTGTCTAATCACTGCAGAATCACTGTCTAATCACTCTGGCAACTTCGGGGCAGCCAAAGGCCACCACTGGGAAAAAAATGAACAAAGAAACAAGACTGAGTGCATGAGCAGACACTCAAACTACTTGTTTTCCTCTCGTGTGTTTTTACAGGACTAACTTTAACTCTGCATCTAAGTTTTTCCGTCTGTAGAGAAGTCTCCTCTTGCACAGCTCTGTAGAGGTCTCTATTCTTAGTGCTGCTATGCCGCTATGTAATTCATTTGCCTAATTCTGCTGTACAGTTCTGGGATATTTTGGAGATTAAAATGTATATTTTTTGCGACTTGGTTAAGGAGAAAAACAAGATAAAAATAACAGAGCCTTGGATGCAAATTTATTCCCCAAGTTATTAATACATTAGATTTCGGATGCACTACTGAAGATAAAACATATATCCATCTGAGAGCAAAGATGCCAAAACGTGGCTTACCAAGCAGCTAAAAAAAGAAAGGGTGACATGGCCAATGACAAATTAAATAGTTCTGACAATGGCGTGAGACCTGATTTGTTGCTTCCTGAACACAGCCGGTAATCTCTGCTGTGTGCATTGGCTGGGCTTGCATGTGCTCATTTGTTTGATGTCCCGTGCTAACACAGCAAGGATGTTGAATGTTATTCACTTGCAAGTCAGTTTAGATGTTGCTGCCACGAAGGGGCCAAATTGTGCTTAGAGCGTCTTCCTCGGCGTGGCAAAGTTGCAGGGTTCATTGGGAGAGCCCAGCACACTGCTGCTGCCCGTGTGCTCAGCCAGCTCCTCAAAACCCCAGCCAGCCTCCACTGAAGTCAACAGAGACACTCCCGTTGACTTGGAGCTGGGTTAGGCCATCAGCTGCCATGGGAGAGGAACACGGCCAGGTCCTCTGGCTCAGACACACCAGCAGCAACAGCCTCAGCACATGAGGTAGACGGAAATAGCAGACCACAATGTCTTAACGAACATTTAAAATAATTAACCCATGGTTAAGCAATCACGCCAGGTTAATGCTGGTTAGGAGATGTCAAATATGGGATCCAAAGGGCTTTGGCCTCTTTCCCAGCACTGAGGAGCCACAAATCCTCATCTTGTTGTAGATGAGCTCCTGCTCAACAGGGGATCCCACCTGCTGGGGTCCTCATCAGAAGCCTTTAAAGCTCAACCCATAGGAAATCACAAGACACCCTAGGTTTTTTTTAATCATGGTGTGGAAAAAACAGTCAGTTTGTCCTTGACCGGTCTGGTCTTCAAAGGAAATCATTTCCCAGGTGTTGGTATTATGCTAGTTGCCATGTGCTGCTGTGACCCGTCTACAAGAGCTGGACCAGTGGTTGCCCTTGATTCTTATGGCTTGAGGATGTAAATGAGCTGGCCTGTAGGTTAACTAGAATTTTTAGCCACTCCAGCCTTCACCTCTCCCCATCATTATTTGATATTGGCCTTTAGGAAAAAAGAGTGGCAGACTTCATGTGGGGCACCAAATTCCTCTCCCTCAGCTACCATGGCACAGGGGGTTGGTGGGTCATCTCTTCTAGTCTCTCCCACCAGCTCTTCCCTTACAACCCACAAGACCTGGAAATAACACTTGTACCTGAAACAGTGGCGGGCTTGTAATCAACAGATTTGTGTTACTGAACTTTCTCTGCAGATCAGAAAAATAGTGCATGGTTTTAAAAAGCAGGTTCGGTGCCCAGCACTGAGCGCTGAGGAGGGGCAGATGCTGCCCCATGCCCTGGCACCACATTCAAGTGTGGCATAGCAAGACAACAGGTTTAGATGCCCTCTGAGATTTCTCAATCATAGGAAACTCTCTGTTGCTGCAGCTGGTGTTTCAGGCGTGGTGTGTACTTTAACTGTTCACCAGTGGTAAAACAAATATACAAAAAGCTCCACCCTGGCTTCAGTAGTTTGGTCACATTTCCAAACACAAACCTAATTGAACCTATTAATTCATCTCCAGCCAGCCTTGGAGAGAGGCCATATACTTCTAGAACCCCACTCCTTACCATCCAAGGAAATTTTATTCTGTAGAACTGCATTTTATGGCAAAGTAACCAAATGATCTCTAATACAAAACCAAGCAAAACAGTTTCAGGAACTATAATCTGCTTTGTACCTATGGAGTACTAGAAAATTTTACATGGGTACACATCCATACTAAAACTTTCTCAAACATGCATGAGGTTTCATGGGAAGTCTGGTCTTTGGAAGTTGGAGGTTACTTTATAGAATAGCCACATACATAAACTACATTTCAGATGATGCTAGTATTCTTGCTACCTCGATATATATCTTGTTTATCCAAAATCTGCACAGCATATTTAGGTATGTTACACACAGAAGCAATCATACCAAAACAGATAAAATATAAAAAGTACCCAACTCAGAATGTCTGTAGCAGTTGTAGAAGTTGAGCTTCAGAAGGAACTGGGACATATTTCTCCCCATTTAGTTTAAAAGTTTGCCCTTCTTAACCCCAAGAAGGTCTGGAGATGTGGAAAGCATTTTAAGAGGAGGAGTTTTATTTATTCTTAATTTAGACTTGATGAAGTACTCTTTAAGAGCAGGTCTTATTTCTTGTCATTACTATTTTTGTTGTATCTCCAGCATGACAAGAAAATACTTGCCCAAAATACCAAGAAAGAAAAACCTCAGGAGAGAGCCTGTTCTTGCAAGATTTCCATCCCAATATTTACAGGCCCAGGAGGTCCAGATAAGCTTTGGATATGCATCAAAGCTCCCAAAGAGTTATTCAAACCAGGCACAAGCCCTGAACTTTTTGAAGTTTGTCCATCACTAGTTATCACATCCAACTCCCCCCCCTCCCCCCCATTTCATAACAAGAATTATAGTCTCTGTCTTCAGGAAGTTCTTATGCTCAGTGACTTGATTTTCCACAGAGGGCTATGTAGAATTTCACTAATGTTTCTACCAGGCTTTCAAATGAAGTCATACCCCTATTATTCTCCAGCATTTACATGTATTTTTCTTATATAAAACTGGAAACACAAACAGATTATACTTCCAACCATTACCTCCACCAAGCATCTGTAATTCTCCCCAATAGAGAGTGGAGAGTCTGTCAGATCAGTCAGAACAGGCTTGGCCTTTCACCATCGGGACCAACACTCAAGTTCATCCTGCACTCCACAGTGAAATACGGTCAGCAGCTTCTCCTCGGTCCCTGGTGAACAGTAGCTCACACAATAAAACTATCATACCTAATTCAGCACAACTGGCAAGCTTTTGAGAGAAGGGCCTTGCATAAGGGCTGATTTATGGGGTAACCCAACAGAAGATACTCCCTGTAGGTCAGGTGTGATGAGGTCATTGACAGGGCAATAGCGATGAAGTTTTTGGACTATAAATTCCCTATATTTCAAAAGCTGTAACAGACAACTATAAACAATTTGGATAAGATTCCCCCATAACTCAAGAAAAATATTGGTGCTTTATGTACTGCATAAAGGATTGCCATTATCTTTTTTTTTTTTTCCCCTTTGCTTACTTTATGTATAAAGTAAGGCCACCAGAACAAATTTATTCTCCACGTTGACAGAAGTTAGAGACTATCTTCTTAGTACTTTCAAGTTCATTTACAAAATTCAGTGGAGATTGCTTCAATTAGGGTCATCTGGTCATGTATCCCTTGATCCTTTGATCACCAAAGCAGAAATACCATGTTAGTAATCTCTGGGCTACCATTTGGGTTAATGAATCGGCTTGACTTTAATTCTAACCCAGATGTAATCTTTTATAGCTTAATGATTTGTTCCAACATGAACTCCAATTGAATGTAAACAGTTTCTTTATTTAGAGCGAAAATTCTTTTTTATAACTTGTTTCTCTTCCTAATTAATTCTAGAGCAATTAAATCAAACCTTGATCTGTGGCAATCAAGATTAAATCATAGTATAGGTTAGGCTGCTAATATCGTCTTTGAGTTCATTATTATCAAGGCTAACAGTAATCAGCAAAGGAGGGAGAAACTGATGTAGTGAGGGTTACAGATCTGAGGACTTGTTCTCGTTTTTAATAGCTGATCTGATTTAATGTATGATAATAATTGCACTTATTTAGTAACTGTTTTCCAAGGAGCTCAACATACTTTCCCACAGTTAATTTATTCTCACAACACTGACGCGCAGGAGGTAAATATTATCTCCCGGGGACACAGAGAAGTTTTGGGGCACAGAAGAGTTGTGGGCTGTGTTGCAAAGTCACAGGATGAGGACCAGATCTTAATTCCATTAACAAATCTTTAGCTGGGGAGCTTCACCGTGAAGTCTAGTTTTGATAAGAGAGGAATAGCACCCCATCCACAGGCACCCATGAAGCATCCTGCTTAAAATGCAGTTGTTGGCCACTGCATCCAGGCAGAGCTCAGAGCTAAAAGCCAGCGGTGCTGTCAGCTGGCTGCATCTATAGATCTCCCTCCATCGCACATCCTTGAGAGGACTTGCCATATAACCCCACCCTGTGTTCCCAAAGTAAAGAAAATTCATATGTAAGTCATTAACAAGATGGAGGCTGATGAATTTGACAGATCATGTAGTTTTTTGCTCTGGCTAAATAGCCTGGCCTGTCCACATTGCCACATAACTCCTTTTAGAACCAAATCTAGATTTAAAGGACAATGAAAAGGACACTTTGGAGCCCTGACTGTCCTCAAATCATGGCACTGATGTCCCAGACGAGCCCCAGCTGGACCAGTTCTCTGCCTGGATCTCTGTACGTAATTATAGTATCCCATGCTATGGCAGATTAATTCTGACTGTGCGGGAAACTCCTGCCCATTTGGGTCATCTCAGTGTGGTACAGCAATTGTGTGGGAAGGACCAAATCACCTCGGTTCAACTCCAAACAAGGAAAACACAAGGAAGCATCACAATGCTGTTTGTACTCCAGTTCTGTATTAGCTTGAAAAAAAAAATTACAGCAGTGCCATTTTCAATTCAGTGTTATGCTGGAAAGGTTGCAAATTAATTAGAATTATGCCTTCTTTGTGCCAAGTGATAATTTACTGCAATTAATTATCAAAAGATCTACTGCTGTCAATTACGGTACTTGCTCTTTGGGGGGGGAGAAGCTATTTACGTATAGCTAAATTCTGTAACAAAGTTCCATTTTACTTTTATTGTTTTCAATTAAACTATCATCATTTGCTTTCCCTCTGCCAAACACAATAAAGACTCGTTAAGAACTAATCATGCTACTGTGACCTTTTTTTCTTTTTTTTTTAATCCAAACACTAGCTAGACCTGCACTGAGTCAACACTCCTATTGTTACACCTGCAAATTGTACGTAGAGAGGAGCCTACTTCAGAATTAATGAGCACAGCTGTGGTCTCTCTTACATTCAACACTTGTAAAATAGACCTCTTTAAAGTGCCATTATCACAATATTGATAGAGTTATTTATAGTACTGCAAACGTTCCCAGTCATAACAGAGTCCTTGTTATCCCCCACAGCAGTTCATGTTGTTGCCATCTCCTGGACTCATTCCACAGTTTGTGATAAGGCACCAGGTGGACAAGCCTTCGCAAATGAACTATAAAAGACATTAGGAAAACTTCTACATAAGCAAGTTTTATAGCTGGGAATAGGTCAAGCTGTCAAGACCCAGCCTGTGTAAGACTTGTCATGTTCTTCTGCAGTTTCTCCTATTTTCTGGGTGGGATGTGAAATGAAATTACAGGCGGTACGAGCTGCAAATGATCTGGAGGGTATTGTCCAAATTAGAGCTGCTTTTTGCAGTTACTAATACTGTTTTACCATAACTCAGTAAAACAGATGTAAGTTCAAACTCTTGGTGTCAGTCGCTGAAAACAAATATCACAGGTGCCAACTTTGGTTGCTAAGGGAATACGAGCTTCTTGGGCTTCACAGTATGTGTGTGAACAGCTAAAGATTGTCCAAGGCAGAGGTTCTGCTGTCAGCAGGAAGGTATTTGCCTTTTTCAGGTACTTTCCTACTCAGCTTGATCTCCTGACACATTTTGGAGGTATCAGCCAATCTGGTCAAAACGAAGTCAGTAGGAGGCTTAATCAACACTGCAGCACCGAGCATTTCTTTGTTGCGTTTCATATTGTTCTGTGGTTTTGTCACACTTGGCCCTGTACCTGGCTAAAGACCTGGACCACCCTTCTGTGGGGATACTTTCACAGGAAGGTCTCCAGAACCATCCTGCAGGCCCAGGAAACAAGCAAGTGTGAAATTCAGTGCAACATGAAGATTTCCACGTCCTGCAGCCAGCTGTGCTGGGAATTTAATAACGGTTTAATGCTGAACTGCACAGAAGACAGTCACTTTTGTAGATAAGTCACCAAGTTACATCCTTGTGAGAGCTCTAGAGGTCACAGATGAGGGGTGAGCAGAACCATGTAGGTGGATGGCTATTCTCCACCCAGCTCATGCAGGAGGCCAGGGAGGAAAACTGAGTCAAGTCTTGGACCTTGCAGCCATCGCCACCAACATTTTTACTCTCACCCTCTGGTTGCAACGCTTTACCTCTATAGTTATAGGGCAGGAAATAACTTTGCTTCTCATCCACTGTCCCTTATCTGAAGCAAATCATTTTGTCATAATTCAACCGTGATTTTGGAAAGATTTGCAGAAAAAAAAAACACAAGTCCCCGAAGAGTAAAAACTCAACAAACGCTTTGCTACTTATGAATTATTTCCCCAGATCCATCTATTTCAAATCTTAAGTGCTTCATGGCTGAAAGGTCAGATCTAAAATAACCTAATATTCTGTTTTCTCTCCAAATTTAAGAGAATACTTTGTACAGGACAGCTCGGAGAACCAGCCAAGCAATGTTTATCTCACAGGTGTTGCTGGTTGAGATCTCCTGCAGGCAAGTAGACTTGTGCAGTGATTCCCAGCTGATGGCTGTTTGACTTATGTGAAATTATTTGTCAGCTGTTCATGTGTCCCTGGGGAAGGGAAGAGGTGAACTTCTGCTCTGTCTGAGGTGATAGGGAGGCAGGTACTTTAGTGCAGGTTTTTAGACTACTGAATTTGTTCTGGTCTGGTGTGTATCAACCTGGACTTCTCAGTGATGATTTGAATATATACATACTCTGTTGTTCTCCCAATACCTGATTGTGCAAGAAAACTTATCTCCAAAAACCTCTGACTTTTTAATTGCCTTTTTTTGTTTTTTTTAATTACTTCTGAAGGATTTCTACTTCCCAGTTTTGGTTATACCTGTGGTTTGTACGTATGTGTATTCTCATCCTAATTTGGAGCGCGTCTGATTTTGTTAGTGTCCTTATCTTCATCTGTATTGGTACAGTAGAAAAAAGCTCATGAGGGAAAGAGAAGTGGGGAAAACGTCAAAGCCTTCCAATTACTTTGAGATTTGGAAGAGTTTTCACGTTTGGAGTAGTTTTTCAGGATTTTGGAAAAGCTTCTGTTTCTCAACAAGAGGAAAGAGAGGGCCTGTGTAGTTATGGGGATGAGAAGTTTTATGGAAGTGAAGGAGAAGGAGAGAAGGCTGGTAATGAGGGCTGTCACCTGGGACCCTGTGCTGCCTTTTTCTCTGAGTGACTGACCTTGCTGGTGAGACAAGGGCTCTTCTAGAACAGTGCGCTTCTCTGAGGAAAAAACTAGAGCTGGGCTGAAGCGAGGGGCAAAGAGTAGTGTGATGCTTTTTGTTTCTATAAACTCACTCAGGAAAGGCACGCAACTTGGGTGCACATGTGATTAAACTAATCTAGTTAAAATCAGAAAAGGATTTCTCATAATTCAATTGGAGTTGTTTTTAATGTTTGGACTTTGGTCAAGGACAGCTTTATTGATTGAATTTAATTGCATATATTTTCCTGTCCATTTATTGAAGCCCATTTTTCAAGTCACTTGAGAGGCTGCTAACATTTCAGAAAGGGGATATGCCAAAGCATTGCTTTAATTCATTATCTTTTGGACATACAGTAGTTGCTACTTGGCCTGAATTAAATCCGTTGGAGAATGTGATAGCATAATTACTTACAGGTATCCAAAACTGCTTTTAACTGAATTCTCTAGGAGGTTATGCATAAGATTTGTCTTGCCCTTACATTGGATGCAAATGTCTGTGATTTCAATGATAAATAAATATTTCGTCAACTGAGGACAGTTTTTTCTTGTTTCCATATGTTGCTGGTGGACTAAAATTCTTGTGAGGTCTTTATTTTTCCTTAATATATAAAATAAAAGTCTTTTACAAATTAGTTCGGTAACTCTTTCAAAATGTGTAAATACAATGACCCTTGAGGTAAAGAGGAAACTGTCTGTGATTCTGGTTTCTTGTTTTTTAATTCTTTCAAACCATGCTCAACCCTCAAAGTCTTTCTAGACAAAACTGCACATTAGCTAGATTGCTTCACGCCGCGTTCCAATGACGTATAGTCTGTGATCCTCCAGAAGTTATGTCAGCCTGCTTCCAGCTGTAGTGAAGGGCTAGATGTTCCCGGCCTGGAAAGACCTGTAGGCTGGAAAATGCTGTAGGAAGGGCAGGAGCTGTGTTACACTGCAAACTGCTGCAGCCTTACCACATTCCTGAGCCAGAGCTGTAGAGGGAGCGCTGCTCCTGGAAGCTCTGTCCCTGCTTCCCTTACCTGTCTTTTGCTCTCACTCATAGCTTCCTGCCTTCAAGAAGCTCTCCATCTAGCAAAGAAATTGGGTCTTTAAGGGTGAGGGAGCTTCTGCTGGCAGTTGTGGACCTGCCTGTGTGGTGGGCTCAGCTCTCAGGCTCTACACTGAAAGTAACCAGCATCATCTTGTTGTTTGTGAAATCTCAAAGTACCAATGGTTGCAGCTATGAAGATTGTACTTATCCATAATGGACCTAAGTAGAAAATGGGAATCTTCCTATAAAAACTCTGGCATACAGTGCTTTTCAGGTACCTGACTATTTAGCAGGGAGATGTATAAGGCCAGACTTGGATCAGTTTCAAAAAGTGCAAATCAGACACAATTCAGGCTTTAACTCTTTCTTGTGTAGGAAAGCATAACAGAGTGGGGGAATGTTCAGAGAACATTCAGAGCCCAGCTTTTATCCTCTTCTTACACTAGGTCTGTGGTTAACAAATGCAAGCTGAAATACCTGATGTCTGTACTACCTCCCCTCAAAACACCTGATATTTAAATGTTGCCTGATTCACAAGTTTTGCTCAGGAATCCAGGGATTGTATCTGATAAAAGGCACAAGGAATTCCTTTCACGAGGAACTGAACCACAGATGGTTATGTGATTTGAGGGCCACTGAACATCAACAGTTTTACCAACTGAATCAGAATTACGGAAACACCTGCATGACTGCATCTGCAGACTCAGCTAAATTATGCTTCCATCCAGCCACATGATATCTAATGTGTAATTCTTCTGCATTTTAATCAAATGCATTGTAAAGTCAGTACAAAATTTCAATATGAATGCACCTTAATGTAGGAGTAACTAATAGCTGCCATCCATTAGTACCAGTTAAGAGACATACATCCTACTAGGCAACGGGGGCACAGTTATTTTAACTCATTACCTGCTTGGTAAATTACATTTAATTGCACATGAAAAGAGGATGTTCCCAGGACACCGCTGGGAATGCAAGATTGAGCACCCAAAAGTTATCAAATGTTTGAAAGAAGGTTGCAGAGCAGCATTCACAAACCATCTGTACGGTGAGACAGGCTTTGTCTGCTCTGTCCAAATGGTGCCTGTTCCCTGTAAAACCTGCACCGAGTTTAGCAGTTTAAAGCTAGAAAACTTTTGCTGAGCATGTGCAAGCTCTGAGTTTGTAAGCTTTTCAGATTTGATGGATTTTTGAGGCTACGGTAAAACATTTCTTAAGAAACAGATGAGGTAGGTCTCCTGGTTCTTGCTTTCAAACCCATCAGGGCTTTACAAGAACAGTAACACTGAAACATTTTTTTCCTTTCTTAGAGATAGATGAATTCATTTGGGTAGAAGTTTTCCAGGAAGAAACCAGCCTGACAAAACTATGAATTTTGAAAAACATCCACTAATAGTTCAAACCTAGCAAAGTAGTGAGCACCGAAAATCAACCTTTAAAATAGGAGGCACTGGTCAGCCTTGTAACGTTGTGAGTAACTGCTTGCTGAAATTGTTGAATGTGCCATTAGGCTCTGTCCTGAGATGTGCCTCCAGTTTAGTCTTGAGAAGTGAGTCCCAGTGCCCATAGGACTGAATTCAAGACTCCTGCCCTGATACAAGGCTCTGCCTACAATGTAGCTGGTAGGTTCGGGGCCAGATCTTGTGGAAAACAGACATTGTCATACCATGGTACTCTTAGCAGCTTGTTCATGCTTCTAGAACCATTTGAGCAAGCCTGAAAGCATGGAGTGAGGTAGAAAGTGAAGATTTAAGCTAAGTAAATTAATTTCTGAAAGGTTGTGTATTGAAACACAGTGCTTCCTGCCCATGTTTGACTCAACTTTAGTTCATTGGTCCCCGGTGCACCCAGAATTATAGCTCAGCAAACATCTCCAAGGATTGTACATTTAAAAAAAAAAAAAACAAGCAACCTCCAAAGTCTCAAAGTGTGACTTAAAAGCAGAAAAGCTCCTAGCAGAAAAGACAGACTGTGAGAACGTGTCTTTACTTGGTCATTCCCTCTCTCACATGTTGATGTGTGTTCGTTACAAATTACATTGAAATCAGTAATTATTTTCGTATGGTTAGCAAATAATAATGATTCAACATTTGCATGTCCCTGAATTGCAGTGAAGTGGGATTACAGATGGTACAAGATGCATCAGTTTTACAAAACATATTGAAGACTTCAACTTCATGATGGAAAGTGTTCTGTCATCACTTAACTTATATGCACATGAATACCAGCGTAGTGGGGAGTCCGCAGTGATGAGAACCACTAAAGATGCCAAAAACAGGTACACAGGAGTAAAATGAAAAAGCTTAAAGTTACCTTAGATTTCCATTTGTTTCCATAAGTACTGAATATTAAAGCTCCAACCATCCTTCCCAGGTGGAGCCATAGTCCAAGTCCCAATTCACACCTTAAAAAATCCTGCCCTTTCTTCAGCGAGGAGGCTTAACTGTATATTGCTGCACAGCAAACAGAAAGGAATATGTGGAATAATGCTACTTTATGCAATAGGCTTGGATTGTAGTTCATGTCTGTGAAGTATTTATCCTGAGCCTGCAAAACCCACCAAGCAGCTCCCACATGAAAGACTGGGAAGGAAAGGGAGGTTGCATTCAGTGGTCCTGTTAAGCGCAGTGATTTCTAATAACGGCAACGTTTGACGTGAGTGATCTGGATCAACATCAAAAAAAAAAAGAACTCCCATCTAGTCAAGTGCCCAGCAAGGGGTCTATTCTCATGTCCATGCTCATATGTTAAGTCCCATTGACAAGCATTAGTGGGAGCTGCACGCACATATGGATATGTGAATAGCCCCAATGGGAGCTGCATAAAGTACTGTTCTATACTATATAGAGATCACTTCAGTCGCCAAGATAATATAATCTAGGGGGAGAAGCCTGGAAGAATGCTGTGAATAAACCCAATAATTTTTTTAAAAATTATAAATAACAGAGGTTTAAAATGAAACAAACAACAACAACAACAAAAAACAGTATTACAATTATTCTTTGAGCTAAATAGTAAATGAGAATTAGCTTTTAGGAATTAACCCTCTCCAAAATTTACAAAAGTAGCTCAGAACTCAGAGTTCTCTAGTTTTTAGAGCCTCTTGGTCTAACGATTACTCTATATTCTAAATAGAAATGAGGGACACAGTGTAAAGATCTTACTGACAAGACATGAGTTAAGAAAAAAGCACTGGTAAGTATCGCCCTGCTGAAGAACACGGTACATGAATATAGTGGCAGCTCTGCAATAGGTCAATGATAATGATGCTCCTGAGGTTATGCAACACCGACAGCCACCCCATAGATGTCAAAGCCTTGCTGAGAAAGCCTGAAAAGCCTCCAGCAGACTGTCTGCTGGACAAAAATCTCTAAAGAGGTTGTTTTCTTTCTGCAGGCAATCTTCAGGTTTTTCCCTGAAGCCACTGCCTAGTTTGAAATCCCGTTGTGATTTGGAGTACTGTTCTTACTTATACTTGCACAGCTGAAACAACAAATCCTTTCCTGACAGTTACACATAAATAGGTGTAACAAACAATGAAATCATCAATTAACAGAGCAGACAGCAATCATTGCTGGAGGGTTTTAAGACAGTGATAAGCATCCATAATAGGAATCTAAATCTGTGGGATGTGAAGTGGATGATAAGTAAATAGCATGTATAAATCAGGTGTAATTTTGATCAAGACCCCTGGTTTCCTTTCCTTGTTCTTGTGCCCATTGTGGAATTCAAGTATCTGAATTGCAAGTTACTGGGGAGTCCTGTATGTCTACTGGCTTCACACACAGGTCCACACTGTTCCAGCAACACTGTTCCAGAACATCCCAAGGTGAAGCAATCCATACAACTGACAATGAAAGCTCCTGCCTTACAAGATGTCCTCTTCCAGTGGTCATTTAGACCAATAGCCAACTTATTAATCACAGCAAACCAAGGTCTGTTGGGTCTCTGCCGGGCCAAAGCACTTGAGAAGACAAAAGACATCATGTTCCAGCTGACACCTGCAAGCAATTACACACAGCGATAGCGGTGTGTGAAAGAACAATTTGAGAATCAATGCTAAGAAGAGGTGCATTTCTTTTATTTTTTATATATAGACTGAACTATTTTCTGACCTCTAAGTGCCTTAGGGTCTCAGAAATCAAAGGCAAATTAGTCAAGATAAAGAAATTCAGTTGCCAGGTGTTCATGTAGAAAAGTGATAAATCTCCAGTGATTTCCACCAGTTCTGGGAGCCGATTCCCTTTCCCAGACAATACTGTATTTTATAAGGCTAATTTATTGAGCTAGTGGCAGAAGGCAAATGATCCATCCACAGAGAACAGAGTCTGGAGGCCCGCTCCTCCCAGAGTGTCTTCTTTACCTACCAACAGATCTTTCAGTCTGTCTCTGATAGTTTTGGATATCAGGACACATGAGATGCCTAGCAAAGGCAGGCATGCAGTTTTAGGAGAAGCTAAAATATGGTGGCTGACTCTGCTGAAAACCTGAAGAAAAGAGGAGAGAAGATGAGAAGACAGCTCCTGAAGAGTACCAGAAGCTGCAGCCAGGTAGGAGAACTCTGAGTTATCTTCGTGCTTGGTGAAGATTTATTACATTGGCACTATTTGAATGCTACTGAATGCTGGTTATAAGGGAAATAGATGGAAATAGATTCAATTTAAGCAGTATTTATTATTAAAACTCAAAATGCATGTGATGTTTCCAGTTCTGTTTCTTAAGTCTGTTTAGATAAAATCCATTATCAGAAATTGTTTTTATCTGTGCATTGATACAGTAAGTATCTAGAAATCTTAAGCAGAAAGAAACATTGCAGAGAGATATAACAATATATTTTGTTTTGTTTTCTAGATTTTGAATTCTGGAAGATTACCTACCCCCATCTATGGAAAGAAAAGAGGAAGACCAATTTATGTTCACAGATTGAGAAATAAGTCACCTTCACATCATACCACCACATCCTGGATCTATCAGTTATTTTAAAGATATAGAAGTTCCTCAGATTACATCCTTCCCAGCAAATCATTTCAGCTCGTGTTTCATTTTAAGCTGCTGAGTCGATCGGTGGAACTATTTCCTGCTTGGAGTTGATTACCAGCATCACTGCAAGCCTAGAAGGCAGGTCATCTGCCACAGGATCGATCTCTGTCTGTCCCTGAGACTATCTAGGTGTCCAGGCTTTGCCATCACTGACAATTTCAGTGTCCCTCTAACTTTTGGCATTTGAGTTATCAACTTATAACGCTGCTCGGTGTGGTTTTGCTTTGGCTTGTTATTGGGTTATCAGTGTCTCTTGTATAGACAAGCTGTAGCAGTTATGATGCAGGCACATAGACTAGAATAGTCAATAACATTCTTTAGTTATATACCATCAATGAATAAAATGCATCTTTAACTGATATTCCCCTAAAGAAGAGTGTTCCTGAGGAAACCACCAGGACCACCTGGAGGCACATTTACCTTGCAGTTGGTGGAATGTGTGAGTGAAGGTCAGACCCTGGGCCACAAACCCCAGCTAGCTACTGATGGCTAAGAAACTACCTCAAGTAAATAACTAGGAGATAAATACACCCCTAAAAAATATCATCTCTTTATGCATCCCAAGAAGCATCACCAGCTCTACCAGATAGAGCTAGTTACTTTGTAGAGCTTGACTCAAACACCTGAACTAAGATTTTACAGAGGATGCTTAATATAGAAGGAAAACATTATAACCAGCTAGAATGGCATCTTCCCTGGAGCATCCTCCTCTGGGAAAAAAAAAAAAAAAGCCTTATCCTCACCAGCTGCACATGCTGGTGCTGCTCCCACAGAGGAAAAAGGCTGCCGATCCACAGCAGGGGTGGCTGGGAACCACAGGGGAGCAGCAGGGGAGACCTGAGCATGAAAATATTTTGTATCAGATCTGGTTACATCCATCTGTAAAATTAGCAACAACGCAGGCACGTGGTCATTATGTTTCACGGGCTAATAAATACCTTTGAGGGCAGAAGGAATTGTGCCAAGTCTTTACTCTGACCTCCTGCACAGAATCAGCCTGTGCTATTTGGTTTTATAAAGTTTAGCTCCCAGCTTTCATCAGGGGCAAGCAGGTCACTAGGGATGGCTGAACTGTGTTTTGTCCTGACTTTGACAGAAGAACCTCAAGAACATACTAGAGCTGAAGGAAATGGGATGAGGTCCCTGCTTTCCCTTCCTTCTGCATCACAGAGCTGGAACTGGAGGCACCTTGTGATGTTACTGTAGAGTCTTGAAGCGTTTCCTTCTTGCTCATGGCTCTGACGGTGGTTGAACTTTTAGGAGGGGTGAGAGAGGAACAGGTTTGTAGGATGCAAAGAGCACGTATACACGTCTGGGAACTTCTGTGGTGGGTGTGTATGGATGCAGAGGCAGGAAGCTGTGTGAGCAGCCGGTGATTGTCAGCGTTTCCTATGGGAATCAACTGCTGAGGCAGAACTGCTTAAGGAAAAGAGGTTTGGGGTGAAGTTTCAGCCTATGTATCTGCAATCCAATCTGATCCAGGACTGTGTTATTCACACTGTGAATAAAACAGACTTCTGGGTAGAAAATGCCCAGAGGCAGGGTCGCTGCTTCTCCTTTACCAAAGAGCAGAGGCACAGAGCTCCGAGGAATCAGCTATTTTGTGTCAGGAGGCAGGAAAAGGGGGACAGACCTACACCAGGGCTGCCTTTTTGGTAATTCCATGTAGCTCCACCAGCACATAAACTCAGTCTCTAGCTTTTAAAATAATATATTATTAGAAATATATAAATGTGTGATATCTGCACACCTGGCCTGGGTCTGGAGAGCCCATGAAACGTGTTTGACTTGTTATTACTTGATTATTCCTTCACACAGGTGTACGTTCCTGCTCCCAAACACTTATGAAATGCCTCTGCTGATGTGTATAAACTCACAGCGTTGAAGGGTAGGGAAAGCCTCTTGATATATTGCAACTCACCGTGTGCCATTGCCCCCACCTTAAATGCATTAACCCAGTTGTGGTTACAACAGGTCTTCTGGTCTTGCTTTGAAAATACCAAAAAAAAAGACATTATCCACTTTGTGCCTTGAAAGTCAGCCTTCAGCCACTCTTGCTATTAAAAAACAAAAACACCACCTAAACTCTCGCTTGAGTTTGTTTGACTTCAGCTTGCAGATACCCATTTTTTTGCTGAAAGATTAAATATGTCATCAGTATCCAGCAGATACTTCCAGACAGATCTCGTAGATACTTAAATACTTTCACATTGTACTCATGTCACGTCTCAGTCTTTTTTCCAGTAAGCTAGGCAGACTGAGTGCTTTAAGTCTTTCACCATTAAGCATTTTTTTTCAGCCCTGAAATCCTCTCTGTGGCTGTTTTCTGCACCCTCTCCAGTCTTCCAACAATCTTTTAAAAGTGCGAGCACCAGAAACTGCATAATCTTATATTGTCTGTATTAAAACCAATTGTGTTTGAATGGGCTCAGCTCATCAAGCAACTGAGATCACTCAGAGTGTCATTCTCATCATTGTCTGTCACTCCACCAATGTTCCTGTCATCCTCAAATTTATCAGCTGTGAATTTACAGTGTTTACATCCAAATCATTGAAGAAAACATTGACTAGCATCTGACCTCATGCTGATCCTGGTAAAACTCTCCCGTTTGATAACGCTTCCTGATTCATAGCTACTTTTTAACAGGCTGTTAGCCAATTCCTAATCTAATTAGTGCATGCTCTGTTGCTATTTCTAATGTTTTTTGATCAGAATATCACACAGTGTTAATTCTAATCTCCATAAAAAAATGAATATCACATCTCTTCATTGACCTTTATCATTCAGTCTTTACCTTCATCATATTATTTCATGCGCCTCATCAAAGAAAGAAATTGGGTTTGTCTGATAAGGCTTATTTCTCCTAAAACTGTATTTACCATCATTAATTATATTTCCATTCTTCATCATTTCAATCCCATGGCAGCTTTTCCAATATACAGTAACAGCTGATGATGTGTTAGAGCCTGGTCTTTCGGGTCCGTGTGTGTGTTACCAACCCAACCAAAACACTTCCATTCTTAAACCCTTTCTTTGAAAACACGATGCATTTCATTGTAGTGGTTTGCTGCTTTTTTTACATTTATATATCATCAGGTGATTAAAAATGACTACTTGCCATGCTGCTTTGAAGGTAACTGTGAAAAAACCCACAGCAGTTTGTATGTTCACTCCTAGTCCTGGCCACTGTTTTCTGAGTGTTTCCCAGTGACCGCTGGTACGGAAATCATTACAACCGTAGACTTCCAGAGAGAGCTACGCACTTCCTGAAGCATGCCTTTAGAAGAACACCATGAAAGGGACGATGATGAAATATCAGCTATCATGTAACTTTCTATAAATGTTAGATTTCTACAAAGTGATTCCACTGAATCGTAATTAAGGGTTTGAAAGTCGAATGATTTTAAGTGCTAGTTTTAATTACCGCTTGGTGAACTTTAGTGTGTTAGGATTGTCACAACTTTCCTTTAGAATTAGTGTCAAGCCAGGCAATACAGTGGGAAATTATTAACTCATACTTTGGTTCAGCAATTATCTGCATTACAAGGTTTATGCAATTAGCTGTTTAAGATGTCATTATATTTTGCCATCTGGTACACAGGAGTTTATGCATATGAACAGGCACGTGTTGAAGTGATTTTCACTATATGACTCTTGATCTCAACCCAAATCATCACTATAATGAGTGGAAGACACAGTGTACAGTACATTAGTGGCAGGTGCATACTATCAACTTCATTTTAATAGAAGACTTTCATGTTTCCATTTTTAAAGTATTCTGCACAAGTGCTGAAAAATTAATTGCTCGTTTGCAATTTAGCAAAAACTGAGGACACGTTATTGCTAAATGCTAAGGAACATCAGCTTTCAGAAAAGCGGCCACTAATTTAAGTTCTTTCCATCTGTAACTCCAGGCCAATTTCTGCTCTAGACAATAAGAAACTCTCACTGAAGTTCAGCTTAAAATGTTCTCCCGTTTCATGGTGAACATGCTGAATTACCTTTGATAGTCTCACAGCACTGAAAACCTCATGAAGTTATCTCAGTGGAGGCTGCAAGGATGCCTTGAAACCCACCTGTGGTATGGTCCATGTGCAACAACCTACAGCGTCCCAAACTGTCACCTGCGTCCTTGGTCTCACCTCAGTCAGTCTGACGTCAGTTTTGCCTGTTGGCTGACATCTGGCACAGAGACTTTAAATCTGGGGAGAAAAGGTATTGCTGTCAACAGCCTACCACAAGGAAATCCTAGCTTCCAGGCGGTACAAAATGTAAATATCAATGATGACAGCATTGAGTACTTAGATAATACCTGGTATTTCTGACGCACACTGCGTCTGGTGCTCTAAAAATATTTACAGTCTTCAATTAATTAAATTGCATGCAGCTATTAACCTCGTTTGACACAAGGAAACCGGTCTCTGGAACTCCAAGAGACCTCCTCAGTCGCAGGGAGGCTGTGCAGAGGCTGAGAGCGAGCCATCCGTGGGGACTATACTTGCTGAGCTGCAGTGCCGACTGCTAAAACCAGGCTGCAACTGCAGCGTTGAGGTTTAGCTGCAAAAGTAGGTGCGATGGTTTGGGGCAGGAGAAGGGTTTGGCATCAGGGAATGGACAAAATAACTCTTACCACCTCCTCCTCCAACCTGGACTAAGTGCTAAACACAGGACTGCTCACAAGACAACGCAAATCATGTCCATCTGCTGGAAAATCACATTTCTTACAAATATTGATTATTTTTGGCTCTGGTGTTACCCTCTGGATACTCTCTGGACCTTGAGTGGTTGTCTCAGAGGGGGAAAGGCACCGGTCCCATGCCTATTTCCAGGCACAACCCTGGTGGGAAGCAGGGGACAGTGCTGAGCCTCCATGTGCAGCCGCTGCAGCTTCATTATTGAATTACATTAACAGGCCGCCCTCTAGTGTCCTATTTTATTACACGGGTAAAAAAAAAATAAAAATAAAAACAGGCTGGGCGGGGGAAAAAAGCGTATTTTCATTTAGAAAACACCAGCAAACGAGTCACTCACAGAAGCAGCCACAAAACATTTATCCAGCGCTTGTTGGGAAGTCCTCTCTCAGGTTACAATCCCTCAAATGTGGTGCAAAAGGAGATTTCTACTGAGGTTCAGGAAACCAATCCCAAAAGGCCCAAGGAAAATATCACTCAAATCTGTGCGTGCAGACACTGAGGTGCAGAATTTGCCTGCTCTCTAACATCAATATCAGCATTTCTGTGGTAGTATATAGATATGTCTATACCTCTAATGTGAAGTGTTACAACCCCTGGTACTTACATCAATGTCATTCGGGGAAGCACCAGGAGATGTCCTTCGCAGCAACACTCCCACGTCATAGAATCATAGAGTGGTTAGAGTCGGAAGGAACCTTAAAGATCATCGAGTTCCAACCCCCCTGCCAGGGGCAGGGACATCTCCCACCAGACCAGATTCCTCCAAGCCCCATCCAGCTTGATCTTGAACACTTCCAGGGATGGGGCAGCCACAACTTCTCTGGGCAACCTGTTCCAGTGCCTCACCACCCTCACAGGAAAGCATTTCTTCCTAATATCCAATCTAAATCTCCCCTCTTCCAATTTAAAACCATTACCCTTCGTGCAGGGATCATTTTCCTCAGGCTAAAACCGAAAAAGCGATAAATGTAAGGGAACAGGCAGTGATTACTCAGGAGTTTGCAACATTTCAGAGCTAAAACCAGAAAATACCAACACTGAACGACCACATAAATACTTTTTTGCTCTGAAACCCTTTACTGGCATCAGAGGTCATGCTGAATACACCCAGTAGAGCCACCCTTACTGGGCTGGTTTGGGAGGGGAAAGGAGGATGGAGCACACTGACCTCTAAGACCGTTGGCAGTCCAGGCCAACAGCTGGTGTAAATTCACACCTGAAACAAGTCCATCCATTTACACCAGCTGGAGACCTGTCCACGTGAATTAATGTTCCCCAGCGCTGGAGCCACCTGCCTATCTCCTGTTTTACAGAACACATTTTTGTTTCTCGTGGGAGATCTGGTTGGTAGCATGAAAAAGTGTTGTCCTTTCCTTTAGGAAAAGAGAGGGAAGAACCTGAGTGCCAGCTGTGCTGTGCTGGGACACCCTCCAGATCCCCACAGACTCCACAGGTCCTCACAGACTCACAGGGCGGCCTCTGAGGGGTGACCCCAGAGGAGCCGGGCTGTGTGAAACCTGCCTTTGGGTTTTCCTGAGGAGTTTGGTGTCTCCCTCCTCCCTCCTTCTCCAAAACACCTCTGGGATTGTGGATGTGACCAGGAATTGAGGTGAAGCAGCGGGAAACACCCGACCTTCCCCAGGCCGGACGGGGAAGGCCTAGCTCTGCCAGCATCGTCTCCACACGCCATGGATGAGGGAAGAGGAGGGATGAGCGAGGGCCAAGCTTCCCAGGGAGATGGATACGATCCAGATTCTTTTCCAGGTTTGGGCAGGGGTCTGGGAAGCAAAGTGCGGCCTGGTCTTCGGTGGGGTGAGGCCTGAGGTGGTGTAGACAGCACTGGAGGGACCTGAGGAGTGTAGGGGGGCAAAGAGCCCACCGAGGCTCCCCTGAGAATATACCCGGCTGCAAAATTTGCTCCCTTTTATGAGTCAAACGTGCCCCGATCTGTGTTTTGCAACCCAAATTATTTATTATTGCTCCTCCTGATTAATTTAATTAAGTCTTGTCGGTGTAGCATTTTTTTTTTATTATTATTATTATTTTCCCCCCCGTATTAAAGGAAATGAAGTCAACATCATTAAAAGGAGTGGAATAGGCGGATGCCAAAGTATTTGTAAGAGCACGTTAAAAATATTCTGATATGAATTCCAGCTGTCTTGCAGGCTGCTGGTAACTTTTTCCTAAGAAACCCAGCCCCACTACCGTCGCCCGTGGGCCGAAGGCAAATTTGTCACAACAAGGGGAAGCAACCTTCCTTGTCTCCTATCCATAGCACTTTTTAAATCAAGCTAGCCAGTAATTTATGAAAGCCTTTGGCACTGCCTTTGGAGCAAGTCTTGTAACATTTGTAATTAAAAGCAAAACACACCCAAACCTCGTCTGCTCTGGAGATAACCCCTGAGATCCCAGCTGTGTGGGGTACCTGAGTCCTGGGTGATGGACTTTAAGGTATCTGTGTGCAGGTACAGCCATGTACTGCCGTACTGGTGTCTGTATGTAGTGCTCTACTGGGCTGTCTGAATACTGGGGTACCTGTGGCAAGGGGTACCTGGGTCCGAGGGTACCTGTGTAGTGGAGTATACCTGTGAACCAGGGTACCTGGGTACCCAGGGTATTGAGTACTGGGGTACCTGTGTGCCGGGGTACCTGTGTGCCAGGGTATTTGTGGTCCGGGGTACATGAGTACTGGTGTTTCTGTGGTCTGGGGTACCTCTGTACCAGGGATACCTGAGTACTGAGATAAATCTCTGCCAAGGAACCTGTGTTTTGGGGTACCTGACTGCTTTGGTACCTGTGAATCTGGGGTTCCTGTGAGCCAGGGTACCTCAGTACTGGAGTACTTGTGTACCCAGGGTACTGAGTACTGGGATGTCAGAGAACTGGGGTACTTGTGTGCCAGGGTATTTATGGTCTGGGGTACATGGCTACTGATGGTTTTGTGTTTGGGGGTACTTGAGGACTGTGGTACCTGTGTACTGGTAATACCTGAGTACTGGGGTACCTGTATGCTGAGCTACCTGTGTTCTGGGGTACCTGAGTACTGGTGTACCTCTGAGTTGGAGTACTGTGTGCCAGGGTACTGAGTACTGGGGTGTCAGGGTACTGGGATACCTGTGGTCTGGAGTACCTGCGTGCCAGGGTATTTGTTGTCTGGGGTACATGAGTATTGGTGGTTTTGTGGTCTGGGGGACCTGTGAACCTGGGGTACCTGTGAACCTGGGGTACCCGTGAGGCAGGGTACCTGTAAGCCAGGGTACCTGAGTACTGGAATACCTCCCTCCTGACTGTCCTAGCATCCACAGAAACTTCCCAGCTGCCACAAACCGTTCGAAAGCATGAGAGGAAGAGCAGGAGTCCTGGCAGGAGGTGCAAGGGTCTCCTGTTGTGCAAGGTGGGACAGTGTCTTGTTGTTGCCTCCTTCACCCTCTCATGGCTGGAGGACACTGAATGCACTGTCACCATCCCCTATAGCTTCTTGTCCCCGTGTCTCTGACACTTTGGGAAGACCAGCACTGCTGCAGAGGGGGAAAAGCAGCTTCACCAGAGTCTTCATCAGACAGAGGGAGGCAGTCGGCCATGGCCACTTTCCCCTTCCACTCAGATTTCCAGTGTCCTCCTCTGCTCTATATGTTTGCCCTTCACTTACCCATTTTCCAAACCGTGGGCAAAAGGCAGGGTTTTTCATGTGGATTTGGTGTTTTCTCCGTGTTGCACATGCAAGAGAGGCCTGCCCCGCAGGTTGCCTTGGCCAAGCAGGGCAGAAGTCACTTGCACCAAAGTTTGGAGCTCAGCAACGCTGAAAATCTGGAGATATTTCTCAAATTTAACAAGTTGATGAGGAGGGGAATCAAAGTTTCTTGCTGCAGAAAACAGTTTCAAACTCCTGCCCTGGGGGATGTGTTACTTTTGGGGGGCTTGTCCCAGATTTTATTAGCCATGTAAGGACCTACCAGGTCTTGCAGGCAGCGTGGGGTCTCAGAGGTGATCCCCTCCCTTGTTCAGAAGCACAGGTCTCCAGGACTTCCAAATTCACCTGGTGGGCTGAAGGGATTCAGGCATTCCTGAAACTTTTCCCCTTGCAGCCGTGCAGTGAGCCTGGGTGCAGCGGGATGAAATCCCCACGGATTGTGCCAACCCCTGAATTATAGGGAAGCCACCAGGATTTTTGATACTGCTGTTCTGGATTGTTTTTTTTTCTCTACTGTGAAAGGATGCAATGGGACATAAAAGGCAAAACCACCGCAGGGCCTAATGGGGCTGGTGGGGAAAGGCTGAAATGTAGCCTCTCACCCACATCCCCAAACTCCCTGGGCCCAGAGGACTCCCTGGCTATCCCAAATTCCCCGTCGGGCAGCAGAAATAGCCTTGGGAGAGCAGAATCCTGCAGTAAGCACGCCCAGCTGGCGCAAAACACTTCTACTGGGAGAGCTGGAGGCAGCGTCTGCATCCCAGTGCCGCAGGGGAGGATGCCACCCACTCCAGAGCACGTAAACCCCCCCTATATACACATATAAATATATATATATATAAAAATAAGTATTACTGAGTGGTTAATCCAATATATAAATATATATACTATGTGTGGAGAGCACATATAGATGCAGATGCTATATGGCTACGCGCCGGCTGTGCTGGCAGCAGGACCAGGCTGGGTGGGAGGGCTCGGTGGGTGTCCCCCCATCTCCTGCAACTCCCC
>VXBW01000917.1:0-21455 GCA_013400375.1 Thinocorus orbignyianus
ATTCTATGATTCTATGAGATGTTTTTAAATTCTGATTAGGTATATGAGTAAGAAAATAAAAATACATCTTCTCTGAAGTATTGTTTTCTGGGGAATATAATGCCTGTCAGAAGTAGGTATTTCTTATACGTAATCATAGATTGGGCAGTAAGGATGGAGAAAACATAAGGGTCACCTGCAGTTTTCAGGTATTGAGTATTTTTAGGGTGAAAGGCTCCATTTTTTTGAAGTTTGACATTTTTTTTAAAGAAAAAAATAAACCATGGAACAAGTATGTGAGATGAAAATGCAAATTTGAATACTCCTTTATTTTTATTAACTGGTGTGACTAGAAGAAGCAGAGCTGCAGTTTGACTTCAGTGTCTTCTTAATTAATCCCACATGATGTATTCAAAAAACCAATTTGCTTTACAGAAACAATAGAGGACTTGATGAGTTAGGCAGACTAAGTCTTTATTCTGTAACCCCTATTGTTGTAGACTGTACTTTTCAGAACAGTAGCTTACTTCACAAGATGCCTTCTTTTGGTCCAGGAACATTTCCAAATAAGACAACACAAAGCCAGCCTGAGTTTGATATAGACAACACAATGCTGATTGCTCTGTGACACAAACTCTCTAGTTGTACAGAATTCTTCAGATAACTGTATCTAAGACCATGAGATCCCTCTACTATGACACCTACCTCCTGGTAGATATATGTGGCACCATTATAGTCAAAGAAGCACTTACTCATGACCTGTGGGTTAGTTATGCCCGCCATAGGTTTTATGAGCAGGTATGAATTTCACTCTGATCAAAAATCTTATTTTTGGAATTTCATTAGCGAGCATTTAATTTTTTCTTAATCAGAAATTCTGAAGTTTTATCCTAGTGTTTGTTAAAGGTGCTGTGAACTCTTTAAGGTACATATATTAGAATGAAAGTGCTTACATTTAATCACATAAAATGCAGAAAATCCTATAAAGATCAATGCATCTTACTATTTAAATAACACATTATAAGAAAGACAACAAAATAGCAACAGAAAAGTAAATTTGATAAGACATAAGAACTTTGCGGTTGAAAATACTTTATTCCAAGGCACTCAGACTCTGACACTGACCTTAAAGCAGTAAACCTGGTATGAAAAGTTAATTAAAATTGAGTACCACAGGATAAAATTAGAATAAAATTAATTTCAAGGAACAAAATTCTAAGGTATTTCTAGTGGAAATTAAGAGGAATTCTGTCTTTTTAAAAAACTAGGATTCATTTCAAACTCAAAATTGCAAACATCCTAATTGAAAATCTTAAACCTTGACCTTCTTAGAGACTTGACTTTGTAAATCTGAAGCAATTCTGCAGTCAATGCAATATAGTATTGCCATAAATCAAAGCAAAAGCCTATTTTATAATTATTAATCAAGTATACAGATCTATGTCTATGCCTATTCACTCTTGTTAGAACGGCCATGTTACATCTCCATGAAACAGTATAACAAATACCAGTAAAAAATATGGTGATACTTTATGCCAATTATGGGTTTGACAAGGCAGCCATACAGCCTTGTTCAAATAGTTTATTCAACATGCCCAAGACAACCTGTGCGCCTGGTACAGTTCATTGTCACCTCCACTTAATGTGCCCACTCTGTACCAGAATGCATCAGAGCCAAATGCAACTCAGTTAGCAGGCTTTTCTATTAATTTACTAGAGTTTTTGTCTTCTTTTGTCATTATTCTGTAGTTGTGGCTTTGCTCATTTTTTTTTATTTAACTTTTTGTTCTGATGTTTTTCCAATTAATATGTTACTTCTAGCCTCTGCAACTTCCTTACAGGACAAGCTCAAACAAAAATTAGCACTTCTGAATTGTTTCCTTCAAGCCATCTATTTATTCCTTCCCATTTCTTGCTGTCTTCAGGTCTTGCAAGAGAAGCAGCTGCTAGTTCATTAACATTGGAGGCGCTGCATCTATTCTTTTCCAGGACCAGTAGATGTCAAGGAGTTGGCAAAGAAATATATCCGAACAGTATCATCTTTTTTGCTTTGTCTGACTAGTTGTTCCTTTTAATCATAACACTTTCATACACCAGAATTTTTTAATAAAGTTTGGGATATAAACTACATTATCTACTACTTCCTATCACAAGGAATATCTCCACAGACGTGATATCTTTCATACCCATATTCCATAAAAATCTTGGTTATAGACTTGCTGCAGACCTGTGGGGGAAAAACCACACCAAAAAAAAAAAACACAACAGAAAAAGAGGTTGCCGCAGACCTCACTCTCCTGTTCAAAGGGAGAAGCCATTATCTCTTTTAGCCTTTGCCTCACTCCTGTTTCTATTGTGACTCCAGTGTTACGGAAGGCACAGCAAGAGTCACACATCTGAGGGCTTATATAAGAAAGTAGACATGGAAAGAATACAGCCAAGCCTTACAGCTGTACATGCAAGGTTTCTGGTGAAAATAAAGGTCTTGCTTAAAAAGAATGAAGTTCCCCTACATAGAATTAAAATGCAACCTATGGTGAATGCTTGACTCTGGGCTTTGCTTCCCAGGCAAGCTCTATTAAAAGTCACCTTCCATGCTGGTAAGAGGATGAAGCATGCTACCCAGAAACAAAAGATTCAGCAAGCTGGATCTGAAAACCAAGTTTCCACACCCAACTGGTAAAATTCTCTATTGTTTAACACTTCAATCATGCGTAAATGAATTATGGAAAAAAAAACGGGCAAACTTCTCAAAGATACTTGAAGCAGTTTTGAATGTGGTCTATCTGTGACCTGTCAGTCTTTGCAAAACTATCTATCAGTAGAGTTGGAAGGGACCTCAAGAGGTCAGCTATCCCACCACTGTGCCTAAAGCAAAGATCAGCTATATTTATACATTACTTGCAGGTGTTTGCTTGACCCAATCTGACTTCCATCAGACCTTCACTGACAGAGATTCCTTGCTTCTCCTGCAGACTATTTGAATGCTTATCCCCTCTTAAGTAAGAGTTCTCCTCATAACATTGTTGGAATTTAATTTCATTACTTTTCCAATTTCTTTGGGCATGGAGGCAGGCTGTTTATTTCCTTATCTTTGCACCAGATTCTTTTTCTGCTCAAGCTACCATTATCATGTCTCTATCCCTCTATCATCCAATTTCCTTTTTCCTTTCTCTGCTAAAGACAAAGGACACCCCACCTCCCAACTCCTCAGTATTTCTCTGCTCTCCTGTGGACTCAACAGCATCATTCAGTGGAAGAATCCTCAGTATGTATCCTGGTTGTTTCAAAAGTAATTGATGAAATCATTTATATTTAAAGAATATGCTGTGTAGTTGAATGTGTATACTGTTACCACCATGTACAGTTGGGACAACAGTAACATCCATTCTAGTGGCTGCTAAAGCCCTGTGACTATCTCAGTAATTACAACATCCCTTTTAATCACCTCCAACAGATGGAAATGCTGCCAGATTAGCCAATGCCTTGGGTATTTCCCTTGAGCCTTGCCAACATTTCTGATGTATCACTCCAACTAACGTGAATAATAATTTTGTCGTATCTGTCTTCTGTCATTCATGTATCTCTTTAGGAAAAATACAAAAATAAAACATAACCGAGAAAGGCTTCATTGCATCTATAAGCTTAGCAGTATGTGAAATGGATATTTCAGCAGCCACAGAAAGTCTATAGGACTTTATGCAAACACATCAGCACGGGGAAGAACAGCACAAATGGCACACCCCCAAAAGCGGACCTTGCCTTTCATTCTGCCTGTTACATTGAGCTGATGTTTACAAGACAGCATTTGGGAAAAACACCACTGTGATATGGTGAATAGGTCTAGTTCAAAGCTTCCTAGTAAGTCGTATTTCCATTCTTTTCAAAAAGACATACTTGTAACAACTGGGGGCAGGGGAGGGTGTATTAGAAAACAAAGAAACAAACTAAAAAAGGTTTTAGTTTAGAAACAATTTTTAAAATGTTCTTCTTTTCTAGAAAATATATTCAACTTAGGGAAAAAAAAAAAAAGTCAAAATCAAGGCATCCTGACCTATGGTTTTAAACCTTTGACTTTTTAAAGGAAGTTGCCTGGTGCAGAACTTCATCTTTTTCAATACCATGAATACATATTTTCATTTCCCCCATGAAAGCTCCAACAGTTAGCAAAAAGCCTTACAGTCAACAAAGCATCTTTGTTTCAGTCCTACAGTGGGTTAATTTGGGATCCCAACTCCTACCATAGACTAGTTAAAGATAAGTCCCATTCCTCCAAGTTTTTCCCTATCTCTTACACAGTGTGGCTTTCTGTCCAAAGCTATCTGAGTAAAGTCTGTTGTTACCTACTTTTGCTACATTCATGTGTATTTTCTCAGCTCAGCTGTGGTTTAAACCCATATATGGGTCTGTTTCTACAGCATATCCTGAGTCAACTCCAGCTCAACCTTAAGGTAACCAATAATGGATCACATTCTACTTTAATGTATGGAATATGGTGTTCCAGGAGTTGTTCTGTATGCACATTAGTCAACCCTGCCACAGGAGACAGGATCTTCAAGGAAGAGGCAGCTTGGAGCAGAAAGCTGTTCAATTTAGAGGGTTTAATCTGCATTAGTTCGCAGATTAGCCTGCTAAGCAACACCAGCGTTCACTCAGAACCAGGCAGCAAAGTTAGACTTCTGGTTTCTTTCCTAACTCAGTTCACAACAAGTGTTCCAAGGTAGCCAGACAATTACTTCCTTTAAATCTGAATCACTTTGACAGAAAGAGGATAGGCACTGCACTTGACATTTAGATATTTACAGAAAAAAGTGAGTGAATTTCAAGGGTTCTTTAATTAAAACCAATATATAAACTCATGTACCACAGTAAGCTGAACTAATATGGACGAAGAGCAAATGGACAAAAATGTATCTATACCGGGGTTTGTACTGGCCTAATCTGCTCAGTTTTTAAATCAGTTTTGACTAAATTAGTACACCTTTACTGTGTGGATAATATCTAACACAAGTAGTTCTTTCCAATTGGCTAAGTCATAACAGCATACTTAATAATCTAGAGTTAGGTATTTTAGGTGCAGAGTATACAGATTTTTAAATCAAAAATAGAGACCTAATTTCAGGAGCAGCCTTCTGATTTTACTGTAGTCAAAAAAAATAGATAAGTGCAGAAGGTAGAAAAGAATATGTGGAAATGCTGTTACATAGTTTGGAAAATGGATTGAACAATGGAGGGATGGGGAATGCACACTGTCAACAGATTTACTCCTCAAACAAGAATAGTAATTTAGGAAATGTCACCTACCATTGTGCTAGCCACTACATTTGCAAAGGAGTCAAGACTAATTGCAATGAAAGGACAAAGAAAGATTCAAGGCTGCAAATCAATATTTTAATATCACAGAATCATAGAATTGTCTAGGTTGGAAGGGACCTTTGAGATCATCTAGTCCAACCATCAACTTAACTCTGATCAAAACAAAACAAAATAAAACAAACCAATGACCCACCACTAAACCACATCACTAAGCAGTATGCCAACTCACCTTTTAAATATCTCCAGGGATGGTGCCTCAACCACTTCCCTGGGCAGTCCATTCCAATGCTTACTAGCCTTTTCAGTGTAAAAATGTTTCCTGATATCTGATCTGAACATCCCCTGGTACAATTTGAAGCCATTTCCTCTTGTCCTCTCACCTGTGACTTGGGACAAGAGACCGACCCCCAGCTCTCTACACCCTCCTTTCAGGTAGTTGCAGAGAGCAATAAGGTCTCTCAGCCTCCTGTTCTCCAGGCTGAACAACCCCAGCTCCTTCAGCCTCTCCTCATAAGGCTTATTCTCCAGACACCTCATTAGCTTTGTTACCTTTCTCTGGACATGCTCCAGCACCTCAATGTCTTTTTTTGTGGTAAGGGACCCAAAACTGTACATAGTACTTGAAAGTAGAGGGGGATGATCACCTCCTGAGTCCTACTCACCAAACTGTTCTTAATACAGACCAGGATGGTTATGGATATGTCAAAAATGTACCTTACCCTTCACTTTCTATTGCAAATATATAGATCTTTGTAATATTTCTATTGCAAATATATAGAGAGTCCTGTCTCTTTGGATATACATAAATTCATATAACCATAATCTCAAATAGCATTTCTGTATCCACATATTTACACACACACACACACACACACACACACACACACACACACACACATATATGTAGTAAAATATCTATTCAGAGATGTATACATACAATGTAATGTGAAAAAATAATCTTGTGAAATGAAGAATCCTAGCACAATTCATGTTACCAAGTCCCACAGAGCCTGGTGGTAACTGGACATGTGTGCACACTTGGTCCTTGGAAATAGTTAAGGGCATCAGGTTTAGTCTTCAGTGCAGCATATTGTATTTCCTGTGGGCTAGGAAGACATATGTGGATAGTTACCCAGATCAGCCAAATGTCCCAGGACAACTTTTTTAGCTGCAGTGATAAAACTTCATCTGAACCCAAGGGCTATAAGGTTAACTACAGAAAACACAAATTAATTCTGATTATCCCAGGAAATGTTATATTCCTGTTGATGGTGAGCAGTAGACAAAATAAAGAGCACTGTGAGCAGCTACCCCTAGAAGAAACAGGCTGTATCATACATGGATAAGTATGTAGAAAGCCTCAGGTGTCAATGCAAGGTCCTACAAGGGAACAGAAATACTTCTTCCTCTCCTGTGTGAGTTACAAGCACTGTGGGAGAAATCAGCCTGGGGAGTTGGCTCTGATGGCTGTTGTTTTTTATGAAAGGGCACAGAGTCAGAAAAGAGATAATAGCCATGCTTCACATTGACAGCTGTCTGAGTAAAGGACGGACACAGAAAAGGGGCTGGGCAATGAATCACCTCCCAGACAATGGAAGATCTATGCAAGAGTCTTCTCACAAACATTCTTTGCAAAAGAATGCAAAATTCTTTGCATTCTTTGCAAAATTCTTTCCATGGCTTCTAATATAACAGAGAATGATAGATCTAAGAGCCCCTTGCTGTCCTTGAGAGACTAAATTGGCTTTACATTTATATCTTGGCCAGAAAAAACAGGGCCTGACTCTGGGAGACAGGAGAAAGGAACAACAAACAGTAAACTAGGATTCATCCCACCTAATATCTGAGTGTCAGAACTCCTCACATATGATAGTTAATCTCCGTCCTGCTGCAGCCATTGGGAAGAGAGAAACACTTTTCTCCCAGTCTTGAACACTTCTTTTATTAGCGGAAAGATGACCTAAAGCAGTATAAAGTGTCCTCCGTGGACAGTGCAGAAAGTCTCAATAGTTACCCTGGGTTAAAGGGTTGCATTTAGATAAGATGACTTCTGGAGGGGGTCTTGTTTTTTCAGTGGAAGAGACCTTTTAAGTACAATTACACAATATTTTTTGAGCATTTGCTTAACTCTGTCCTCAGATCTTTTCTCAAAATCAGAAGACTGCTCCTTAATTTAAATTGCACTTTCAGGGGACTAGCAAAGTGACCCCTGGCTTATTATATGCCAGGTCTGGCAAAATGGAAAGCAATAATTATAGTGCAATAGAGTACATGCAGAAACTATTTGATTGGCGCAATTTGCATTTAAATTGAAGTTTTAAAATGAAAACATATAAGAACTTTACGGATGCAATATTCAGCATACTTTATGCTGGCAATCTGAAACTAGATTTCCTCTTGTTTCATTGTGTTTCCTTGGCTCACAGGTAGGGGGAAAATGCCTGAGATTAGGCTCATTTTGAGACTGAAAAACTTTCTAAATTTTATGCTGTAAGGATTTTTTTATCTTTTTGAAACATTGTAATTATTACAAAAAATATTTCACTACTGACATTGGGAGCAAAGATCCCATTAGTGGGGCCCACTTAACCTGTTGCTACTGAAGACTTAGGTCTATGGAATCCACAGGAAGGCATACTTTGATTTTAAATGGAGAGATACATTGATTTTCTTTCAGCAGTTATAAAATGAAGAAAACACACATTGCACAAATGCATATTCACACTTATGAAGACAGACAATGAGTAGCAGCTTGCCAGTAGACATGTGGATACTGTATTTCAAAAAGGTTTTAAATTTCTCAAAACAAAAGCTTAAACTCAAATCAAAACAAACAAAAATCCAACTTACAAGATAACACACTTTAGTTTTAAGCATAACATGCAACATATACCATCTCTATATCAAACAGACAAGAGACGCAGAAAATGTGTTAAAAACCACAGTCAGAAAACAATCAAAAAGACACTTGAAGCCATGTGAACACTCCAGTCTATGGTTACGGTTCGGATATTACTGGATAAACTAGATATGACTCCCATGCAATTTCCCTTACCCAATTTGAGTCATCCTTTGTCTCATCAAAAGTTCTATCAAAATTCAGGCTACCTGCACAACAGTTACGTCAACCCTGAATGATGCATTCTCTCAAATTACGTTTTTTAACTGGGCATCAAATTGGGTTATGTGATGCTGTCCTCCTTTGGCAGACAAATTAATGTTGAGAATTACATAGCTTCATGTTATTTTTAGGATTTACAGATTTGAAAAACTAATCTAACAACAAACACCAAGCTATTTCTAACTTGCAGTGTTAAGGTGTTGACAAAGCTTGTAAGTAAATAATGTTATTTATGAGAGATATAGAAACTGTTTTAGAATTGCCACCATCTACTAAGTGATTATTAAATTAATTTTATCTTAGTCATTTTACTTTATGTTACATAAACCAGAACATAAATGGGAAAAAGGCCACAGGAATGTTTGAGTTTAGAGAAGAATACTGTTCATTTAAACATTCCCCAAATGACACCCTGTAGGTCATCACAGAGTTAAGAGATGTTGTATTCTTCAACAGAAAGTCATGGTCTTCCAACAGAAGAGAGCTACATTCATGTATTGCAAGGACTAGAAGGAAGAGATAGGATTGTGCATTCTGTCCCCTGCTATGACCCAGCAACTCCAAACCAGTTTTGCTGAAAGTCAAAACATTGCTAGAGAAAAACATGATCCCAGACACACCATTCTAGAGATGAATTATACCCATTACTGATAAATGCACTAGGTTTGAGCACCTTAGTCTACCAGATGATCTGTAACGATTATTTTGATAAATGCTGAGTTCTTGTCTTTGCTCACTCTCCAGTTGGCTTTCCAAAGCTCATAGCTCCTCTGATAATCCTTTAATTTTCAGTAATACGTTTCCTGTGGGAAACGGTATGAGTCTAGTGGCATTTCCAACTTGGACCCTTCCTGTGACAAGTTTTCCTAACAATGACGTAAGGAAAAGACTCCAGTTAATGATTTCCCAGTATCACACGAGTAAAATATCTATGCAAGAACGAACTAGTCCTCATACAGATGCAGAAATAGACTCCTAAATAAGTTCAGGATACAGAGCAGAATGCCTGCCATCTCCTGATTTCATATGTAGTAGAGGAAGATGTCAACGTACAAAAGGAAACAGTTGTATCTTCTGTGTAGGAAAAGGTTACTTCTAATACCCGTAGCTTAAAATTCATTGTTTTCTATACCCAGGCCATACTGTAGCAGTTACAGCCCAAATCACAGGCCAATTTAAGTCCCTAGGGCTACATCCTACTAAGCTGAGACAATGGGAATATTAAGAAAGACATCTTCTAAGATGAGCAGTGTTCATTACATATCTGCACTTTGGTCAACAGGCCCTCATCTTTAAATGTTTCATTTTTGCCCCACCAAACCAAAGAGAGTTTCACATGTCCAGCACTACTCAGCAGAGGCCTCTGCAGCCTACTCAGTGATGCTGGGGTAACAGAGTCTAGATCAAACACTCAGGAATGAAAATTAGTTAAGAAGACTAATGTTCACTACACCTACTGTTATAGGGCATTGCTTTAGGTTATTTTTTAGAAGAGAAAAGGTAATTTTCTAGATTTCTCAGTCTTGCTGCCAGTCAGCAAAATTGTGATCCTATTATTATGTTTTAACTTAATTGTTGGCTTAGTGTGAATTCATATAATGCAAGGAGAATGTTTATTCTGCCTAACATGCAACAGGACCATAATTTATTTTTATTTTAATCCAAGCGAGGAATTTAAATCACAGGTGGCCTGGTAAGAGAATAATTCTCTTTTGTGAGTTGCTTTCCTTGTGTAAAGGTATTTTGATTCATCCTACTAAATTCAAACAGACAAAAAAAACCCCCAACTACCTACAAATCAACTAGATGAGATAACTCTGAGTCAGAAACATGCGCATATGCAGGCATGTGCATATGTTTGTGAGAACGGGCAACGCACAGTAAAACCAAAACATCTAACCTTAACTCTGTTGAAACTATAAGGCAATCTTCTACATCATGACAGATACATTTTCATAAGCTTCATGTTCAGTATTTCACCCATTCTGATGGCTCTTTCTTAATCCGAAGATGTTTTCTTAGACAAGATTTGGACCCCTCCAAGAAATTAAGAGTGATTTCAGTTAGAAGAAATATTGGTGCTTTTATTCCGTTCATATGGAAAGATGCAAAAGCAAAAAAGCTTTAAAGGTCTTAGTCCAAACTGTCTTTTTTTCCTTACATGTTTTAGAAGAAGCAGTCATGTCTTTGCAAATCCCACTTCCATTAAGCTTTCGAGTACTGCTGACATTCTTGTACTGTAAGCTTCTTGCACCATATGTCAAGAAACAGCTGACATATCCTTTAAAAGTCTCTCTTGCGGTATATCTTGACTCTTCCAGTTAGTTTACAGGTCAGATGATGGAATATTAAACTGAAGCTTAACTTACAGTTTCAGAATTAATTCCTACACTGAAATGATTGCTTTCCATCTTACTAACTCTTCACTTCCCAATGCTCAAAGGCTAGATAGCAGAGGTAAGTTCTGTGAAACTAATAATAATGTAAAACTGATGCAGACCAAGAAAGTTGCCTGTGTTATGTTACTAAGAACCCCAGAAGCTTTGTCTTTATCAGAGCATTGTATTTTTTAGCCTATGATTTTTTTAAACTGGCAGAAATCCAGTCTGCTACTGAAAAGAGCATAGGTACCTTCTGCTCCCTACCACAGCTGCTAAGCCTTGCCCTTCAGTCTTACACCAGGGCTAATGGAAACTGATCCAGCTGGAAACTAATGGGTGTTGGCATAGGGAGCTGGTGGAAATGAGTAGCCCAGGACAAGAGGCAGACAGAGACACTGTGGCAGGGGAGTATATATGCCTAGTTAAAGACACTGTAACTGCACTCCCAGTGCTACCTATGTTTACCTATAGCATTCATATATAGAAGCTGTCCATGCTCTAAAGAGTTCACGTCTATGAGAAAATCCTTAACGAATCAATTTCAAAGTTAGAAGCAAGATTTTCAAATCTCTCAATTATCTAAGAGTGTTGGGTTTGTAAAGGTCAGGGGAATGTGTACCCCAAAGTCCCTAAAGACCAGCTTGTAGGAACTGGGAGTATGTGTGTTTTTGAAAATCCTTCAATGCTCCTAAAAGGATCTTTAAATTCTTAAATACTGCTAAAAATCTCACTCAGAGATTTTTATTTTTATTTTTCAATGTCTCACATTCATTTCTATGCTTGAACATTTTATCAGTGTTTCAGTATTTTTTATATTCTGCTGCTGGCTAACACTCACAGGTAAAATGTGATCTCACCACCATTGACAGGCATAGTTTCATTTTTTACATCTCTGTAAATCTGATAAAAATCTAGTCCTATGTGCCTGATGTAACAATCTTTTTCTGCAGTGCTATAAACATACTGTGTACTATCACAGCAAAGAATAAAAAAAAACCCCACATAAAAACTTTTAGCAGATACCAAGAGAAATTAAAGTGAACCTGGTCAAAAAATTTAAAGAGTTTGAAGGAAGCATCTAATGACAGTAAAAGATATACAATGATAAAAGGGCAAAAACTATCACAGTAGCAAGTTAGACATAACTTGTTGGAATGCTAGTCTAGTTTTGTTCCTTCACTGTGAAAAAGAAAAGAACAATTTATACAAGCAGCTATTGTATGAGCTGTGTTATGACTGCTATGAGTCAGTCACACCAGGTATTTCTAAGTCTTGTCAGAGCTTTAGTTTTTCCTCTATGAAAGTAAAAACAATTCCAGTAGTAGCAAACAGAAGTGTTACATACTGAAAGGAGAGATGCAGAAGATGGGAAAAAAAAGATTATTTAAGACAATTCTACTGTGCTTTTCAATGCCATTCTACACATAGGATCAGGATCAGGAGACAGATGGTAGAACTAAATATGAAATAAGACCAATTAGAACAAAAGTAGCATTGTTTTTAATTCCCATATATTAATACTTAAACCGTCTAGCACTATGGGTATTAACAAGTCTTAGCAGGATCCATTTATCTTTTAGACATAATTTAGTACAGTGATTACAGTGCCAGTTATCCTTCTGTAATACTATGTTGAGAGTTGTTAAAATTTCAGATGCTACAAAGAGCCTCCTTTTCTTTGCCATTTATGACACAGTATTGCACTGTTTTCATTGATTTAAGATATATTACATCAGAAATAATCTCGCTGAGCTTGCTGAGGAGTGCACACCAGCTCCAGTGTAGGAAAGTCCACACTGGGGAAGAGAATTGAGACAAAAAAGGGTCAGCGAGGAGCTCTTTTTGAGGGCATTTTGAAGCCACACAAAGCAACCAGACTGTTCCAGAATCCAGCAGTGCATGGGTAGGCTGCTGAGATGGCATGGGTGGAGCCATTCTCCCCACCCCTACAAAAAGAGGCCTTTCAGGAGCACAGTGACCAGTCGCTGGGCACTTAGCAAGTCAACAGTGAGTGGGGTTACCCAGAGTGTCACCTGGGCACACCACCACAACAGCAACAGCACACAGGAAGGAACTGAAGTTCTGACAGCTTAACAGGTGAGTCTCGCTGGTGGTCATCATCCCCTTGGAAGGAGCTTAGCTATGGTCTCCACGCAGAGAAAGTTGTGCCCTCAACCTCAGACAAAGTGGATGCGGGCACCCAGAGTTCCCACGGAAGCATACAGCTGTCCAGGTCACAGGCTGCAGGGAGTGCCAGGGCCTTTTACTGGTACCGGGTGGCAGCTACGAGAACTGCTCTGTGCACTGGGAACAGGCAAGTGATCTGCTCAGCCTGGTGGCAGAACTAAGAGAGGAGTAGAAAGGTTAAGGTGCATTAGGAAGGCTGAAGAACAAGAAATAGAATCGTGGAGCCAGGATCTGCCCTCCTTGAAACAGAATTGGGGGATCAATAAGCAGGATCAGTGGCCCATCTGAAGTGCACCTACACCAATGCATGCAGCGTGGGCAATAAACAGGAGGAGTTTGAAGCCATTGTGCAGCAGGAAATCTATGATATAGTTACCATCCTGGAAACATGGTGGGCTGACTTGCACAGCTGGAGCACTTCAATGGATGTCTGTATACCCTTCAGAAGGGAGAGTCAAGGAAGGAATGATGGTGAGGTAGGATGTTAAGGAGTATGTAGATACTCCTAAGGTAGCATGTTAAGAAGTATTTTGATTTTCTAGAGCTTAATAATGGTGACAATAGAGCTGAGTGTTTATGCATAAGAATCAGAGGGAGGGCCAGAAAGACAGATTTCATGGTGAGAGTCTATTATAGACTGCTCAAACAGGATGAAGAGGCAGGTGAAATATTCTGTAAGCAGTTGGCAGAAGTCGCACAATTGCTAGCCCTTGTTCTTGTGGGGGTCTTCAATTTACCAGATGTCTGCTGAAAATACAGTACAGCAAAGGGGTTCCAATACAATCTAGAAGGTTCCTGGACTGTGTGTAAAATAACTTTCTGAGACAGCTGATAAGTGAGCCAAATCAGGAAGGTGCCCAGTTGTGTAGGGATAGCGTCAGGAAGACCAAGGCACAACTGGAACTGAACTTGGTGAGGGACGCACAGAATTAGAAAAGCCTTTCTACAGGTACATCAACCAGAAAAGGAAGGTCAAATAAAGTGTACACATGACAAGCAAGACTAGACTGACAAAGTGGTAACAATGGATGAGGAGAAAGTTGAGGTGCTCAACAACATTTTTTGCCTCAGTCTTCACTGGCAACCTCTTTTCCCTACACCTCTCAAGTGGATAGACCTCAAGACAGGGACTGGGGGAGCGAAGTCCCTCTCACTATAACGGAAAATCAGGTTCATGACCACCTGAGGAACTTGAACATATAGAAATCTATGGGACCTGATGAGGTGTAACCCAGAGTCCTGAGAGAATTGGCTGGTGTAGTTGCCAAGCCACTCTCCATGATATTTGAAAAGCCACGGCAATCAGATAAAGTCCTCAATGACTGGAAAAAGGGAAACATTGAACCCATTCTTAAAAAGGGTGGAAAGGAGGACCCTGGCAACTACTGACCTGTCATCTTCACCTGGGAAGACCATGGAAGAGATCCTCCTAGAAGTGATGCTAAGGCATGTGGAGGACAGGAAGGTGATTTGAGACAGATAACATTGCTTCACCAAGGCTGAGTCTTGCTTGACCAGCCTTGTGACCTTTCTATGATGGAGTGACTATATCAGTAGACAAAGGAAGAGCTACAGATGTCATCTATTTGGACTTCTGTAAGGTCTTTGATGTAGTTCCCCAGAACATCCTTCTTTCTAAATGGAAGACATGTGGATTTGATGGGTGGACCAAAGGTGGATGGTTGGATTGGTTGGATTGGTTGGATGGTCACATCCAGATGGTACTGGTCAACAGGTCACTGTCCAGATGGAGACTGGTGACAAGTGGTGTCCTTCAAGGGTCCATACTGGGACCAGTACTAGATCTAATACCTTCATCAGTGGGTAGGCAGGACAGTGGAAATGAGTGCACCCTCAGCAAGTTTCCTGATGACACCAAGCTGAGTGGTGCAGTTGACACACTCGAGGGAGAGGATGCCATCCTTAGGGGCCTGGACATGCTTGAGAACCTGTGTGAACCTCATGAGATTCAACAAAACCGAGTGCAGGATCCTGCACCTGGTTTGGGACAATACAGGCTGGGTTTTGAAGGGATGAGAGTAGCCCTGCCAAGGAGGACTTGGTGGTACTGATGAAAAGCTGGACATGAGCTGACAATGTATACTCACTGCCCAGAAAGCCAACCATATCCCAGTCTGCATCAAAAGAAGAGTGGCCAGCAGGTGGAGTGAGGTGATTCTGTCCCTCTACTTAGCTCTGGTGAGAGTACACCTGGAGTACTGCATCCAGCTCTGGAGATGTCAGCACAGGAAATACATGAACCAGTTGGAGCGGGTCCAGAGGAGGGCCACAAAGATGATCTGATGGATGGATCACCTCTCTCATGAATACAGGGTGAGAGGTGTGGTTGTCCAGCCTGGAGAAGATCTTATTGTGGCCTTTCAGTACTTAAAGGGGGCCTACAGGAAAGAAGACGACAACATTTTTAGCAGGCCTGTTGCTACAGGACTAGGGGTAATGGTTTTAAACTAAGAGAGGATAGATTTAGACTAGATATAAGGAAGACATTTTTTACAATGACAGTGGCAAGACACTGGAACAGGCTGCCCAGAGAGGTTGCACCTGTCCCATCCTTGGCAACATTTGAGGTCAGGTTGGATGGGGCTCTGAGCAATCTGATCTAGTTGAAGATGTCCCTGCTTAACACAGGGGACATTGGATTAGATGACCTTTAAAGGTCCCTTCCAGCCCCAACTATTCTATGATGACGTTTTGTAATGTGAGCATTTTACAGTTGGATAAGGCTTCCACTCTCTGTCTTTGGCTGTTAGGCTTGCTCTGCTATCCAAACAATCCCATTAGGTTAAATATTACACTATTTATGTTGGTAGCAGATCCCTACACTGCACTAAATGCTAAGAGATCAGCTTGTGGGGTCTTTTTCCGTCAAAAAATTCCCAAAGCTGATTTTGGAAAATGATTTCTAATGTACAAAGGAAGATATGTAATTTGTACCAGTTCAAATACATCATCCATCTGTCACACTCTTTAAGCTGAAGTATCTTGTATCAAAATACAGCCTGTCTTGTTCTTGTAAGACATATTGTGACAGTATACAAGAACTGAGATTTGGGTCCCTGTACAACCTGTGATATACCCTGGGATAGGAAACTTTATTATGCTTCATATTCAATAGTAAAATATTATGCAATTTAATATCTTAAATATGAAGATAATTTTTAGTGGAATTTACGTATGTGACTGGAGAGTGGAAAAATTTGTGGAAAGCATCTTTTCAACAAATAGCTGTACACAGAGCTGGATAGTAAAGCAGGTATTCTAGCCTGGGACATGTAAAAATAAAAAGCATTCATTTCACTTATCCCTAAGAATTCAGCATGATTTTCCTTCAAATTATTTGTAATATTCAGGAAGATTCAGTCAAAAATAAACCAGGTAAAGCAATAGATGAACAGAATTTTTTCCTGTTCTCTGAAGAGAGAAGTCTAACACACACCCCTGAAAACACATAAAGATCCTGGTGTGAATATGCATTAGAAACACTTTAGAGTAGCATCTGTCCCTCACAGTTGATGACTACCAGGAGAAACACGTAACACGTGCATTGACTCAACAGAATGGGTCTTTAAATTAAAAAATTAATGCTCCACTCACTGTTTCTTTCAAAATCTGTGGATCTCAAACCATACCACAAAAACAATTTGAAGAATTTGAATATTTAGTTAGATTATCCCTGCACCTTAAAAACACATTCAGTCTTAATTGGTTAATAGCATTGACAAAGCTTCAAAGATGGAAGAAAAGGTACCAGTAACTGGTGAAGGATGGGGAACCAGGATTACTTTTTTACTGGTAAGAAACAGAAAACAAAGCCTCAAATGTACAATACAACTGTCCTGGTTTCCAGTAGGGACGGGGTTGATTTTTCCCTGGCTCTGTCAGGGCACAGCTATCCCATTCCACATGCACCAGGCCCAGGGGCAGCAGGGAGCTAGCTGGGGAGGGACAATGACAGGAAGGGGGCATGGTGATGGAGCTGTGTCGGGGTATATCTGGGCAGGTGGTGCCGGGGAGCAGGCGGGACGTTGGCGGCAGGTGGGACGGCATGGGTTGCGTTCGGTGTCATACTGGTGTTTGTATCCCCCATCTGTGTTATTGTTTCCCTGTAATACTTGTTGTTCTGTTAAACAGTTCTTGTCCCAGCCCACGAGTCTGCCTTTTTTCCTTCCCATCCTCTCCCCACCGCTGTGGGGAGTCAGAGCTAGCGGGCTGCCACATGGTTCTTTGTTGTCGCCGAGGCCAAACCACGACAACAACACAAACTACATAATGAACACAAGGTTTTAAAGGCAAAAAGAAAAGACAGGTCACTTTTAAAGACTTTACTTAAGAGTTAATTTAAAATTTGATTAGAATATATTTGAATAGAAGAATGATTTATGTGTTACAAAAGAGAGCAGGAGGCACTTCCAAGATGCTTAGCCATAAAGGATCTTTACATGGAGTATGCAAAATACTGACACAGATGAAAGCTAGTGTGGCTTCAGGCATGACAATTAAAACAGGCCATGAAAAATGACTACTGATCCCGCCACCTTTTCTGGGAGAGAAGCCTTAATTCCTAAGTGATCATGCTTAAGCAATTCCACGTTTTGTAACACATCAATAACCATCACCTCTTCGGTGTTGCATGGACCTCCATCCCCTGCCTCCACTGAGGTGTCAGACCAAAGGACCTCACTAGCACACCTTAAACATTGGCATGCCACCCAAGGCTTATCTCTAGTGAGCCTATTTTTGTCCCTTTCCCCCTCCAAATCTAGTTTAAAGCTCTTTCTGTGAGTCGAATTCCTGTGTAAAGATCCTTTTCTGTGTTGAGACAGGTCTATCCTGCCTGCTGCCAACAGGCCTAGTGTTTTGTAAACTGACCCAGACCCCCAAAGTTTTGCAGTGACACGAGGCTTCGAGCCAGGTATTATTCTGCTGGCTCTTTGTGTTTCTTAAAGGAAGAAGACAAGGAAAGAATAAAATTCTCATTCCTCAGACAAATATATCCAAGAAAAAAATTCCTTGAAGTCAAATGAAATGTTTTCATCAACTTTACTAAGTTTTGGACTAGATCCTGGTGTTATATGTGTGCATTTTAGTAAGCACATGGTATACTGGATATTCAAGCAGCAAAGGGGAAAACCCTTCTTGTAGCATGTTTATCACTTGAGCCCAGTCAAAAACTTACACAGCAACAGCACTGGGGGAAAATTCTCCAAAGACTTCTCGGAAGTTGTTATCTTACATTGTTGGGTAGAAAACAGGATATTTCTCAGTTACAGAATCACATAATCACAGAGTGATATGGGGTTGGAAGTGCCCTGTGGAGATCATCTAGTCCAATCCCCCTGCCAAAGCATGTCCACCTAGAGCAAGTTGCACAGGAATGTGTCCAGACTTTCCTTTTAAGAGAGATGCTCCAGGACCCTAATCATCCTTGTAGCCCTTTGCTTTACCCTCTCCGGCAGTTCCCTGTCCTTCTTGAACTGGGGAGCCCAGAACGAGACACAGAACTCCAGATGGTGCTTCACCAGGGCAGAGTAGAGGGGGAGGATGACCTCCCTCAACCTGATGGTCACACTCTTCCTGATGCACCCCAGGATGCCATTGGCCTTCTTGGCCTCAAGGGCACACTGCTGGCTCACAGTCATCCTGTTGTGCACCAGGACTCCTGGGTTTTTAACTCAGAGCTGCTCTCCAGCAGGTCAGCTCCCAACCTGTATTCGCATATGAGGTTATCCTCCCTAGGTGCAGCACCCTATACTTGCTCTTGTTGAATTTCATCAGGTTCCTCTCTGCCCAAGTCTCCAGACTGTCCAGGTCTTGCTGTGTGGTGACACAGCCTTCTGGTGTGTCAAGTTACCTCTCCCAGTTTTGTATCATCAGTCAACTTGCTGAGGGTATATTCCATCCCTTCGTCCAGGTCATTGATGAATATATTGAAGAGGACTGGACCCAATACTTACCCCTGGGGAACCACTAGTTACAGACTTAGATTCTGTGCCACTAATCACAACCCTCTGAACTTTGTCTTTCAGCCAGTTTTCAATCCATTTCACTATCCATTCATCTAACCCACCCTTCCTAAGCTTACCTATGAAGATGTTGTGGGAGACTGTGTCAAAAACCTTGCTGAAGTCAAGGTAGACAACATCCACCACTCTCCCCTCATCTATCCAACAAGTCATGCCATTGTAGAGAGAGAAGAGAAAGCTCAGTAAGGACCTTATCAATCGCTGAAACAACAGTAGAATCCCCATCACTGGTGATTTCTAAGATGCACTTGGACAGTGTTCCATCTAATCTTACCTAGGCTCCCTTTCCCATGAAAGTTTGGTCCAGATGATTTTTCAAGATCTCTTCCAACCTGGGTTGTTGTATGATACTATGAATTTCACATGCCGTCAGATTTCTGTCTCCAACAGCTACTTTATACACTGACTAATTCTTCATCTAGAGGTTAAACTTCTGCTTTTGTAATATTCTTATTAACTGAATTAGCAAAAAGAAAGAAACCATAAAAGAAAAATTTCCCTCATTAATTATTCATTCCATTAAAAATTACTGCAGAAGTTGAATAGAGTACAGAAATATGCTACAGGCAGATTTATCGTCTATTCAGAAGACGCTTACTGAAGTCAAGGAAAGATAGATTCTCCTTATTACAGAGAGGGGTTGTTAAAGAAGATAAAGTTGACATGGCATTCTATACACTACTGGCATGAAGGTAACCAGCACCAGCACCTGTCACCCCCAAAAAATACCCAAGGTAGATGAGACCTGAATTGGGAAGGTTAATAAAAGAATCTGGGGTGCAGTTAATCTTTTATTCTGTTCTAGACAGATTTATAGACAGGGTTACACAGGGACTCTGAAAGAAACAGACGTGTACAGTCTGTCAATGCATGACTCTGTAGCTGACGGCCCCACAATGATTTTGGGTATTTTGACAATGGGAAGGCCTACAAGGCACCAAGGTTTCTGGTTTGGGATTGGGTTCACCTTTCTCAAAAGGGGAATATCTGTTATATTGTTGGAGGAACAACACATCAAGGCAGAAGAAATCCAGGAATTGCTTGGAATGTGTTGACAACAACTTTCTTCTTCAAATGGTAGAGGAGCCAACAAGGAAAGTAGTTGTGCTGGACCTTGTCCTTACCAACAAGGAGGGACTGGTAGGGAATGTCCAACTCAAGGGTAGCCTTGTCTGTGGCGATCACGAAATGGTAGAATTCAAGATTCTTAGTTCAACAAGGAGTGTGTGCAGCAAGCTCACTACCCTGGATTTCAGGAAAGTAGACTTTGAACTATTGGAAAGAATAGTAGAGGGGACAGGGGCCCAAAAAAAGATAGTTATTATTCAAGGAGCACTTCCTCCAAGCTCAGGAGAAGTGCATCCCAAAAAAGAAGTCAGGCAAAAAAGCCAGGAGGTCTGTCTGCATTGATAAAAATGGAGCTCCTGGACAAGCTCAAAACCAAAAAGGAGGCCTATAGAGGATGGAAGCAAGGACAGGTAGACTGGGGAAAATATAGAGAAACTGTCCAAGTGGCCAGGAACCAGATTAGGCAAATGAAAGCCCAGACAGAATTAAATCTGACCAGGGACACCAAGTAAAAAAAGAAAAATTTCTATATATTTGGCAGAAATAAAGGCAAGACTAGGGAAGATGTGGACTCTCTCTTGAAGGAAACAGAGGATCTGGATATGGAAAAGGCTGAGTTACTGAACAACGTTTTCACCTCAGTCGTCACTGGCAAGGCTCTAACCACACTGACCAAGGTGTGGCAGGCAGAAGAATAAATCAGAACAACCGCACAGTAGGAGAAGATCAGGTTTGAGACCATTTGAGGAACCTTAAGGTGCATAACTACACGGGACCCAATGAAATCCATCCATGGAACCTGAGGGAGCTGGCAGACAAAGTTGCTAAGCTGCTTTCCATCATATTTGAGAAGTCACAGCAATCTGGTGAAGTTCCAGATGGCTTGAAAAGGGAAAAACTGACCATGATATTCAAAAAGGGGAAAAAGGAAGACTCAGAGAATGATAGACCAGTCAGTCTCACCTCTGTGCCTGGCAAGATCATAGAGCAGATCCTCCTGGAATACCTGCTAAGGCACATGGAAAATAAGGAGGTGACTGGAGAAAGCCAACATGGCTTCTCCAAGGGCAAATCCTGCCTGACAAATTCAGTGGACATTTACAATACTGCCACAGATTTGGTGAACAAGGGGAGAGAACAGATATCATCTACCTGGACTTAAGTAAAGGGTTTGACACTGTCCCACACGACATCCTAGTCTCCAAATTGGAAAGTCATGGATTCAATGGATGGCCACTCGGTGGATAAGGAACTGGCTGGATGGTGGCACTCAAAGGGTTGTGGTCAATGACTCAATGTCCAAGTGGTGGCTGTTGATGAGTGGTGTCCCTCNAGTTCAGTACTGGGACAAGTGCTGTT
>VXBW01000919.1:5787-33260 GCA_013400375.1 Thinocorus orbignyianus
ACTCCCAAGTCCTTCTCCTCAGGGCTGCTCTCCAGCCATTCTCTGCCCAACCTGGATTTGTGCCTGGGATTGCCACCTCCCAGATGCAGGACACTAACCCACCTCTCCAGATCCCTCTGGATGGCATCCCCTATCCCACCTTCGTGCCGCTCTTCCACTCAGTTTCCCAGGACTTCCCTTGCTGGGGCAGAGGGACCTGGTTCCCCATCTTCTCCTACTGACCTGACCATCAGAGAAGCACCATCCTGGAATTGCAAGCAGGATTCCCTCACCCCCCTATTTTCCCTGTTAATTGGACGCACTAAATTAACCCTCCTCAGAGCAGCGAGGCAGATGCCACCCAGAAACCCTTCCCAACTTAAATTGTTTCTGTTTCCCTGAAGTTTAACACCATTCCTGAGAAAAACCTCCTTGGATAAGAAGGTTTTGTCTGACACAACTGACCAGAGCTCCACCTCCTCTGAGAAGCACAAATTGATGAAATAACCTTTCATGGCACTAAAATATATATATATATTTTATCTATTTTTGTACAAACACCTCCAACACCCCATTTCTCAATCCTTTTTCCTCTTTTCCAAGCCAAGTGCCACCAAACCTCCTTGAGAAACCCTCATGGAACCAGTTGGTGTGACGCGGTTTTCCAGAGATGAGTAATTAACGGATCCCAGCTTTTAATTACTTACAGATTTCCATTACTTTTCACTCCTTTTCTCTCTTCTTGCCTGGGAACGCATCAGTCCGCTTCCCAAATCGCTTGAAATTTTGTTTTCAGGTACAGTCCTGGCTGGTTTATGGCCAAAGGGTTGAGAAATCCTCTTAATAAGCTGGAAATTCCTTATGGTCACCAATGTATCGTGGAAACTGGAGCTCCATCCCTCACCACATCCAAGAAAATCGAGTTTTTAATAGATAAACAAGTTTTAAGGCAGCATCCCTGCGCCTGTGGTGTCCGCATCCATAGATTCTTCTCCTGAGTGACCGCATTAAAGCAGTCACAGGGTTTATTTTCTGTTTCTACAAGGGTTGTTCCCAAAATTTGATGTTTTCCTTTCCCCGGGAGAGGAAGTGTTTGCAGAAAAGGCCAATATCCTTTTACCAGACTTGATAAAAACCACCCCAAACCCAAAGGATCAGGCAGCGCTTGGATGTACCAGCACTTTCCACAGGCATTTTTACGGGCACTCAGTAGTTCAGCCACCTTTGAGCTCTTAATTCCCTGATAGTCCTTAAGTCTCTTCAGGGAGCAACCCATAAAAACTATTCCATGAGGCCTGTTAATAGGATTATTTCCTTCCAGGCATTCCTTTTTTTCCCTGCTTTCTCAGGGCTGCTCAGAAAGCTCCTGCTCCTCTCCCGAAGCCGTTCCGCTGCCTCCTCTTTATTCTTCCCCCCTCTCTCTGTCTCTCCAACCCCATAAAGCTACAAATATCACTTTCCTCTTTCTGGAATTTGAATTATTATGGTCCTTATTTATCCGTAAATGGCACCAGCATGGAAATCCTGCTTTATAAACCTACACAAAACTGCATCCCTGGCTCTGCCGGGCTCCTGGGAAACTTTTCCTTGTATTTAAACTCACCTTGTCCACAGAAGGATCCCAGCCCCTCACTATTTCCCCCCGAGTCCTCCTCTTCTCTCCTTGCTGCTTTCTCATGCCCTTCCAAAGGGTCCCTTGTCATCAAGCACCCTTTCTTTGTCCTAGCATAGAATCACAGAATCATGGAATGGTCAGAGTTGGAAGGGACCTTCCAGATCATCCAGTTCCANGTCCTTTCTGTGTTGAGGACTCCAGAGCTGGACACAGGACTCCAGGTGGGGTCTCATCACTCTTTTTGTACAGCACCTTGAATTTAAGTGACCCAAAGCATCGAGTTTCATCCTGAACTCTTTTCTCCACAAAGGAGAGAGGCGGCTCGAGCTGAGACTCCGGTGGTTTCCACCTTTGGCTGCTGGAGCACAGAGGCAGCAGCGTCAGAGATGGTCCATAGAACACTTTTTCCCCCGCTCCAAAAGCCAAGATCCAGAAGAGACAGAGCTCAGGAGGTGACAATCAGCCCCAGGGGCAGCTAAATCACCCCCCAGGGGCTGCAGCGATGCCCCAAGGTGATATTTCCTCATCCCTCCATGAGGAAGGAGCACCAAAGTTTCCTTTCCCACCTCTCAAACTCCCACACAAGGTTTTGGATGGAACCTCAGGCAAATCCCAGCTGTCATCCCTCCAGGTGAGGCTTGGGAAGAGCGACATACACCAGCCATGCTTCTACATCCAACTTTATACACGGTGCCGTACAATATACACAAACTTTTATATACATAGATCTTTTACAGAATAGGCTATATTCATCTGTCTCTTTCTTTACAGCAATTAGTAGTTTGGATCTTTCATACATAGGTACAAAAAAGTCCCATGGGAATGGCACGTGAGGAGGAGAGTGCTTTGGAGTTTTCCTCGTAGTCTTCATGCTTAAGGGGGGTTAGCCGGGAGCAGGGATTCAGAGGGCAGCATTCCCGGGATGGGCAGTGACCTCCTGGCTGAGCTTGGGGACAGGGGACACCACGATGTCCCCTCCCCTCCTCTCTGATTGCATATGCAAGTGCTCCAAGCCCTGCAGGAAGGGCTCAGAGCTCCCTAAAAGGATCCTTTCTCCCACAAATGTAAAAGGTTTGAGCTCTAAAGAGGCCAATTGGGGTCAAAGAGTTGAATTCGGAGCTCCCCCACCCTGAGCTGGCCCAGCACGGGAGGTGACAGAGGTGACAGAAGCAGGAGGAAAGGTTTTTCCATAGTGTCTGCTGTCAGAGAGAAGGGGGACACACACAAGGGGGTGATATTTGTGGAGCCCTTTCCCTCAGCAGCCACCTCCTGTCCCGTGGAAACCATCCATCTGGCCTCCACCCAATGCAGCCACCACTAAAACCACTTCAAGATGAGAAAAAGATCAATAATTTCCACCAGTTCCTCTGGTTTTGTCACCTCTGCCCCTTCCCAGCCATACCAGGGACAGGGGGGGACAGGCCAGGACAGTGGCTGTCACAGGGGGACACCAGAGGAGAGAGCAGAGCCAAAGAAAGGTCTCAAAGGGCAAGAGAGGTCCCCTCTGCTGCCCCGTGGAGGTGGTGGGATGGGAGGAGGGGACAACCCATCATCAATAATCCCTGTGGTGATGTCAGTAATTAAGTTTCTCATTAGAAGAGGAGCTTGAGATCATCCCCTGGCCATCACCTGCAGCTTTGGTGGGAGGAAAGCTGGGAAATTTGGAGCCTCAGGAGCTGGAGATGATGCCACCTGGCCACCAGTGGCCACCAGCAAGCCCTGTGGCCACACTGGTGAAGGAGTTAAGACCCCAAAAAGGCGTGGGGGAGGGTGGGTTGGCAAACACAGGGTGCTTGGATCACACAAGGTGTCCCCAAAGTAGTGCATTGAGATAGGACAGACCCTTCAGGAAGGTGCCACCAAGCCTGAGGGACACCAGTCACCTCCAACTCTGAGCCATCAGAACCTGACGATGGAATGAAAGGCAGGAGAACCCCAAAACTTAACAAAAAAAGCCCAAAATGAACGTTTTTTCCTGTCCTGCTCTGTGTTTAAAGGTTTTACTGAAGTAAGTAAGTACCCAGGGAGAGGTGTCCTCACTGCACAGATACTTTGGGCAGGTAGAAAACGTCAAGAAATGGAAAACAGAGGATGGGATGACACGGTGAGGGATCAGAGGATTCAAACACAGCGATGAAAGCAGCAAAAAAAATGCCCAATTCTCTAAAAATTAGAGTTTCCCTTTGGAAGAGAGATGTTTGGACATCAGCAAATCAAAACTGCAGCAAGAGTTTGGAACAGAAACCTCCTTCAGCATGAAGTCCTGGCCAAACCAGAGGCAGATCTTGAAGAGCTGGAAGAGTTTTCCTCACAAATAGACCCAAAAGGGGAGTTTTACTCGTGAACCAACCTGTGAAACAGCAAGAAGATGCTTTTTCCACCCAAGATGAGGTTTCCAGATGGTTGGAGAAAGGTAACTCGGATCAGGTTTTGCTCTTGGCACTCGATGCCACCCGAGGTGGTGGGGAAATGGGGCAAATCCATGGTGTTCCCGTTCTGACACCTGGAGAAGAACCAGCTGGAGTGGGAACAAGAGCAGGAATGATGTCTGGGTCCCAAAGGAGAAGCTTGGACCTCGAGCCAAAGGAAAACAAAGGCACAACGGGTACAAATCCGAGAAAAAAAGCCAAAAAAAGGAGAAAACAACAACAGTAACAGAGACAGCTGATGCTTTTTAGGACTGCGAGTCCCTGGGACAAAGCAAGAATTGTTCTCTCCTCGATTATTTTGAATTTTCAGGGAACATTCCCTTAAGCAGCAGCAATTTGGGGCAGGAACATCCTCCAGAGCAGAGCGGAACAGCTCTGGGGCAGGTCTCAGGCTCTGGTTGCCACAGATCTAACACCCACCCGTCTTGGGAGTGAAGGTCCCTGCTTTCAGAGCTGGAATATGAATCCCGAAGCAAAGAAGCCCTCGTCCCCCTCCATCCTGCAGCAGATCCTCCCTGGAAGGGAGCAGAGAAGACTCACGAGCTGGCAAAGGGAGAGGAAGAAAAGAAAATCAAGGAATATTGGTACAATCTCCATCCCACACCTCTCAGAGCTGACCCATAACACCAGTACCACCATCAAACTGGAGAGCAAGAGCTCCCAGATCAAGTCCAACCTCCCAGATGCATTTTTTCTTCCTCTCCTTCTTACCACAGATGCCAAAAAGGGACAAACGTTGGTCTTCAGCAGGATGCCCGGAGCGTGGCCAGGAGAGGGAGCTCTGGCACCAAAGATCAGAGAATCATGGAATGCTTAGAGTTGGAAGGGATCTTCAAGATCATCCAGTTCCAACCCCCCCGCCCTGGGCAGGGACAGCTCTCCCTAGAGCAGGTTGCTCCAAGCCCCATCCAGCCTGGCCTTAAACACTTCCAGGGATGGGGCAGCCACAGCTTCTCCGGGCAACCTGGTCCAGGGTCTCACCACCTTGGAAGAGAATGCTCTGGGGAGACCTTAGAGCCCCTACCAGTCCCGAAAAGCCCCCTTTCGGGGCTTTTCGGGACTGGAAGGGGCTCTAAGGTCTCCCAGAAGCTTCCTCTTCTCCAGGCTGAACCCTACCAGGGATGGTAGGAAACCTGTTCTAGTGCCTCACCACCCTCACAGCAAAGAACTTCTTCCTAAGATCTCATCTCAATCTCCCCTCTTCCAATTTAAAACCATTCCCCCTCGTCCTGTCACTCCACTCCCTGACCAAGAGTCCCTCCCCAGCTCTCCTGGAGCTCCCTTCAGATCCTGGAAGGCTGCTCCAAGGTCTCCCCGCAGCCTTCTCTTCTCCAGGCTGAACAGCCCCAGCTCTCTCAGCCTGTCCTCACAGCAGAGCTGCTCCAGCCCTCCCAGCATCTTGGTGGCCCTGCGCTGGACCTGTTCCAACAGTTCCATGTCCTTTCTGTGCTGAGGACTCCAGAGCTGGACACAGGACTCCAGGTGGAGTCAAAGCTCCAGTCAAAGCACAAAGAAGTCCCCAGTTATCATTGATGCAGAAGAGCCTCTGAAATCCTGGCTGGCCAGTGCTACACACCAAGGGCTTTGCAATCAAAATGCACCAGGATAATATCAATGGGATGATTTTACTCCAGTTTGGATACAGGGAAAAGAGCTGGAGTGTGGTTTATAAGTGGAAAAAATGAAGAGGAGTTCCAAAGGCTTCCCACAGCAGGGTCAGAGGCTGCTCCTAACGAAGGTGTTGGATGAATTTCAACACACACCTAGCTCAGGATTGCCCTTGAACACTTCAAAATTAGATAATTAGATAATTAGATAGATTAGATCTTAGGAAGAAGTTCTTTGCTGTGAGGGTGGTGAGGCACTGGGACAGGTTGCCCAGGGAAGTTGTTGATGCCCCATCCCTGGAAGTGTTTAAGGCCAGGCTGGATGGGGCTTGGAGCAACCTGCTCTAGGGAGAGGTGTCCCTGCCCAGGGCAGGGGGGTTGGAACTGGATGATCTGGAAGGTCCCTTCCCACTCTGACCATTCCATGATTCTATGAAAATTATCCATCTGTTGAGAATATCACCAAAAATCCTGCAATGGCAAGTGCCAGTTAGAGAATCAGCCAAAATCTACTGCACAAGGGGAGGGTGGAAAAGGCAGAGATCCCTGTCAGACCCCTTGGCAAAGCCCCCCTGGTGTACAAAGGATTCCACTTACTGGGTTTTAACTTTTTAAGGTGCAGAAAGGCCACTCTCTGCTCTGCAGGAACTCTGTAGCCTCAAGCTCTGCTCCATAAGGTTCTTCAAGGGGATTTTAAGATGTCACAGACCTGGGCAAAGCCTTGGATGCTTTTCCCAGGGGTTTCAGGCCCCAGGAACTGCCTCCACGCAGGGTGGAACATCCCAGCTCGATATGGAGGGAACACACAAAGACTCCAAGGCACGAAGCTTAAGAGGAGGAAGGAGAAGCCAAGAGATGAAGACATCTGAAGATGTTTTGTGTTTCCAGGTGGTTGCTCAGAGGAGCAGAGAAAGCAGACAAGAGTATAAAGTATAAAAGAAGGAGGTAGCTACAGGCTTAGCACTTATTTTAACTTTCCAGATCGGCTTTCCCAGGATGAAATGGGAAATCAGCCTCTCCAAGTGCTCTTACAAGCAAAGGAGTGAGGAGAATCAAGACACGGAGAGACACCTAAAGCAGAAATGACACAAAGAAGGTGGATTTACTCTGTGAGGATTGGGAACAGATTGGTTTGTTGGGAGAGAACAATGAAAACCAGAATTTATCCTTCATGTGATACAAGAACCTCAACTCAAAGGGCTGGTTTGCACCTTCGCTGCCTTGATTTAGGACAAGCCCAGGTCACAAATTTTAGGTATTTCCACACATTTTCCCCAGAAAAAGCCTTGTAACCACAGAGCACAAAGGAAAAATACCAATAATGCAGCATGTCAGGCTGGCTGCTGCTCAGCCTGTCCCCCAGGGACACGGTTCCCATGGCACAGAGAAGGGAAGTGTCACACACCAGTGTCACACCAGTGTCACACCAGTGACTGCACCTTCCAGGACACAGTGGAGTTCACCCAGGTGACTTCCCAGTGCAATATTGTCACCCATTAAACAGCAGCAGGTCATTTTTTTTCCCCCTAAGTGGGAGATAATCCACCTTCCTCACCTGGAGATGTCTTCCCACCGCTCTCCAGTTGGACACCAGTAGTCCTGCCCCAGTCCCAGGGACGGGCATCTCCTAATCCCTCACTGCCAGGGACAGGGATGATTCTCTTCTTCCTGAAGGTTTGTAAAGTGCTTTGCAGACATAAAGCTCTGCCTAAGTGCTAAGGGTTAATTATCACCCAGCTTCTGCCACCAATTAAAGGCAGAAATGAACTCCTTTTCCCCACTCCCATCAAGACCAGTCAGTAGCCCACACCAGGAGGTGAGCTAGCCCGCTAGCCTCAGCCTCCCTACTCTCCAGCTCCCCTTTTCCCCCTCAAAACTTCCCAGTTTCTTGTGCGTATTCCCAGATACCAACTTTTTAGTGGTTTTTTTTTTTTTTCTGGGGGGTGCGTGCAGTAAATCAGCCTTACCCTGTGGTCTGCAACAGAAGAATCTGATGGCACTTCTCTAGATGTTCTACAGGAGCTCCTCAACCATCAAAGCTCTCAGCAAAAGGGGATAAAACTGCTCCTTGCTGAAGGGACTATGGAAAAAACCCAATAAAATCAAAATCAAAGCATGTCTCCTTCACAAATTACTTTGGATTCAGATGACTTCTTCCCTCCCATTCCAGCCAGTGTAGAAAAGGTCACCTTTGGGACCTAAACCACGGGGATAATATTTTACTGCCCATTTGACAAAGCCCTTCTGAAGGTGCTGTGATTTGTAAGGAGCAGGGGGGGACAGCATCCCACACGGAATCCACTTCTCTGCACCTGGAGTTCTGCAAAAGTGCTCCTGTTGTGACCTGGTGGCATTTGATGCCCGTGGTTTGTTGTGTGACAGCCAGGACAGAGACCCCATCCCTGGGGCTCCCAGAAACCACACAATCCACACGGTGGGAGCCTGGGGGTTTGTCACAAGCAAAACTCCATCCTTCCTCAGTGGAAATCTCAGGCCTAAGGAGGGGGATAACATCTCTGTGAGCGTAAGGAAAGTAAAATAAGGATTTCTTTCCCAGTGAGGGAGGCCAGAGCTCCAGGGAGACTGATGGGTAGCTCTGCCAAGCTTTGATATGAAGGTGTTGTGTTAATTAAAGGCCTTCCTGGGGTCACAAAATGTTTGATTTTTCAAGTTAGGGAGTTTCTCTCCTGCTCCCATCACTGGAAAACGCCTGCCCAAGTGGGTCTGGCAGGATCCTCCGGGCACCCAGGCTCTGCCCAGCAGCGCTTGGGTTATTTTCCTCATGAATCAGTCAAGTTTTGAGGAGGAGGAGAGATCCAGGCAGCTTTCCCCAGACTCCAATCCACTTTAAAAGCATGGGATTTGCGATCATACCCGTCTATCCTCTCCCTCCTCAGTCCCTGGAGGGAACAGCACAGGAAGGAGAGAATGAACATGCTTATTTTTGTTTTGTTTTGTAGGGAAAACTTCCCTTTTTGCTTAATAAATACCTTCCCAAAAGCTTAGCAGCTCTGTAAACATACAAGAGATTTCAATACTTAGGTCAAAGTTCATCTTTTCCCTGAACTCTCAGTGGTCTGAGGACCCAGGGGAGACCAGGAGAAACTTCCAGGCTCCTCAGGGACCTGGCAAATAACTCTGTGTGTTGAAAAGCCCGTGAGATTTCTTTTAAATTGATCCATCCAAGCAGCTCCGAGATGAGAATCAGTCCTGCAGGAATGTTGTCAGCTCCAGAGCGGTCCAGGGAACTGAGAAGGGATGATGGTGATATCCAGGAGAACTCTTTCTGCCAAAAGAGGGATGTGGTGGAGGGTTTTGGCTCTTCGGAACGGCCTCCTTCCCTCTTGGGAGCAGCCTGGTGGTGACTGGAGTACCCAGAGGAGAAAGAGAAACCCCCAGGCCCAGCCCTGTTCTGGCTGCAACCCCAGCCAGGGGAAAGGGGGGGGGGCGGCATTTTGGGAAAACACAGCCCCCAATGGCTTTAAAACAGTGAGAGAGTGTTCCTACAAAAAAAAAAAAAAAGGAAACCCAATAAGCAATCCCTGTGGAAGTGTGAGGAATTGGATCTTGGGCCAGATCTGACCTGGTAGTGCAATAGGGCCCAAAGTCTCAATCCACTCATTTCCAAAACCACTGAGATGGTATCAAGGAGGAGGGTGGGGGGAGCTGATGAGGCCTGGCCCCTCCCTCTCTCCATCCATTCCTCGAGCTTCAGAGAATCCTTCATCCCAGAGGATTCCCTGAAGCGGGATATCTGACTCCCAAAACTCAGCAGGTGCCACGGGGGCGAGGAATCTGCCTCCAAAACCAAACAAGACAGGCTGAGGTAGGGAATTGGCATCTACCTTGAGTGACTCAGACCCCTCAGGAGGCAACACTTCTTCCTCCAGCACAATCCCACCACCGCTGTCACCGCAGAAGGACTGTTCCCAGCCATCTCCTCCAACCCAAACTTGCCCCCATGACCACCTCCTCCATCCCAGAATTCAGCCTAGGGGGGGATCAGCTCGCAGAGCCTCATCCCTTGAAATTCCTACAACTAGAGGGCTGAAATCATGAGGTCGTCCTGCTTGGCAGGGCTGGTTACGTGCCCGGAGGGGGTGGAAGTCCGGATTTTATCGGTGGCCAAACACTCCTGGCTGCTCACACCCGTAGGAGTGATATCCATGAGTTCTCCAGATGAGCTAAGGGGGAAAGAGGGGGAGACTGAGATGCCCGACGAAGGATCTGTTGAGCCTGCAAACAACCTCGGGGGCTTTGGGACTAAGTTGGGTTCATATTGTGCCCTCAAGAGGATCTCCTGATCGCTGACGGATTTGGGCATCTCCGCAAAGTCACTGGAGCTGTCTGACACCATCATGCAGTAGATGTCCTGGAAGGAGCTGCTTTTGCTATCCAAATTAAAGAGGCTGTCTATGAATTCAGCAAATTCCAGCACTTGGGGACTGGGAACGTCAGCCAGGCGACCGTTTTGGAGGGATAACTCCTCCCGAGGAGCTAAGGAAACGCGGTCCCCTTCGCTGCTGGCCCCTTCCTCGCTGCAGCGGCGCTGAGGGGTGGTGCCACCGCTGTTGAGCGCGTTGTCGGGGGCCTGGGTCTCCTGGGAATGCTTGGAGAGGCTGTCGGCGGCCAAGAGCTCTGTCCGGGAGCTGAGGGAAGGGTTTTCCTCAGGGATAACGGGATCTATGTAAAAGCAGTGCGTCTCGTCCTTCTCCATGACAGCATGGAGGCTGGGGGAGCCCCGGATGCTCCTGAAACCAGAGGAACGCCTGGAATCGAAGCTGTAGATGGATTCGTTGTCCGAGAGGCTCTCCATGGTGGCCAGAGGGGCGCGACGGTCCTGCAGCTCCACAGAGAGGCGTTCCTTTGTATCCAGGAGCAGCAGCTCCACGGGGTCTTTCTGCACAGGAGAAAGGGGTTTGGTCTCGTAAAACCCCTCCAAGCTGATTTCAGAATGGGATTTGCTCCTATAATAAGGAATAAAATAAGGAAGGTGAGGCTGCAGCGCTCCAGAGAACCTCAGGATGTCTCAGAGGAACCAAGTCTTGGGCCCAGAGCTCCTCACACACATGGAGGGCACGTCTTTGCTCTCACCAGAGCCATCCACAACAGCAAGAAACCCCTCATCTCTCCCTCCTCCCAGCTGGAAAACATTAGGCACAGTTTCTGTCCTCTGCAAACTGAGGTTCTTGCCTTCTCCCTTTTCTCCTGGCTCAACGTCTTCCCTCTCCAGCCCCATTTTCCCTTAGGACCACGGTGAAACTTGCAGTGCTTCTAACTGAAAGCACCCAAAACCATGGAGCAAGTCTCCACACAGGCAGAAAAGCCACCCCAGACCCCTGCACGAGAGAGGATGGAGACAAAACAGGTTGAGGGACTCGCCCACAGTTCACCTACTGCTTCCTCTTCCTTCTCACACCCTGGAACCACTCCAATCTCCTGCCTTCCCCTCCTTCTCCATGCTGACAATCCCTATTTTAGTACCACAGGAGGCTCTTAGTGCATTGTCCAGGATCAATTCAGCTCCCATCTCCAGGCAGCAGACTTCAAAACAGGTCCAAAAGCAATTTATTCAGCTTAAAGAGGAGTTAAGATCTTTAGAAACACACTAATCCTTTAAAGGATGGGGCAGGCTCTTCCAGGGAGACACCGTGACAAGGACACAAGGAAGGAGATTCCCACACCAGGAACATGCAAAGCCTTCAGCTGCAACCAGAGCAAGAGCCCTAATGACAAGAATTTAAGGAAATATCTAAGAGCCCAAGTTTGGGAGAAGACTGTTCTGCCTGCCAAAAGGACATGATGGATAGGGAAAGGCTTATCATCAGGGGAATATCTGATCTCTTTGGGACTTCAACAGAGTAACAGTGATGTGAGAACAGGTTTAAGAACCCCAAGGAAGGGAGTCTGACACAGTGAGCTGGCTCTAACCTCAAATCAAACACAACCAACCTCCAACTGTTTCCTTTCTAGCACCTCCCTTAAGTCTGTCTTTCCTTTCCCTTTCATATCTGGGAATTTCCCCTCTGCCTTCACTCACCTCAAAGGGAAGCAACTCCTTGGGTCTCCTCTGGTCGTGGCACAGAAACCACGGCTCCTCTCCCTGCTGCCTGACCTAGTTCATCCTCTTGGGCTTTCCTAAACGTGGGCTGATCCCTGTTCCTGCTGTTTCATCCCAGCTACGGGTTTGTTTCTAAGCTCCCCTTCACTGTCTCAAAGCATTTGCTTTCCCTGTGACAAGAACGTTGCTGTTTTCCCATTATTTGGTGGTTTATCTTCTGAATTCAAATCTCACTCGTGTAATCTCTCAAGGATAACTCAGCCATCCATGGATCAGCACAGCCATCTCCCACCAACTCTTCCCACACAGACAGAGCTTCTTCTTGGGTCTTTCTACCTGAAATCTCCACAGAAGTGCTTCCCTTGCTAAAGAAATAATCCTCTCCCACCCCTGATTCTGCTTTCTGTTTCTACTCACGACCCCCATTTGCCACCTCTGGCTTCAAACCATCTTCTCTCCTAATGACACGAAGCTGGGAGGAGTGGCTGACACTCCAGAAGGCTGTGCCACCATCCAGAGACACCTGGACAGGATGGAGAGAGTTGGGCAGAGGAACCTGATGGGGTTCAACCAGGGTGAGTGTAGGGTCCTGTACCTGGGGAGGAACTAGGACAGGGTNACCACAGAAGTTTCTTCTAAACTTGAGGAGGAACTTCTTGACTCTGAGGGTGTCAGAGCCCTGGCAGAGGCTGCCCAGAGAGGTGGGGGAGTCTCCATCTCTGGAGACATTCAAACCCCTCCTGGACACGTTCCTGTGGGACCTGCTCTGGGTGGAGCTGCAGGGTGGGTTGGAGAAGATGATCTCCAGACCCCCTATAACCACAAAAACCAAGCTCTTCTCCAAACCACTTTGCAAACCTTCTTGATGTTCCTTTTGGCCTTTGCCAGGCTGATGTCAGTGCTCAGCGATGGTCTGGCTTTCAGAAAACCACCCCTTCAGCACCCTGAACATGTGCTTTACCCCTGGACTGAGCTTCCTCCTCTTGTCCTTTGGAAACAGGCCACCAACTGCTCTCTTCTCCCCTGTATCCATGCTCCCAGGTTGTCTTCTTTATAATACACACCCTAAAGTAGCTCTAATGCATATATTTCTTGAAAGCTTATGGCTTTCAGCCCTTCCTGGCTTTGGAGAATCACCATACAGGTTGTTTTTGAGCACAAAGCTCAGTAGAGAAAACAAATTTTGCTGAAAACTGCACATTTTGCCTTTACAGTTTCAGGGAAACCCCCATTTGCCTGGATAAGGAGAAAAGGAAGGTATTTTTCTTCTAAACCCTCAACTTCTAGGTTCTCCTGATCTCGCTGCACTCACAGATTCTTGACCAACACAAAGGATTTTGCCCCCCAACGTGACACAAAACATACTGAAACTTGGTAAAAGTCCCCCAAAGGCAGCCCACGGATCTATCCAAGATGTGGAGAGGACACATAACCCCAACAAATCATTCAAAAACACCCAAAAAAGTCAAAGGTATATTTTTACTTGGTACTGCTGTTCCTTCTGTCCACCGTGAGGGCTCCGGTTCCGATCTGCACCGAGGGCTCGCTGGGTAAGGGCTGACTCTGGAAGATCAACTCTGGGGTGAGATCCACCTCCGTAGGACTCACCATCACTTTGGCTGCTGAGAGTAAAGCTGTTTTCCCCTTGTTGTAGTTCTCCAAGACCTGTTTAAAACAGAGAGAGGAACAGGAGTGCTTTACTGGAGAGAGCAGCTATGCTCCGCTCAGCTCAGGACTCTCCCACGGCTGGATTTGCCTCCTGTTTTTTACCAATCCCTTCTGCAAAGGCAAAGTCTGGAGATAAAGGATTATATCCATGAATTTTGACACACTTCACGTTGTTAGAATGCTCTACTGGGAATCCAGTGGGGAGGTGACTGGTAGGATGCCACAGGAGCAGCGGAGACCTGGCTAAATCTCCATGGTGAGATCCCACCTGGAGTTCTGTGTCCAGTTTTAGAGTCCTCAGTGCAGGAAGGACATGGAGCTGTTGGAGCAGGGCTGGAGGAGGCCACAGATGCTGGAAGGGCTGGAGCCCCTCTGCTGGGAGAGCAGGCTGAGAGAGATGGGGGGGGTCAGCCTGGAGAAGAGAAGGTGCTGGGGAGAACTTGAAGTCCCTTCCAGTCCTTCAAGGAACTCCAGGAAGACTGAGGAGGGACTCCGGGTGAGGGTGGGAAGCCCTAGGACAAGGGGGAAGGGTTTGACACTGAAAGAGGGGAGATGGAGATGAGANGGTGGAGCTGTGCAACTGGGAACTGGAGCTTAGTGGCAGAAAACCAGTATAAAACCATTATGCACAAGCTCAGTCACCCTTCAGACTAAACTGAGTAGCTTGGATTTCACCTGAACTTCGGTCTGTAACAGGCAGCTTTGAGAGAAGGAACCATAGGCTGAGAGAGCTGGGACTGTTCAGCCTGGAGAAGAGAAGGCTCTGGGGAGACCTTGGAGCAGCCTTCCAGGATGTGAAGGGAGCTCCAGGAGAGCTGGGGAGGGACTCTTGGTCAGGAAGTCTAGTGACAGGACGAGGGGGAATGGTTTTAAATTGGAAGAGGGGAGATTGAGATGAGATCTTAGGAAGAAGTTCTTTGCTGTGAGGGTGGTGAGGCGCTGGAACAGGTTGCCCAGGGAAGTTGTTGATGCCCCATCCCTGGAAGTGTTTACGGCCAGGCTGGATGGGGCTTGGAGCAACCTGCTCTAGGGAGAGGTGTCCCTGCCCAGGGCAGGAGGGTTGGAACTGGATGATCTTGAAGGTCCCTTCCAACTCTGACCATTCTGTGATTCCATGATTCTAACCAAACACCACCCAACCTCACGTTATGATGACATTAAATTTGGAAAGACGACCTGAACCTGGGACTCTGGGAATTGGGACAGAGATTTCCATTCCATTTCCAGACCTCATTACATTCAACTCATGCCTGTGTGTGACTGGCCCAAAGCACAACCTTCATCCTTCCTCCTCTCCTAAATAAACGCTCTTGTGTATTTAAACAACCAGCTCTCCTGGGCCAGGACTAATTATCCCCTGTACACAAATGCTCGTGACAAGGCACTTGTTTAATTAATTAAGGCACTAATTGCCCTCTGGATGCTAATTCTCTGCCTTACCTTGTTGAGCCCTTCCATGACCACGTAGGGGAGGTGCTCGTGCAGCATCGCGGGCGAGATGATCACTTCGTTGAACGCCTTGTTGTCCCCCCAGATCGCGAAGTACGTGGGATCCTCCTGCTCACAGCAACTGGGAGAAGAGTTGGGATCCAAACAGAAGGGAAAAAGAGGGAGTGGGAGATGGAAGAGCAGGCCAATATTTTGGCGTGCAGATGAAACAGCAGGTTGCAGAGACAGAAAAAGCAACAGGAGGAAAAACAGAGGGAGAAGATATCGGAGTACATGTTACTGCCATTGCTCCACAACTGCACCAGCCAACAGTGACACGACTAATTCTCTATTCTGACACCACAGACACAGTCACTGTCACTAAGATATCCCTCATGGATGAAGACATCCTTCATGGATGGGTTCCTGCCCTGGGGAGTCTTTTCAGAAGGGAAATTTTTGTCCTGACCTATTGAGTCAGGGCCACAGAGACGCTGGGAGGGCTGGAGCCGCTCTGCGGGGAGGACAGGCTGAGAGAGCTGGGAGGGCTCAGCCTGGAGAAGAGAAGGTGCTGGGGAGAACTTTGAGCCCCTTCCAGTCCCTCAAGGGGTTCCAGGAAAGCTGGGGAGGGATGATGAGGGAGGGGAGCCATGGGATGAGGGGGAAGGATTTGACCCTGAAAGAGGGGAGATGGAGCTGAGATGTGGGGAAGAACTTCTTTGGTGTGAGGGTGGTGAGAGCCTGGAACAGGTTGCCCAGAGCAGCTGTGGCTGCCCCATCCCTGGAGGGGTTCAAGGCCAGGTTGGATGGGGCTTGGAGCAACCTGCTGTAGGGAGAGGTGTCCCTGCCCATGGCAGGGGGGTTGGAACTGTCTGATCTTGAAGGTCCCTTCCAACTCTGACCATTCCATGACTCTAAGCCTCAGCTGCTCTGGCTGCACTCACCAGCACTGCTCGGCAGGGTGGTTGTGCACCACGTGGATGATGCGGCCGGGGGGGTAGAGGGGGGTGCTGGCAGAAAGGGCGATGGTCAGGTCACTGGGATGGGTCCAGAGGCGATTACTCGTCACGGAGTTTTCCTCTGTCTCTTCTGGGAGCTCGGATTTGGGGATGCACTTCGTGGCACCCACAATAATTCGCCACTGCTCAACAGGAGGGAGAACGTTAGAGAAGGGAAAAACATCAGAGAAAAGCAGAATCATCTCACAAACAGTGTTGCTAAGTTTAAACTCAACACCTAATATCAGAAAAGAAAAAAAATCCCCAGTTTTTGCCCCAATTGCTTAAATAACAGACCTGGAGAGAGAGAGAATCCTGCCCAAAAAAGCTGTTTCTTTCCCTATTTTAACTCTAGAAGTGGCAACACCTCAGCCTTCCTTTTTTGGCTGGAAGTTTTTGTAGAATGAGGGATGCAGAGCAAGCACCAACCAGTAACTTAACACCTTCCAGAATGAACAAGGTAGATGGAATCTGAATTTTTAACATGCAAAAATAAGCTAAAGATTACACAACAGACAGAGATTTTTATTTCAGCCTTTCTTTATGGACTAAAAGAAATCCTAAAACCCCAATAGTTGAGCCCAAAACCCATAAGCTACACAAAAACCATAGAATTCCAACAAGGAAAGTAAAAGTAAGCTCATTTTTCCCCCTCCACAGGTCATTTTTATAATATTTTCCCCCTAAAATTTTAATATCTCATGGTTTTCCAACTCAGCATAAGGATAAAGAAGCCTGATGAGGGACAACCTCCCACATTTCCCATCTCTAAATCATGAACAGACCATTTATCCCTGAAGAGCCCCACCCAGCAGCATCTATAAGCAGACCAGAGTGGTGCTTACTGGCCCATCACCAGTTTTTACTGGCCAAGAAAACCTACAGCTGGAACACAAGGCTTCAAACCAGGCTCAGATGAGATTCCCTGCCTAATTATTTGAACCCTGTGATGGTGAAACTACAGCCCCTGAGCCAGAATCATCAGACAGGCTGCAAACAGAGCACAGCCCTTTGCCCTGACACCTCTCCAGATGCCTTCCAGCTCTTCCCGTTGCTCCTCTGGCTACCTACACAGCAGTCCCAGTTGCCCTGAAGGGCAGGAGAAGTCTGCAGGGTTGTTGTGTGAATCTAAAATCTCACCAGAGACTCACCTTCAGGTGTCTGTTGATCATTCCTCTTACCTTTGGTTTGTTACTTCTTTGAAGAACATCCAGGAGCTGCCGGCGAAATCCCTCCAGCTGAGAGAGACCGATTCTGGGAAAAGAAGAAGATGCGTTTACAAGGGGTGGGGAAGGAACAGGCCATCAGGGACACAGAGTGCAGGAAAACAAGAATTTATGCCAAAAAAAGATACTACAAGACATACTACAACCGCAGAACATTTCAAAGGGAGGTCGTGGCATCACCCAGGACCAGTAAACAGGGTTAAGAGGCCACAAGAAACCATCACAACCATAAAAGGGGATGAAACGTAGGAGCAGAATCAGCTGAGTGGACACAGAGATGGAAGAGGTGAGTGAACAGAGAAGAGAGCAAGAAGCAAGTATAGGATGACAGAGACAAAGTAGAAAGGTGGCAGAGAGTTATATGACACCACTAAACAGATGACTGGATGGACAAGATTGTGAGACAGGTCACCAAAACCCACATTGATCACCTTATCACTGAATCACAGGATGCTCTGGGGTTGGAAGAGACCTCTGGAGATCAGCTCCTCCAACCCCCAACCACAGCAGGGTCCACAGGAAAGTGTCCAGGTGTGGTTTGAATGTCTCCAGAGATGGAGACTCCCCCACCTCTCTGGGCAGCCTCTGCCAGGGCTCTGACACCCTCAGAGTGAAGAAGTTCCTCCTCATGTTTAGATGGAACTTCTCATGGTCAAGTTTTTGCCCGTTCCCTCTTGTCCTGTCCCTGGGCACCACTGGAAAAAGCCTGGCCCCATCCTCCTGACACCCCCCTGGAAGGATTTCTGGGTGTTGATCAGATCCCCCCTCAGCCTTCTCTTCTCCAGACTAAACAGCCCCAAGTCCCTCAGCCTTTCCTCAGCACAGAGATGCTCCAGGCCCCTCATCCTCTTGGTGCTCCTCTGCTGTCCCCTCTCCAGCAGTTCCCTGTCCTTGTGGAACTGGGGAGCCCAGAACTGGTCCCAGTGCTCCAGCTGGGGCCTCCCCAGGGCAGAGCAGAGGGGCAGGATGACCTCCCCTGAGGTTCTCCACACTCTTCCCAATGCCCCCCATGATGCCATTGGCCTTCTTGGCCCCCAGGGCCCATTGCTGGCTCCTGGGCATCCTGTTGTCCACCAGGACTCCCAGATCTTTTTTGTCAGAGCTGCTCTCCAGCAGGTCACCCCCACCCTGTCCTGCTGCAGGGGGTTACTCTTCCCCACCAGGTCATACTTTCACTCCACTGAATTCCACACCCATTATATTGTAGGCAGCACCATCACTGTTTATCTGAGGTCACACAACAGGACAGAAGAAGTAAAACCTGGGTCGTCCGGCTCCAGGTTCTGCTGAAAAGGGCATTGGACATGTCCCAGGAGATGATCAGAGGTGAGAAATGCCAAGGGAGAAGAAATGAGGGAGCTGTTTCAGAGATGGGAGATGATATGGAAGAGATAATTCGGGGACAAACAGTACCAAATGAGATGACAGAACATCTAGTTCAGGGCAGAGCGTAAAAATGTGGGAGAGAACACAGGCAACCACCGGGAAGACGGCATCAACGTGTTGGACACCACAATAAACATCATTACAGACAGGATTTTCATGCTTTTCTCTCATACAGCAGCTAAGAGAAGGGTTTGGGTGGGTGAATATGCCCCTAAAAAGGTGCGTGAAACACCGTGTGAATGACACAGGGAAGCAGGAGGATGAGTAAGAAGGATACGAGGACAGGTAAGCGAGGAAACCGGAGACAGAGATGATTTAGGTGTTTCTGCCAAGGAAACAGGTGACTTTGGGACAGGACAGCAGATATTCATCAAGGAATTCTGACACTTCTCAACTTGCCTGGGCACTAGATCTTTGCCAAGCACGACTGCAGTCACAAACTCTTTTGAATACTCCATGGCATCCTCACTGGAAGAGAAACAGGACCAAGCAGAAGCAAAAAGTGGTTTCACTGGCAGCAAACTGCATTTCCTTCCCAGTTTGCCACTGGTTTCAGCCAGGTTACCCAACAGTGAACCAAACAGGGTCAGAAAAACCACAACCTTTGGGTTTTGGGAGTCATATTTTGCTAAGGAAAAGCCTGATATTCCCATCCCACACCCCAAGGAATGTTATTCTGTAATAATATAGCTCACACAGAGCAGCTCCTTTGTCCTTACCTGCACATGGCTCTGAGGACACTTGGAAAAGGAAGTTCTTTAAGTTTAAATCACTTTTTAGAGTTTTCTAACTCTAAAACAGCCTCATAACTGTTTTCCTACAGTTTGGGAATGGGCAGGAAAGCAGAAAGGAAGAAGATATTCCACGTTCCTGAACCTACTCTAAGAAGACAGCATAGATGCAAGAAGGGCCACCTTCCACAGCAACCTGAGCATCAAAAGAGGGAATTGAGAGGTTTCCACTCCCTGAGTTGGTTCTGTTGTTCCAAAAAATGATTTTGGGCACAAAATATAGTGCAACTGAAGTGTGGCAGAGGCACCTCCTTGAATGGAGACAATCAGGCATGGCCCAAGGTACTGAGGGATCCCAGGAATGGAAGCTCTGAGCAGAAAGCTATAAACCCCAGGAAACATTCTGCAGAGCAACTCATCTACAGCTGCAGAAGATGAGGGTTTATTATCCTAACAAGGCAGGTTAAGGTCCAGATTCATCAGCAGGATGGTTTAAAACCCTCGGCTTCTCCTGGAACACGATGCAGTGACCATCATTAGAAGTTTCTGATGGTCCACAGATGCTTTCACGTGTCCCCATGGCATCTGGCATGACTTGAAAGACTTTACCTCACTCCACAGCAATCAAGCATGATGGGTTTGTTTGGCTGCCAGGTAAAGGACACAGCCAGGAGGTCTGTTCCAGTTTAGAGTGGGAGGAATTCATTGTATCTTCTCTTCAGACACCTGAATTCCCCAGATTCAGCCAAGGGACAGGAACAGGCACCCAAGAAGCACGATCCCTCTGACCTATTTCAGGCATCCACTTCCAAATGTCAGAAATCACACCCCAGAAGGGTCAGCTTCTTTGTCAGGAGCCCAGATGATGAGATCAACCACTGCAGACATCTACGTTTGGTCAAACATCTCCCTTCTTGTACCTCTACTCACAGCAGACGGGCAGAGGAGTCCCTGGCACTGCACAGAGGAGGAAACTCTTCACTCAACTTGGGTTTTCAACTGGTCAGGGTGAAACTAGAACTACGTTTGAAGGCAACTAAGTCATAAACCAGAACATTTGGGACAGTGGCCACCTTAACAGCAAACTATGGCACAGAGCAAAGGCTGCCAACAACCCTCAGCTCCTCTGGGGTGCCCCTACATCCTTCTACACCCTTCTCAGGGCAGAGGTTTGTCTTTTATGGCTTCTCAGAGCATCACAACCAGGATTTACTCCAGTTACAGCTACACCCCATCCTCCTCTGGTCCTCTTGCCCCAGCACCTACCTCAGCAGCCCACCTGGGGGGGAATAGGCAAAGCACTTCAGTGATGGGTACTGGGGGCGCAGGAGGAAGGACAGGATGGCAGCGGTGCCAGCGCCCAGGGAATGGCCAACCACGATCAGGCCGTAGTGTTTTGTTCCTCTTCCCTGAAAAGATAGAAAAAGAAGAAAAAAAAAATCCAAGAAATTGAGGTGAGACTGAAAGGAAAGTCCACAAGCCCCGAAATCCCTTTTCCCAGCTGTCTTTCCTCTATGGGAGCACTCCAAAGCCCAGCTAACGAGCTCCTCCACCAGTGGGAACCAGTTAGAGTATGCTAGATTTTGAAGGAAAGGACATGGAACTGTTGGAACAGGTCCAGCGCAGGGCCACCAAGATGCTGGAAGGGCTGGAGCAGCTCTNAAGAAATGAGATGCCTACGTAGCACTCCCTGTATCTACCAAGCATCACAAGGCTTTAGTCTTGAGAGGTCCCTCGCTTGAGTTTTGGGGAACCACTGAGGCTTTTGTCCCTTTTTTCCTTCTCCCTTGAGTTATTCCTAATTTCCCCGTGGTGCTTTTTGGGCACGGGAAAAGCACAACTGTCTGCCCAGCAGGGGATCAGGCGGTTCAGAAGTTCCCTCCCCAAGAGGGACATAAACTGAGCTATTAACTGACAAATAACCCAAGGTAAGCTGCTTCCTAACATCTCTCTTGGGCTCTCTGATAGCTCTCTGTCACAAGAAATGCACACAGGCAGCCAGGCAGCACAGCATCCCCATCGCCATCTCCAAAGAGAATCTCCATAGAGATGGGATTTTAGTTCCTGTTGATTTGTTTTTAATGTTCCCTGTCCTGCATTTGCCACCAAATGGGATGACTTCCTGCCTCAGCTCCACCACAGGAAACAAAAAAAATAAAAAGAAAGGAATCAGGAATCTGTGGTTTCAAAATACAAAAGCCTTAGGGGAATGAGTAACTCGCTGCCTGTCTGGCAATCCAGAGGGACAGGAAGATGTGAGCAATTAGTACCACAGATTTGGGGACAGTGTTTTAGGGAAATCTCATCTACCTGTACAGCCTGCAAGGCTAGAGGGAAACTAATACTCACTAAATCTCGTCCAAAAGCTTGAGAAAGCACCATTTCTTGCTCCAATTTCTTCTTGATGTACTCAGCAGATAGCACCATTCCCTGAGGGAAACACAAAGGCGGGAAACAGGATGTAAAACGGCTGCGGATCAACCCAGACCTAAATATTTAGCAGACTCTAGAGCACCCTGAACCTTGTATAAGCTCTGGAGTGACACACAGCATTGGTTGGGCTTGAGAAAAAACCAAACCCACTCACTCTGCTCCACGTTAAGGAGCAGACTTCATTAGGCAGATGTCTTGGCTCACTGATTACCAGAGCCCCAAACTGGTTAGAAGTAAGGACAGTTCTCAAATTAAGATAACACACAAAGGCACTATTCCTGGTCTCATGGTGCAAAGTTTAAGGGAAAGAACATAAATGCAAGACAAAACCACCCACTTCTTAAACACAAGGTTGTGTATCTGGTTGTTCAGCACATCCTGGGACCAGCAGGAGGATGGAGAAACAAACTCTGGTTTCCTGCACCTCAGTGCCTTAACTGTAAAATCCTTCGCTGTGAAATGATTTAAATCTGTAACGTTAACATCCCAAATCTGTAATTTTAACATCCCAAATCTGTGAATAAAAGCATGAAAAAGCCTAACAAGTTCACGGGGAGAATAATACAAACCCCAAGACACTGCTGGAGGGAGAAAAAAGCGGCAGCAGAATTATCAAGGACTGGAGAAGGCGGCAACTATGGAAGGGATTCGGCTGTCAAAGGACATTAATCCCAAATTATGAAAGGTTTTTGATTCACTAGAAGTTAAGAACTGCTGGAAGATGGGAAATAAGCTGAGAGGCTGGGTTCTAAACATTTATCTTCTGCTGATGGCCATGGGATGAGGTTCAATGAAGCCAAGCACATGGTCCTACACTTGGGTCACACCAACCCCCTGCAGCACCACAGCCTGGGGGCAGAGAGGCTGGAGCTGCCTGGCAGAAGAAGACCTGGGGGTGTTGGTCAACTGTGGGCTGAACATGAGCCAGCAGTGTGCCCAGGTGGCCATGGGGGCCACCAGCATCCTGGCCTGGATTGGGAACAGGGTGGGGAGTAGGACTCAGGAGGTGATCGTCCCCCTGGACTGGGCACTGGTGAGGTCCCACCTCAAGTGGTGGGTCCAGTTTTGGGTCCCTCACCACACATTGAGGGGCTGGAGGGGGTCCAGAGAAGGGCAAGGGAGCTGGTGAGGGGTCTGGAGAGTGAGACTTATGAGGAGAGGCTGAGGGAGCTGGGGGTGTTCAGCCTGGAGAAAAGGAGGCTGAGGGGAGACCTTCTGGCTCTNAGGGAAGCCCATCCCCTCTGTGATTTTCCATTCCAGCCCTACCTGAAAACAGTTTTAAGTACAAAGAGAACATTACTGAGCACCACGTAATCGCAGAGACATGAAAGAATTCACAGCCTTCACCAAAAAAAGCAAAGAAATGTGGAATTTTTCAAAGTCCTCAGTATCAAAGGCACCATTCAACCCAAAGAGAGGACTGAAGAGAAGGAGCAGGACAGGGATGACTCTTCAGAGCCTGGAAATGGGACATCTGTAACGGTGGCGTTGGGATCAAAAAGCAGATGCTGGGGTTATTTGGTGCTTTGAGATCTCGCTGCTGCATCCCAAAGAGTCTCCATTCCCAACGCTAATGAGAAGCGACTCATCTAAATTTCCAACGTGAATTTGGGCTTCTATTTTTAAAAAACCTGACCTAAATCCGTGGTGATATTACTAATGGGCTGTTAGTCAGCCTCGTAGCTATATTTTTGATAATTGCAGTATGTTCTAATACAGACAGTGATTTTAATATTATGGAAGGAGATTTTGATCACTGCAAAGTTACTTCTCGTTAAAGCCGACGCCGTTTCAGAAGTTTCAAAGGAATGAAACCATCTGGGTTCAATTCTCCAACCCCACAGGCAAATAATCAACCAGGTTGGACATCCAGGAAAAGTAAAATGCAACTATTCTGTATCACTTTGTGGTCTGGAGGTGCAAAACTGCTCTGTGATGGTTGAACTGAGTGGGTGAAAACCTAGAGGGGGGTCTATTTGGTAGAGAAAAGGGCTAGAAAGTTCTTACCGAGTGTTCTATCAAACTGGTGTGAACTGGTTTCAGGGTTTCCTTCTAACAGATAATTCTTCTCACCTCGGCTGGCCCAAAACCATGAAACAAACCTCCATAACATCAGAATTTTAGTGGTTTTGTTCTACACAGATTGACCAGAATTAGGTATGGATTTGTGTCCTTGACTTACCATTATTAGCAGGTGAGGGACATCAAGAAGAGCATGACCATCAAGAGAAGGGAGGTCATCCTGCCCCTCTGCTCTGCCCTGGGGAGGCCCCANTGATCTCCAGAGGTCCCTTCCAACCCCAGAGCATCCTGTGATATTTAAATTACCTTTATGTGGATTTTACTTCAAAACCAGCAAAGCCAGCTTGGTTTTTGCAGTGAATTTCCCCATGGGATTGTCAAAATCCCTTTTTTTTTTTAATTTTTTTCCCCACTTTCCAACCCATAAACCTTAGTTCCAGCGCTGTTTTTTGGATCCAAAATAGCTCAGAAACCCACTGCACACATGTGAACTGTGGCATTCGCAGCAACCCCAGCAATCAAAGGCTTTCAGCTGCGGCAGGAGGGGGAGTGATAAGAAAGGCTCCTGTAAACATCAAGAGTTTGAATTTGTAGGATGTTTGATGGACACGGCGTGAAGCCCTGATGGAGAGAGAAGAGGCCACGCAGGATGGAATCAGCAAGGAAAAATAAGAAACCAAACAACTTGCTGGAAGCTCCTGAACAGCCAAATAGTTTTCTTCAAATAAAGTGTTGAGTGTTAGCAAGATACTTCATTTATTTTTGTATTAAAGTTGAATTCTGGATATTAAAAATGCATTAAGAGAGACATTTAAAGATACTACTATCTCCACGAGTTTCCCTCGGGAATCAACAGTCTGTTATTGTCTGAAGATGAATATCAATAATAATTGAAGATAAAGCTGTAGTTCTGTACTAGGAACAATCCAAAACGAAGTAACACAGAGGCCAAATAAAACCTCAATCTAGAACAAAAGGAATGATTTGATAAAATTCCATATAAGTCACCGGCCTATGAATATTTTCACATAAAGATCAAAAGAAAAAGGCAACTTTGGTAAGGATTAGCTCTTCTCTCCATTAAAAATAGAACAGCCTGGAAAAGAAAAGGCTCCAGGGAAAACTTTGAGCCCCTTCCAGTCCCTCAAGGGGCTCCAGGATGACTGAGGAGGGACTAAGGGAGGGGAACCATGGGATGAGGGGGAAGGGTTTGACACTGAAAGAGGGGAGATGGAGCTGAGATGTGGGGAAGAACTTCTTTGGTGGGAGGGTGGTGAGAGCCTGGCCCAGGTTGCCCTGAGAAGCTGTGGCTGCCCCATCCCTGGAGGGGTTCAAGGCCAGGTTGGATGGGGCTTGGAGCAACCTGGGCTGGTGGGAGGTGTCCCCCCATGATGGAACTGGATGATCTTGAAGGTCCCTTCCAACTCTGAGCATTCTATGATCCTAATTCTCTTATCTGGGGGAAAACACAGGGAATATTTATCCCCCAAAGAGCAGGTTGACAATATTGTTTTCCAAAATAATCTTAAAACTCAAAATGTGGGTCATTATTTGCCAGATTGGGGCAAAGGTTGGCTCTAGAGCAAATTGAATTCAGCGAGATCGTTAACGAGGAGACACGGCATCAGGCTCGTTACACAGTCCCAGGTCCTGCCAGGAGCCTTTGCTGAGCTCTGAGGCCACAGAATTTCAAACACATTCTCAGGGTTTGCTGGTTAATTCTGAAAAGGTCATGGGAAGAAGAAAAAAAAAGAAGAAAAACGACAAAAAAGACAAAGTAATTTGAAGGACTCCATAATTTCCTCGTAGGTCTCTGCAGATGCACTCCATGCCTTCGTTTTTGCTAATTGGATGGGTTTTTTAATTACAAACATGGGGATTTTAACCGTTACAACTAAGGATTTAATTTTTTTCCCCCCCTGTAATTAACAAGTCAAAACCTTAGAAAAAGCAGCAGGTCATTGTCTGGTTTTGGGTTTGTTTCCTATTCCTTTTGTTCCCCACACACCTTGTGTCCCAGCCACGTCCCATGGTGACCCTCAACTGGAAGGCGCTCCGCATCCCCCGTGAGGTCGGTCAGAGCATCCTGGAAGAGGAGAAATCACCACATTTTGGGTAAATCAAACAAAAAGCGTGAGTGAGGAAGGTCTCAGAGCCTCCTGAAAGTTTGCTGGGGTGGCCAAGGGCACGTGAGGCCCCTGGAAAGGTGTGTGTGGCCACTGCAGGGGGCACTTACTTTTGGAGAGAGAGTTCCTCGGATACTAATGACCACCTTCTTCTTCTCATGGTCCACAGCCACGTAGAAAGGCGTTTCATAGACCTGGAAAAGATCCACTGCTGTAACAATCAGGCAGGATATTCCTGCTTGATTTTCTTTTCTCCCAGTTCAGGGAAAAGGAAGCAGAGCAGTGTGACAGGTTATGCCTTATGGGTAAGAACTCCCCCTCTACTCTGCGCTCCTGAGACCCCACCTGGAGTCCTGTGTCCAGCTCTGGAGTCCTCAACACAGAAAGGACATGGAACTGTTGGAACAGGTCCAGCACAGGGCCACCAAGATGCTGGGAGGGCTGGAGCAGCTCTGCTGTGAGGACAGGCTGAGAGAGCTGGGGCTGTTCAGCCTGGAGAAGAGAAGGCTGCGGGGAGACCTTGGAGCAGCCTTCCAGGATCTGAAGGGAGCTCCAGGAGAGCTGGGGAGGGACTCTTGGTCAGGAAGTCTAGTGACAGGACGAGGGGGAATGGTTTTAAATTGGAAGAGGGGAGATTTAGATGAGATATCAGGAAGAAGTTCTTTGGTGTGAGGGTGGTGAGGCACTGGAACAGGTTGCCCAGGGAAGCTGTTGATGCCCCATCCCTGGAAGTGTTTAAGGCCAGGCTGGATGGGGCCTGGAGCAACCTGCTGTAGGGAGAGGTGTCCCTGCCCAGGGCAGGGGGGTTGGAACTTGATGATCTTGAAGGTCCCTTCCAACTCTGACCATTCTGTGATTCTATGATTCTATGAATGATTTGATTTTTGGCAAATATTTCTGTCCAAGTGGGAGAACTTCTTGATGGAGAAATAGGATGGGAAGCTCTAGGGTCAGAAAAAAAGCCACAAAAGGCTTAAGTTTCCTTCTTTGTCCCACAAGACAGATCATTCCCATTAGGAAGGGGCCCAAAAATGAAGGGGGTGGCAGGTTTCTCCTTACTGCGTCGTGACAAGAGGTGTAAACAATGTCCACTGAGGTCATGTTCTCATCCAAGAAGTGGCGCCGGATGGCGATGGCATTGCAGCCACAGCAGTTGTCCTCCTCGATGGTGACACTCGGGGCGTAGCGGGGACGGGAAGGACAGAGACAGCAACACCTGCAGAAGGAAGAAAACATTAGTTTGGAGGCAAAGAAGAAGGTGGGAGAGACTGGTTTGAGAGCGGAATGTCTGGAGATAAGGGAAAGGCAGACCCTGCATGTCACAGCAGGGGGGATTTCCTTCCCTGGTAGGAATTCTTGGACAAAACAGCACAAAATTGATGTATTAGCATGAAAAAGGGGCACTGGGACCAGCTGTAGTTTTCCTTCTGAGCACCAGAGAGAGCTACAGCACAACCAGTCAGCAAAGAACCGATGCTTGGGCGGGCTGGGAGCTCTCCTCAAGGGATACCAGCCTTCCCAGCACAGTCCTACACTGCTCCAAAGCAAAGCCTTTACTCAGAGGTAAATTTATTTATATAAAAAAAATAGAAAACGGGTCTAGAGTCATTCCAGAATAAAACCAGCAGCATGGAGTTATTTTTCATAGAATCATAGAATCACAGAATGGTCAGAGTGGGAAGGGACCTTCAAGATTATCCAGTTCCAACCCCCCTGCCATGGGCAGGGACACCTCTCCCTAGAGCAGGTTGCTCCAAGCCCCAT
>VXBW01000920.1:0-20626 GCA_013400375.1 Thinocorus orbignyianus
GGAACAGATCCTCCTGGAAACCACTCTACAGCACATGGAAAATATATAGGTAATTGATGATAGTCAACATGGCTTTGTTAAGAGCAAATCATACCTGACAAATTTGGTGGTCTTCTATGACAGGGTTACAGATAAGGGAAGAGAAACTGGTGTCATCTACCTGGACTTGTGTAAAGCATGTGACAGTATCCCACATGTCATCCTTGTCTTTAAACTGGAGAGACATGGATTTGATGGAAGGACCACTTGGTGGATAAGGAACTGGCTGGATGGATGCACTCAGAGTGTTACAATCAGTAGCTCAATGTGCAAGTGGCGGCCACTGACAAGTGGCATTCCTCAGGGGTTGGTATTGGGACTGGTGCTGTTTAACATCTTTGCTGGGGACACGGACAGTGGAACTGAGTTAACTCTCAGCAAGTTTGCCAATGACACCAAGCTGTGTGGAGTGGTCAACACACTGGAGGGAAGGGATGCCATCCAGAGGGACCTGGACAGGCCTGAGAGGTAGGCCTCTGTGAACCTCATGAAATTCAATGCGCACCAAGTGCAAGGTGCTGCACATGGCTCAGGGCAAACTCAAGCCCAAACACAGGCTGGATGTAGAATGGATTGAGAGCAGCCCTGAGGAGGAGGACATGGTTGACGAGGAGCTCAACATAAGCTGGCAATATGTGCTCGCTCAAAAGCCAATCACATCTTGGGTTGCATTCCCTAGAAGCTGGGGGAGCTGGCCAGCAGGTCAAGGGAGGTGATTCTGCCCCTCTACTCTTCTCTCCTGAGACCCCACCTGGAGTACTGCATCTAGCTTTTGAGCCCCCAGCATAAGAACAACATGGACCTGTCAGAGCGAGTCCAGAAGAGGACCACGAAGATGATCAGAGGGCTGGAGCATCTCTTCTATGAAGACAGGCTGAGAGAGGCATGGCGCAGTCTGGAGAAGAGGATGCTCAGAGGAGAGTAGCCCTTCAGTACCTAAAGAGGACCTACAGGAAAGATGGACTCTTTAGAAAGGCATGTAATGTTAGGATAATGGGTAACAGTTTTAAACTGGAAGAGATTTATACTAGATACTAGGAAGAAATTATTTCCTGTGAGGATAGTGGGACACTGGATCAGATGGCACAGAGAAGTTGTGGAGGCCCCATCCCTGGAACTGTTGAAGGCCAGGTTGGATGGGGTGTTGAGCAACCTGGTGTCCCTGCCCATGGCATAGGGTTAGACTAGATTATCTTTAAGGTCCCTTCCAACTTTTACCATTTTATGATTGTATCAGCCATTTTTATTTAAGTACAGTAACTTACAAAGACCATAAAGGAACAGGCAGGATTAGAAAGGATACCAACTAAAATCCAATATTTGGGGGTTTTTTAGAGTTTACTGCATTTCATTTTACACACCGCCCAAGAGACGCAGGCATAGTAATAATGTTCTGCAGCAAAATGTTGTTGCCTGCTCTGAAGCAACCACAATCAAGTTTTATATATAATTCTTTATTGGTATTTTCAGATGTATCTGTAAGGTTAACGTATCTTTTATACTTTATGAATGCTGCACATCCTGTAAACCTTAGAGTGTCAACAATACTAAGTACACGTAAAAGTTTTTACAGAAAAGTTTGTAATTTACGCCTGTTTATCAAAATATATGGATGTTTGTGAATGGTCTGGGAGATTAATTTTCTATTTGGACAATGTCAAGCAAATACATTATGTTCTTCAAAACTTCTGAAATAGGCAGTCTTGACTATTCAAATTTAGCTGTCACTTTAAAGTCACAGCAGTCATGGTACTGTCTTTTTCTGGCTCTGAAATTAGATTTTAAGTATTACTGAAAAAAAAAAAAAGAGAAATTAATAGTTTTTAAAGTTTTGATTGAAGTCAGATCAAAGATGTGAGAAGCAGTCATTCAGGCAAAATATTGCCATTGAACTCAAAATCAATCAGCTAAATGTTAGTCATGCAATTTACCTTAAAATGTTTCACCAACATTCATCCTGAGAAAGGAGATACCAGATCCATGTAAGAGAAACTGTTCTTCTGATAATTCGTTGGCTGTCTAACTCAGAGAGTCTTGAAAGCCAAATCATAGTTATATGGGCACATATTCACCTGAATCAGCCTATAATTATTCAAATCATTCAGTCACTGATTTCATACCAATGGGAAGAATTGCAGAGTCAATAAATAATTTAGTAAAGAGGAGTTACTTAGTAAGCCAGAGATTGAAATTTTCTGTAATTTTAAGTCCTTAATCTGACTGTTATCTGATCAACTTAACTGATTTGAAAAAATGTTACCCACAAATTTGAATTTCAGAGTGGTTTTGAAGGTTTAATTCATCTAAAATCATAGAGATAACTGAAATATCTGAATCAAATCTTTTGATTTACTCTTGGCACAGTTCAACATTTCAAGTTTAATTTTTTTTTGGCTTAACTATGACTTAACTGTCTTACTATGGGACATCCTTATAGCCTTTTTTGCTATGACGTTCATAGAGATGTTGTCTGTAGAGATTATTTAAATAATGTATAGGTGCTTTATTTTCTAATGCATTGGAACTCAGTACATCAATTATTAACATGTGGCTTTTAACCAGATAATTTACAAATTTGTGTAGCCAAAGAATTATTACTTATTGATATCTGACTTCTAAACAGATTAATTCATTTATCCATGATCTTAAAAATCATAGAATCATAGAATGGTTAGAGTTGGAAGGGACCTTAAAGATCATCAAGTTCCAACCCCCCACTAGACCAGGTTGCTCAAAGCCCCATCCAGCCTGGCCTTGAACACTTCCAGGGATGGTGCATCCACAGCTTCTCAGGGCAACCTGTTCCAGTGTCTCACCACCCTCACAGAAACAATTTCTTCCTGATATCTAATCTAAATCTCCCCTCTTCCAATTTAAAACCATTACCCCTTGTCCTGTCACTACACTTCCTGACAAAGAGTCCCTCTCCAGCTCTCCTGTAGGCTCCCTTCAGATACTGGAAGGCTGCTAGAATGTCTCCCTGGAGCCTTCCTTTCTCCAGGCTGAACAGCCCCAGCTCTCTTAGTCTGTCCTCACAGGAGAGGTGCTCCATCCCTCTAATCATCTTTGTGCCCTCTGCTGGACCTGTTCCAACAATTCTATGTCCTTTCTATGTTGAGGACTCCAAATCTGGACACATTACTCCAGATGAGGTCTCACAAGTGCAGAGTAGAGGGAGGCAGTCACCTCCCATGATCTTTTGATGCAACCCAGGATACAGTTGGCTTTCTGGGCTGCCAGCGCGCACTGCCAACTCATGTTGAGCTTCTCATTGATGAGCGTTCCCAAAAATACATTGTGGATAACTGCAGATGAGAGATATTAGAAGGTCAGCATAGTATTCTTTGGGCAGTGTGAAAATGCAAAGCTTCAGCACTGTGTGAGTCCATATGTTAGGAATCAAGGGAACTTATTCTAAATAAGTATGTGCAATAAGTGTGTTGAAGAATTTGACAAAGCTTTCTGTGATTTATAATGTTATGTTGATAAGAATGATGAGCCAATTTTCAGATTAATATTTCTCAGGTTATTTCAAAGCCCTGTAGCAATGCAAATCTGTACAATGTTTCATAATAAATTAAGAATATGACATTTTTAATCTTCACTTTAGGGAGACATCAAAATTTGGGACTTAGTTAATCTGACAGGATTTGTATTGCCATTACGAAAGTATTCAAGACCAAATGTAATTATGTTTCTTCATGATATTTGCTAAAGCACACACACACACACATAAATTACTTCGTTCCTTTAGCAAAGTAAATTGTGTTTTTCTACCATTTCATACTGTTTTCCACCAGAAGCTGTAGTTCATGTGAGAAAGTATAAGTAAACTAAAAACATTCTAACTTATTATTTTGCTTTTCCAAAATTATTTACCAGTGAGATGGTTATAGTAATATTAAAAATAAATAAATAAATATATAATAGTATACTAGAGATGGTTCAAAGTAAACTGAAGTTCAGTTAGTATGGTAAATTACTGTTCTATCAGTCTACACTCTAAAATGGGATAAAACAATTAAATAATATAAGAATAATTATAGAATCATCAAATACCAAGTTGGAAGAGACCTCAAGGATGGACAGCTGTGAAGATGGAGTGCAAACAGGGATGGGGAAGGTGCAGAGAGAGGGTGTTGTAGTTTGCATGGTAGTTCACGCAGAAGAGCAAATGAGAAGAGCCATGCAACGTGCTTGTAGGCCTGAAGCCCAGGGAAGGGCTCTAGGTCTTTGCCAGGGTGGTAGGCACTTGTCTCAGAGTTAAAACTAGTGTTTCTACGGAGAAATTCCCTGAAATGTCTGACCCCTCCACCCAGACTGAACCATTAAGGAAGGAGACTTCAGTACAGATGGTAGATTGCAACAAATGCCCAGACTCCTTCCACCCCCCAAGGCTCTCATACTAAAAATCTAGTACTCTGAACTGAGTGAGCTGGAATTCAAACTATTCAGGCAATCTTTCAGAGCCCTAGTCGATCCCTATGCTGGGTGTCAGTAAATCTGTTGTAGTTCAGACTGGGTTGGCCAATAAACAAATGACAGATGTTCTATTTAACCTCTTTTCCTTCTGCCTCTCCACAGAGAAGAGAGAGTGAATGAGACAAAGAGAATTTANCTCCCTGCAAGATCATCTTATCTACTCTCTTCTGCTTCCTGAACTCCAACAGGGCATGCAGCAGAGTTAGTTGACCTTGATAGTTATGGAGATTATAATAAGCAAGAGTCTCTCTGCATANCAACAAATGCCCAGACTCCTTCCACCCCCCAAGGCTCTCATACTAAAAATCTAGTACTCTGAACTGAGTGAGCTGGAATTCAAACTATTCAGGCAATCTGTCAGAGCCCTAGTCGATCCCTATGCTGGGTGTCAGTAAATCTGTTGTAGTTCAGACTGGGTTGGCCAATAAACAAATGACAGATGTTCTATTTAACCTCNGAATTGATTCTCTTCTATCTCAAACCAGGACACCTGGAAAAAAGGCAAGTACTTGCAAAAGGTGCACACAGGTTGATGATCTGTTACATCAGGTAGCTGAGTTGCAAAAAAACAGTTAAAAGGCCATGCATTATTAAGGGGCTGAGACAGAGATAGGTAAGTGGTTCCAGAGCCATACAGACACCACAGAGAATGAGGAACTTTGAATCCCGGTAACCTGTTGCTTCAGTCTCCACCTTCCACCATTACAACCTAAACCAAATATAATGCTTTAACAGCTGTAAACACCCGTGAGTGAGGTTTGCCGGGAGAAACTGTATCAGCAGCACACAGTGGATACCACAAAAAGAAACTATTGGTCATAGTGAGTGACTCTATCTGCCAACCTGAGAGGGAGCCATGAGACGTATGCTGCCTCCAAGGAGCTAAGATTCGAGATGTTGCTGAGAGATTGTCACAATTTGTCAGTGGTACAGACTACTGCTATCTGTTTACACTTTTTCCTGTGGGAATGAATGCTACTGAACCTGGGCAGAATCTGGGAAGGCTACAGAGCCCTGGGGAAGCAAGCAAAAAGTAATAAAAAAGGTACACTGAGTGCACAGTACTGAGGGCATTTCTTTTCCCCAAACTAGACCTCTTATAAATCAGACAAACTAACAAATGAAGAAACAAAAACTGAAGAAAAATGTATTTATAGTCCACAATGCAGATTTCATTTCACAATAATAATTTAAAACACGTTTATTTCCTGCACTTTTTTCTGCAGGAGCAAAGTCTTGACTTCTGGTACAGTTAGGTTTAGTTCCTGACACTAGAGCTTTCCCTCATAGCCTGCTCTGAAGGATCAAAGTCTATCAAAGCTTTATAACCTACAGGGCTCCCCTGGGTGCCTTCCACCCAAGTTTTGGCAACACAGTTTATGGCTCTGATGGTAGAAGATGAGCAGGATTGTAATAGGACCAGATTAGAGCATTTGCTTCATGCTAAACTGATGTGAAATCAAGTGTTCAAATTGTTCGTTACTCCAGTGGGAAATAGTACATAAGGGCTCCTAATTAATTTCAGCTATTGTAGGAAGCAAAATTAACAGCTACAGTGGTAGCATCTTCTTGGTTGTAAGAGGGAATTTAAGCCCTTCTAACTTGTTTTGTGAAAGAATGAAATAGAAGAGAGTTTTGGAATTTGTTTCTATATTCAGGAACAAATATTACAGTTATATTCCAAAATCTAGTCAAAAGGCTCAGAAGGAATTACTCAGAGCCCCCTATAGTCAAAATAACAGAAACAGAGGAAGGTTAAATGTACCAAGAGAATGCACTGGCGCTGGGATAGATTATATTTTAACAGCATATTTTAATATTCCTTCTCAAGTGATGAAATAGTGACTGAATTATTCAGGTCACACAAAATAAGAGCCAATGAAGTGGCTACCTCATATTTTTACAGCCAAAGTTTGTTAGGAGTCATATAGAGGATTTTAAACTATTTATTGATGCTCTGAATTCTGTTCATTGTTGCAACATGTTTTCTTAATGAAACTACTCAGTCACTGAAGAGAGGCAATAGTCACAACCATTAGATTTTAGAAACATCTCCAAAATAAAAGTATCTCAAATTGAAATAGTACATTATTCTGGAATTAAGATTAAAGCAGTTTTGCCCTTCTTTCTTAGAATCATAGAATAGAATCAAAGAATCATTCAGGTTGGAAAAGAACCTTGGGATCATCAAGTCCAACCATCAGCCCCACTCTGCGAAGTTCTCCCCTACACCATATCCCATGACAGCACATCTAAACAATTCTTAAACACATTCAGGGATGGTGACTCAACCCCCTCCCTGGGCAGCCTATTCCAGTGTCTGACCACTCTTTCTGTGAAAAATTCTTTCCTAATGTTCAGCCTAAACCTATCCTGTTGCAGTTTGAAGCCATTCCCTCTCATTCTGTTGCTAATTACTGCCCAGAACTGGGCACAATATTCAAGATGTGGTCTCACCAGTGTCAAGTACAAGGGAACAATCACCTCCCTACTTCTGTTAGTCACACTATTTTTTATACAAGCCAGGATGCCATTGGCCTTCTTGGTCTCCTGGGCACACTGCCGGCTCATATTCAGCTGCTTGTTAACCAAAACCCCCAGGTCCTTTTCTGCCAGGCAGCTCTCCAGCCACACTTCCCCAATCCTGTAGTGGTGCATGGGTTTGTGGCCCCAGTGCAGGACCTGGCACTTGGCCTTACTGAAGTACATACCGTTAACATTGGCAGATCAGTCCAATCTATCCAAGTCCTTCTGCAGAGTTTCCCTGCCCTCATGCAGATCAACACTCCCATCTAACTTGGTGTCATCTGCAAACTTGCTGATGGTACGCTCTATATCCTTGTTGAGGTCATCAATAAAGACTTTAAACAGAAATGGTCCCAGTGCTGAGCTCTGAGGAACACCACTTGTGACCAGCCGACAGCTGGATTTAAATCCATTGAGCACAACTCTTTGGGACCGTCCATCCAGCCAGTGATTGATCCAGTAGATTGTATGCTCATCTAGGCCATGAGCAGACAGCTTTTCCACGAGAATTCCATGGGGGACAGTGTCAAATGCTTTTTGGAAGTCCAGGTATACAATATCCACAGCCTTTCCCTTATCCAATGATCGAATCATCGTGTCATAGAAAGAGACCAGGTTCATCAGGCAGGACCTGCTTTTTGTAAACCCGTGCTGACTAGGCCTTATCCCCTGGGTATCCATTACATGGTTTGTGATGCAACTCAAGATGATCTGTTCCATGACCTTCCCTGGTAATGAGGTCAGACTGACAGGTCTATAGTTTTCTGGATCCTCCCTTTTGCCTTTCTTAAGCAATTGCATCTCCTCTCCCGAGAAAATGAACACTGAAGATCAAATTGTCAAGAATATATAAATCATGGAATCATAGTATCACAAAATGGTTTGGATTGGAAGGCACATTAAAGATAATGTACTTCTAACCCCTCTGCCATGGGCAGGATACCTCCCACTAGAACAGGTTGCTCAATGCCCCATCCAACCTGGCCTTCAACAGTCCCAGGAATGGGGCCTCCACAACTTTTTTGACCACCTGTTCCAGTGCCTCACCACCCTCACAGTAAAAAAATTCTTCCTAATATCCAATATCAATCTACCCTCTTCCAGTTTAAAACTCTTACCCCTCATCGTGTCACTACATGCCCTTGTAAAAGGTCTGTCTCCAGCTTTCTTGTAGTCCACTCTTTAGGTACTGGAAGGCTGCTATAAGGTCTCCGTAGAGCCTTCTCTCCTCCAGCCCCAACTCTCTCAGCCTGTCTTCATAGGAGAGGTGTTCCAGTCCTCCGATCGTCTTTATGGCCCTCTTCTGGACCATGTGATTCTTCTGTTGGAGCTCCAAAGTTAGATGCAGTACTCTAGGTGGGGTCTCAGGAGAGAAGAGTAGAGGTGTAGAATCACCTCCCTTGACCTGCTCACTGTGCTTCTGGGAGTGCAGCCAAAGATACAATTGGTTTTCTGGGGTGTAAGCATACACTGGAAATAATTTGGAAGCTTTTACTTGTGGACTAAATAACAGCAATAAATGAAATCCAACAAAATATTTTTTTCCAGGAAATACTCTCTAGTTAGGCACTCAGAAAATGTGAATATCCTACTTAGCTCAAGTAATGTTTTCATTTTCATCAGTACAATAAACTCAGTAAATTACCTCTTCTTTCAAGAGTAATAAATTTGTGTTTCCTCCTACTGGATTTACATTTCTTTTTTTTATGAGATTTTGTTTCTGATTTGGAAAGAGGCTTTTAGAGTATTGACACCTAAACTGATCAATTTTCCCTGTAAAACTTCTTCATATCTCCTTCATTCCTTGAACTAGAGTTCTGTTATCTTGTTTACTCAGTTGTTAGGTCTTTCTGACTGTCATGGAAAAGTTAACTTACCCCAAAAGATAGTTTAAGCACTTAATGCTTTAATCATTATTATTCATATATGTACAATGCTTTGTCTTTATCATTTGTATTTTCATATTCTTATTTACACAACAGGTTTGTCACAGAATGTTTCTCTTCATGACAAAGATTTCTGGATTTATTTCTTTATTTGTAGTAATAATGTCTCACTGCAATCTACTTTGATATAATAAAATATTTATGTGGTATCAGATCTGAAGTTATATTTATGGAGAAAAGAAGTGAAAGGCTAATTTAGTCATTTTAATGGAATCAAAACCAAAATATTTAGTGTAAGTGTAAATCTTGGGGTGTACTTTTGGTCTCTATTATGATAACAAGGAACACTGGAACACTGTAAATTTCCCTATTTTAATAGCTAATATTTTCTGCATAAACAAGACACATTTGTATATAAAAGGCATTTTGCATATGCATTTTATATTAAAGCAGCCAGTTGACTAAAAATATTTTTTAACATTAGTAAGAGAAGCAAGGAATAAATACTGGATTTTGATGTTGATGATGGGTAAATAAGTGATAACTAATGTTTCATTCAGTAGACTGAATTGCCATTGTAAACATAGTTATTTATGTTTGAATATTTATTTATTTGTGAAAGATCCATTATTAAAAGGATAACTATTTATGAGTTTTGTCTGATTTTAGAAAACAATTTCAAATAAAATATAGTGAATTGAAGGAAATGGGATTTTTCTTTTTGTTTGGGATAGTAAACAACTGTTCAATTGATTAGCAGTGTGGCTTTGGAGCAGGCTCTTTTCTCCATTATTTGCAGTGTAACTGGAAGAACTATTGCTTGATTTTCTTCTGTGTTCTGTCCTGGTTATGACTACAATCTAGTGCATCCATTATTAATTTGAATATTTATATTTTCAGATAATGGCAAGACAGGATAAGATGTAAACCCAACTCAGGAGAGAATTCAAACTGAAAATCCATCCTCATTCTGGTATAAAATGTGATATAAGGCATACTTCTATTTCTTAATCTTGGTAGAAATTATTAGTGGCAGGAATGACAGATTAATAGCTAATAAAATAAGGACGTTGCAGTGGACACACATCAGTTATTCCATGCTCTTCTCAATGCATCCAAATTCCTTCTGGGGCATGTAAATAAGTTTGTCATACAGGAAAAAAAATAAAAAAACAACAACCCAACCAAGCAAACAAAAACAATCCCCAGACTAAACCCCCACTCCATTAGCAGTCTTTGATGGCTGATATCCATTAAATGAAGTTTCTGAAAAATGAGTAATTTATACTAAATGTGAGAAGACTTAGTGATCATGAATAATTGCACAAGACAATATATAAGAATCTGTAAATAAAAATAAAAACTATTTTAAGTCTAGAAACAAGTCATTTTGATCTAAATTAAGTAGTCTTTTACAGGATGAAAAAGCAGTATTTTCTTTAATTTTCTTTATTAAGTTAGAATTATTTTATATAGAAAACTAATTATATGTTCCCACAACACATATGATTAGGTTTGATACTCCTAGGTTAACTAATGGAAATTCTCTTTGTATTTGAGCAACTGTCATCAGTCTATGGGTATTTTTAATTTTGCTTTCTTTTTGCAACCAAACAAAATAAACAGTTTCATATTTCTACATGCCTTTTGCTTGAATAGTCTCTCTAGCAAGAGAAAATTTTGAAAACTAGCTTTATACTGTGTATGTGTTCCTGCTACTCATATACTCCATATACTCATATACGATTGACAGGTAGCTTGAATGAATCTACCACTTAATAATTTAATGCTATTTTCTGTCATGCATCCCTGTCTGTTGCTCTTCATGAAGACTTACAAACTTACTGACTTACTTTTTGATGATAGTAGTGTTTTGATGCTCTAATCATGATTTGGTGCACCTAATCATGTATTAGGTGTAATTAATAGAAACCAGAGCAAAAAATATCTCCTGTCTCAAGAACTCACTGTATATATATAATTGTAAGACTTTCATGCATTATCCACTCCTCTTTTTTATTTTTCCTTCTGTCTTTCCTTTTTCATTTATGTTTCCCAAATATGAAGTGTATTCTTGAGGGAGGGAGAAGGGAAGACTATTATAGGGTGGGTTTTTTTAATTCAGTTTGCATATAAAGTTTTTCTTTTGTCTAATTTATCAAAAGGGAATTAAACAGTCATGAATGCTATAATAACAGACCTTGTTAGTGTTTAAACACTGGCATGAAGAACAAAATAGAAGGGCTTTATTATTTCAGAAATTAAATTCATAGGAAAACTAAGGTAATCCTCAGTACACTATCTATCTAAGCAGTTTTGACTTCTGATGCAGTAAAGGCTTGGGCTTCCAAATCTGACTTATACATGATGTGGTTTTTATAATCTAATAGCTCTATTACCATCCACTGGGACAAATATAGTAAGATCACATGCAGTATGGTAAATTCTTCAGATGTCAGGGAACTCATTGCAGCTTGACAACACTCAATTTCTTGTGAAATGTTTTCACTGAGTGGATCTTTCTTGTGAAGAAACAGAAGTTGGTCAATATCAGGCATCTAGTTGCTCTTAGTATCTGCACAAGTGGTTTTGCCAGACAGGGCACATTCTTCCAAGCTCTGCATCTGTCAGAGCAAAAACTACTGAGATGCTCTGAAAAGTTGTTTCCTCTTTTTTTCTTAATCAAATTTCACCAGATTTCTGTATGTATTATGGCAAATGAGCAAAAGATAATCCAGTTTGTTTTGGCAAAATATAACATTTGAAGTCAGGAGAGAGGGTTTAGTATCACCATCTATTTAAGCAATGACTATGTATGATGCCAAACATGGAAGTGGATAAACAAACCATTTATTAAGATATAAGGTTACCAACACAAAATCTGCAGCAGCCTTAACAAATATAGCTAAGGTGTTCCACCTGATTCGAAAAAAGACAGAAGTACCTCACTATTTTAGCAGAAAGTAAAAAAAACCCAAACCTCCTCTAAAATAGTTCCAATTTCATCTCAGTGCAATAATTTTTTTTATATTTATTTTCCTCAGGCATAAGAATTATCATAAATTCTTTTTTTTTAATTAACTGGAGAATAACAAATGTCTGGAATTAATTGCAGTTAGCCACTGGCATTTTGAACTTATTCTACAGTGATCTTAAAAGTACTGCTGTGGTTTTAATTTGTAAGCAATTCATTTCCAGTTTCTTTGTGACGCACTGTGCTTCCAAGGACACAAAATTTTGAATTTTTGAATGCATGTCCTAGTGTTTAAAGAAAGAAAAAGTAATCTGTTTCTAGAAAACAAAAACAAACATTGGTAAAAACACTGGATTAATCTAAATTCACTTTTTATGAGAGGCTAACAGAAGAGCGCTGGAAGTTTTTAAATTGAAATGCAATGAAAACAAAATGAGAGGTTGAAATGCTCCATGCTTTTCTATTTGTAAAGACCAGATGCAAAGGAAAGACATAATTCATTCACAGTAATATAAACCTAAAAAAACCAAACCAAACAAACAAAAAAATAATCCCCCAAACCAACCAAACAACTGGAACATCTTGAACAGGACAATGTATTAAAATACAGTGAGAGTTTTCTTTGTAACTCTAGTGCTTAGAGACCACAGGAGAAAATTACTTCTATATGAAACTTGCTTCTCAGGATAAAAGTCTTTCTTTTATCTGTTTTAGTTTTCAGCTATATAGTCTGTGTCAATGTTATTATTCAACTTTAAAGTCAAATTTTTAAACATCTTCCTGCAAAATAGGAATTATTGCTCTCTGGATGAATCTCAGTAATTGCTATTTATATACTAATTTAATTTCAGCTCTTTGAAACCAACTCTTCAACATATTTTAAAGTAGTTTTCTGCTGAGAATTTTTAGGAAGATTAAGATACCATCCCAGACTAAATTATGACATACATCACAAAATCCCCCACAGGTATGCTGATTGATAGACTTTTAATGCTACTTTTCTTAACAGGAACAAGACCTTGTTTAATAACGCTAGTGACTGCAAAGAACATGGGATGCATTCTGGTTGTAAAGAGTTTCCTGAGGGGAGATTTAAAGGGATGAAATGAGCCTTTGAAAACTTGATAAAAGAATGAATCTTTGATACTTGCCGACAGGGCTCTTGCTAATTTTTGAGACAAATGAGCATCCATTTCTGAAGTCAATCCTGACTGAACAAAATGGGCAAGAAAGAACAGGTGGACCTTAGAAAAAGGTCTACTGAGGGATGCTTGAGGAGTCTGGGTCAAGAGGAAAAATAACTAGGGTGATCATCAGAAAGATAGTACATAGATATCACATAGATACTGGCTGAATTGCCAGTTCTGTGGCAATTTATTTCAATACTTGATAAAACCACCTTCCAAGGATCACCATCCCATTTTCTCCATTTCAGAACAAGGTCAGTAAAGACTTTGTTTCTCACTTCCCTCATCTTCTCACCTGTTGGCATGATTCAGTATGTGGAGAAGATCTGCAGGAAAGATATTACAAGTTTGAGTTTCTCTTTCATCTTCTGTTAGCTTTGCAAATTCACTACAGTTCAATCCCTAGAACTCACTTTGCCACCACTTCCTTTTACTGTACACACATGCTTGTCTTCATTGTGAAAGCTGAAAGTAATGAGAAACTTGAGTACAAAAATTAAATAATTGTAATAATGTTTATCTGATCTTTAATATTCTAGTGCTCAATGAATATATTTTTCCTTGTTTTCCTTATGAAATGTCTCTTACCCTTTATAACCTTACATCAGCCATTAATGATTATGTCAAAATCACTTTTTGTCTTCCTCTTCTGGAGTGTTTTTCCTGTTGCTAATACCTCAATCATAACACGGTGGTGTTGTTTTAATATATAGCATATATAATCTAAATCTTATAACCAAGCTCTTGATAGCAAAAAAATATACTTCTTTGAAATATACCTATATTCCCTCTGGAGTTAAATCACACTTTAAATTAAAAGCTTTCAACATTAATTTTCTAATAATAAAGCTTATGCCAACTGTTGAATAATTTTTAAAGCTGATAGCTGAGATTAAACATCAGCATCTACAGTTTAATTCCAAAATTGATTTGTTTTCCCACAAAGGGTAATAGACTCAAAATAAAACCTTTAATTAACCTGATAGTAATCTATATCAGTACAGACATGCAAACTTCTAGGCAGAAAAAACTTTTGTTTTCCATAAGGGTGGAAAAACCTGTACATGGTTGATTGTAAATATGTCAGCAATTTCCTCAATTATATCTTCATATTTAGCCTACTGTACTCTTTACCTTTGCTCACTCTGCTTTCTATGTTCCCTATTATTTTTCTGGATTAACTTGCTTAGATACATCATAAGATATGCGTGCATCAAAGAAATGTATTGAAGGATTAATTCAGCTTAGACTCCAGACCTCTTAATCACTCCCAGTTCAAAATCTTGAACACTCTCTGTTTCCCAGATCTCTTTCCCTGTCAATTGGAGAGGGAGCCTAGTTGGCTCACTTACGCTGTGTAGTAAACAACCAAGTGAGAAGGAGACGTGAATTTATATGTGTTTTACCAACAGTGTCTTGAAAAGATCTACCAGTGCCTTTGAATAGCTGCCTGGCATAAATTGACAGACAGAATAATATTCTGGCTGTTCTGTAAGGTCCTTCTTTCCCGCTGCTCTCTAGAGCCACTAGGATATCCTGCCTTATATTAATAATCAATGGTAAAGGGGAAAAAAAAAAAAAAAAAGAAAAAAAAAGTAAAAGATCAAGGGATATTTGCTATTTGTGCAGCAGGAATGCATGCTATGAAATAGTACATACCATGAAATGCGAGTCTGTGCTCCAATTCTGCCTGTTTTGCAACATCACTGGCAGGAGAACTTCTCTGGATTTGAGAGGAACATGGAGCTCTGCTGTTCCTGAAGGGAGGACTCTGTCTTAAGAGGCAGTTAGCATGTCAGCAAAGATCACATCATGGCACTAGTTACCCTCTAGCTTCCTCAGGTCATGTCAAAAATCCTGAAGGACTGAAATATGCTCTTCAAAATTTGTGAACCAAATTCTGCTGGTATTATATAGTCATATAATTGGATATCTAGAATTCACTTTTGGTAAATGATTCTTACCCAGCCCAAACCTAGCTGCCATTCAATTGTGCTTAGCTTCTTAACAGGGGTTGTGATGTTCACTGACATGTCATGCTGCCTCCCTAACTGCTGCAGGTTTGGTCAGTGCTTCTGCTTCACATTTTTCATGCTCTTAAAGGAAATAGAAGTTGTTGGGCAAAAGGGGTCAGGCAGAAAGGTGATTTCTAAACTTGCAAAATTGAGGGTAAGTTCAGACGTTCTTTCAAGTAAGAGTTTTTTGGGTAAGAGCTTTGAAAGTAGGTTAGAATTTTGTGGGTGTGTACAAAAAGTGAATACTTATGAGCAAGTCATACTGATAGATGTTTTTTTCACAGTTCAAAATGAATGAGTTGTCAAATAGCATTTTTAAACTTTCCTTATCGGAGGAGAAGCTAGAAAGGGAAGGAAATGCTTCTATTCCATCCTGAACATGTTTTGCTATGCTACGCTACACTCTACCACTGTGACCTTACTATATGACCAACAAAATAGGATAAGGGTTGCTTTCTGTCCCAAAACTCAATGGTATAGAACGGCCTCTATTTCCAAGGGTAAATTCTGTTGCTCTGCATAAGGCTGTGACATCCATACTGCCCATCAGGAGCAAGCCTGGCCAGTGCTGGCTCCCACACCTGCCTTGGCATGGTTTGTGAGACTCAGGGCCATGCTATCAGTCTAAGAACAGTCATGAAACAGTGCATGTCTTTCTCCACACCCTCTTTTTCATTTTTCACTTAAACAGGTATAGCCAGGAAGATTACAGTTTCCACCTCCTCAGGTTCTGTTTCCCATTAGCAATTCTTTTTAGTTCCTTATATTTTTTCCAGTTGTTCACTGTGCTAGCAGATACTCGTAGACCATTTCTCAGTTGACTGCAGACCTGCTTCAGTGACACATTGCACTTCAGGTGTTAAAACTTTAGTTTGATACCACCAGATAAGATTTTTAAGACTATGCTGATTATAGAACAAGGAGATAAAATTTGCGAGAATGAAAGTGAGATAAAGTTTGTGATCAATGCATATACACTCTATCACTGCTGGCAGTGATAAATGCATATCTTTGTTAGAGTGCTCATTTTTTAAGAGTTCAATGAAATGTAACAGACCAGCTTTTTCTTGATTTCTGTCTTTTTACATCAAAAAAGAAAAAAGTACAAGAGTCTGGATGCTACAAGTACATCAGCCATTGTAACACATTGCAATTAAAATTTAATACTGGAATATTTATTCAACTGCCAAAATAACTAAAGAAAACCAAAATTTGCAGTATGAGGAATTTCTGGTTTTATTATTTTTCCAAGAAATATAGGTGTAAAGATAGTCCTTGAATTTATTTGCATCTTTTCATTTCACTAAGTCATAGCAGAGCCTGACTCAGTGGATCAATGAAATTCTTTAAACTTCACATCAAACTTTGCATCAAGCACATGAAAAAAAGGACCAGACACTTAAAATTCTAAATTCTCTGGGTTTCGGTCAAGTTGAATTCTCATAGATATGGGTGGAAAAAAGAGGATGTTCCACAAATGTTAACACTGAGCAAGAGTGATGAACATTCAGTCTCTCTTGATACTCTTTCCATTAAAAAAATGATGAAAGGGATCCTTTGAGAGGGTGAAGAGTTCAGACCTTGTACCACTAAACCTTAAGAGTGTAAACCACAGAGATTAGAGGTCTATACTTCTGCTAGCAGTGAAAATACTCCCTTAGATCAATATTATTTTTACATATTCATGCTGAAGGCCACCAAAGAGGGAGTGCTGTAGTGTTAAGATAAAAAATTATTCTATAGCATCAGAGTTATTCATTGTAAAACCCGGAGAACAGGTTCTGGGGAAAGAATGCTCCAGAAGGGTCTTTTGCAAGTTCCTCCCTCCCTGACGTCTGGTGGAAATGAGATGTGATCAAAGGGCAGGCAACTCTGAAAGCAGTAACAAGCTGCTGTGCATTTTATTTTTAGATACTTCTTAAAGAAATTCTCTCTGTATTTTCTGGTTTGCAATAGAAATACATCCTCTACCGGTGAGAAGCCACATCACTTGTGAGTAACTTGGCTATCAAAGAAGCAATAATCTGTGACACAGTCTTGTTGACCCCAGTGTAGTTTGTAGAGGACAGACATTATACGTCAGATGATCTTTGTGGGAAAAGACAAATGCTGTTGTCATTGACACATACATATAAAAAATGTTATGTAGGAGTAAAATATGATTATTTAATTACCAAAAGAAGGAGTAGTAGTATTTTAAGTTTTCCTTATTTCATTTTTCAAACACTTCAGCCATTTTGTGCCTCTTTTCAGTTTTTTAGACTGTTTAGTAATTTTCTCATGAATGATAGTCTGATCAACTTTCCCTCAAGAAAATTTCCAAACAAAACACAATAGAAGCATGTGCATTGCCCTGTGTGATATACATAAAACATCAAAAGAATTGAAAACTTAAACTGAATTAAATCAAAACATCCCACATTATAAAATAGAAGTCAAAATTTTTTCATCTTATCTTGGTCTTTCATGCTTTTTCTTCTGAAATGATAACAAAGATTGTGTGATATTTACTGATCACACCTTTTAAAGGCCCTTCAGTATTTTCTTATGTGAAAATAGAAGCTCTAATGCAGCATCAATCAAACATAAAGCATCAAATTCTGTATCAATACAGGTATAAAAAAATCTCAACAGTATGTTATTCTTTTAGAGTGTCACATTTACCTGTTTTTTAGTGTCTTTAATAGTGAAAATAAATTCACTCCTGAATTTGAAGCTTAAGATTCTTATCCAGGTAGTTTGCTCTCTTGTTATTTAGCTCTCCATGTTTCCTCTACCCAGGTTCTGCAGCTTTTCCTTTTCATTGTCCTTTTGTCTCATAAACCAAGATCTGCTCTTCTTCATTCCCAATGGCCTTCTCTCACCAATGATATATTAGCAGTGTATCTTGTAAGTTGCTCTATTAACTTCTTACTTCTTGCTCTGGCATTTCCACAGTTTGAGGGTGCCCCAGCTTGCACTGCCCTCAAATCATTATAAAATAAAGGGTTAGAAAAAATCCAAGCAAGTTCTCTCTTCTTGATTGCTCTTTTTTAATATGGTGGAGGAACTTTAAAGTAGCAGAAATTTGCTTCTTATCTTATACTAAAATGCCTTAAAGATAGTTCAACTAAAAATCGATTACATATAGATTCTAAAAAAAATTAGCTGTCATGTTTTCTTTTTTTCCATTTATAAATTCTTTGAGCATTTGTTAAGTAAATCAAGATTCAAAACTAGGCAGTAGGTACTGAAAAATAGTAATTGAACTAGAACAGGCTAACATAAAGAGAATTCATTTAAATTCCACTCAGTACACACTGTATGATCAAAAATATAATTCAAAAACCAAGTTAAAATATGACATACCATAGAATTGAGAAAATGTTATAAAAATATATAAGCTTGGAAGTCTTTACCCCCAAGGAATAAAATAGTAAATAGGTAGACTTTGGAGACAAAATAACCTTATCTGCCACCAAAGAAATAGGAAAAAGTTTATCTTTGAGAGCTTTTATGATATGCTGATGAATGTATACTTATGATATAACAATCTGAAAAATCTTTGCAATAGTTATCTGAATCTTATCTTCTGGTTTTCAAGACCACCAAGAAAGGATTAATGTTTCTTACTTTCATCTAATTTCACCATCTCTTAATTCTTTTTCAAGAGGGGACTCGACAGGCTTTAACAGAGACCTAACAGAAAACAGAATAATTTATGTCAGTCTAAGGACTAAACCCAAGTTACGCTTAATCAGATATTTTATGCTGATTCATTTCTGTCAAGGAACTGAGGGATAACAGTTTGTTGATTTATTTTAATCCTTCCTTTGATTTCTAGAAGGGTAATTTTCCAACTAAATACTACCTGATGCACACCTTTCATCTTACAGAATTTTATATTTCAGATGCCTCCTGCCCTAGCATGTATATATTCAGGCTTATCAGTCCATTGCTGATCTTTAAATCTTCAACTTTGGGTTTCATCAGAAAACCAATTTTCAAGGAACACATCCTGGAATTGTTGTTCCATATTTTTTTTTCAATATGTTGCAAAGATCATTTCTTTATACAAAATAAAATAATTCTAAATCTTGGAGTTATTGATATTTAATCAGATTTGGAAAGAAAGACCAAAACAAACCAAAATAAACTTGGTAAAGTAAGTTGGTTTGGTTTGGTTTGATTTATTTGGTTAGGTTGTTTTGTATTGTTTTGTTTTGTTTTTTTAAGGTGTGTAATCTTCTCTAATTTAGAGCTGCAATATAGCAAAGGTCGGTTAGTACAAGCATATCAGGGTGATATTTGTGTTATATTAATGCTGCATCACATTCCATAAGCTCCTACCCACAAATAAATGCAGATATTTTTTTTTCTACCTATAGCATTGCGTGTGTTATAGTAGCACCAAGAAATGTTACAGAAGAACATCAGTTTTCTGTCACGCAGTTGCATGGTAAACAAAACTGGGATTTAAATTTTGCCTTAATAATTCTGTGGCTAGAGTATGGATTAGTGTATCCAAAATGATCAAGCAAAGACAGAAACTAGAGTTTTTAACATTCTGCCTTAAGAGAAAGAAAAAATAATTGATTTTTTCTCTATCAGAGGATTTCTGGGAAGATTGTATGATTGTATAGAGCTCCAAATACATGCTTTGCTGTTTGTGTATGGATTTGGGTATATATAGAACTTGGACTCTTTTTGCTTTGTGTGTATATACATACATACCTACATATGTATACAAACATATACATCTTAGCAATATCTTTAGCAATATTTTCATTATTCCATATTCATATCTTTGAAGAAATTGAAAGCATTCTTGATTCCTTGTTACCACAACCAGAAGCGTAAGGGTCCTTTAGACCACAAATAAAAGTTAATTTAGGCTTTCCATGATAAGAATGCAATTTTTCTGCTTTATCATCTGTCTTAAAGAATACCCAACAATCTGAAAATAATGCAAGAGCTGGCTTTACATTTATGGAAGAGTTTCCTAGATTCTTCCAAAACACTGCCTTTAAAACAATTTTTGTGGGTTTTTTTGTAAAGTGCTCAGTGCTATAGAACATACAAAGGAAAATGTGATCTTGTCATAAGCAGTCAAAATAAATGACACAAATCAGATACAGACTGCACCAGATGACCAGTAGACCTCTATAAAGAGTTGTATTCTTTTATTATTTCTTATTTAATTTAATGGATGAATTACTATTTTCAATGAGTTTTCTATGAGACTTTTGTAGAGACTGCAGTTGAGCAGATCAATTTATTTTGCATAGGACATCAAATACAATTGGGGTTTCCCAGCTGAAAGTAAGTCAGTATGACAGAAGTAGGTAAGATCAGGAAGGAGAGTAGAAGTTGTATGTAGTAGACTTTCTCATGAGACATTGAGCAAATATGGTCAAAACCAGATGATCCAGCAAAGATTTTTAATCACAGCATTGAGGAATGGAAGTGTGAACATGAAGTCTTCCTAAATAAGAGATTTTTGATTTTTGATAGCTGCTCTTTGGCCAAAGTACTAAT
>VXBW01000920.1:20640-71215 GCA_013400375.1 Thinocorus orbignyianus
ATATTTGATTTTATATATATATATATATATATATATTATTATTGTTTATAGTTGTTTCTAATGCAAATATGATTGTTTTGATTTAATAAGAGGAATATTCCATATTGTGAATAGTACATACTTTTCCATAAAATGGCTGTCTGGAATGCATTGACTACCTTACAAGAATGCCAAATACAAACAACTTTTCCTTGTAAGTTTACACCAAAACAGAAGCTATATGCATTCCATACTTTTTTCATTACAAATACAGTAATAATGGCTGGTTTGAGTATTCTCCTTGTTTCAGAAGTCTTCTTACTGTTATTTATGTACTATATTCTATGAAACCTTGAAATGGTAAACATAAAATGTGGAGACTGTCTATGCAGCTCCTTTTAGGCTATGGCAACGCTGCCCAGTAAATAAACCCCAGTGTTCACTGCAAATGTGGCCCCCAGTTTTACCAGACCAGCAGTTACATTTTTGAGCACAGTAGGGCTCTCTCCTACCTACATAGTTGAAAATGACACAACAAGGTTATGCGCATGTGGTAGAGAACTGTATAGCAAACCCAAGTGTACCTGGTTTATAGTATTAACAGTATAATACTCTCATCACTTTCTTTCTCAGTACTCATCACCAATTACATATACAACAGAATTAAAGCCTGTTTCTCATTCCAGAAGTCCAAAGCCAATCCAAATTAAACTTTTTCAACAAGTTGTTTGAGTATTTTCTCTGCTGTTACCTCATTTTCATTCAGGTCTGTATTTTCTCATTTCCAGCAGTATCCCAAACCAGAACTGACAGGCGAATATAGGAAAAGTTTTGTATTGTCACATCATATTTGATCAGAATGAAGATATGGCACACATAGTATGTTCTCATTCTGTACAAATCTTGCAATGGAGAAATAGATGCCAATTCTGCATGTGGCAGAACCTGACTTTTCACAAAGCCTGCAGAGACAGACAGAAAGATGACTGAAAATCTCACCTAATTATAAAGAGCCTTTTCTCTCTGAAGAGGGTAGTTACAAATGGACAGGTAGATAAATAGCTTGTAAAAGGGGAGAAAATCTGCTAAGAGTTCTTAATAATTGGGGTGTGCTCTTTATTACTTAAGGGCACATTGACTTTCTCTTTAAGCAAAACTTTTTGCTTTGGATACCTTCCATCCTGCAAAATTGAATAATCATATTTATGTATGTCTGGGGAGGCATACTATAAATATCAAGTATTTAATGAAGCCAATGACCTTCCAAATAACAACATGCATACAAAATTGTTGGAATAGACCTTTTACACTTATTTGTATTAAAAAGTGCTTAAGAACTTTGTCGTCCCTTTCTGCTGTTGCCCATCATAATAAACCTAATCTTTCAGATTTTCAGTAATTTTATGATATTATCTTCAGTATTATACAATGATCTGGAATGTAATCTTCATAATTATATTACATGTTAACTAATAAACCTGTTTTTTGGAGACTTCTTAAAGCTTCAAACTTGTGCTGCTGTTGAAGGGATCTATATCTTAAATGCTGTCTTTAGTGAAGTCTGATAATGAGAGTTTAGAAGTCTAATTGAATAGCCTCCTGTTCTTACGGGAAAAAATAATCCAGAATTTTATGAGATAAATGAATGTAGTTCTGCCAAAGTGAGTTAAGCTATATGACTTCATAGTAGCTGTGACTGAGGGTAAGATTCAAGCATCAGAGTGTGAAAGAAAGGGCTGGAGTCAACCAAGAGAGTGGCTGAAGGGTAAGTCTAGTTTGAAGTACAATCAAGCTTTAACACTGTCAGGCCTCACTTATCCACTCTTCTTATTATTACACTTCACCTGGAAAGAGAAACAAATACAGCTTTTATTGCAGCTGTGTATCTCATGGATAAAAGATTTAAATTGTTCCTAACAAGAAGACACATTTGTTTGCATGTCTTGCATCTGAATGTGTATACACATTGTACCAGGGAATTTGAAATTGCTGTGGTTGAAATGTTTTGAAGATTGCCAAAATCAGAAAAAATTCAAGTGTAAAACTTTATTAAATTCATGTATTGATAGCAATTTTCTTGCTAGTTGTCAGCTCTACTTGTGACTGCTCATAATCACTATCTATACAAAATCATTTACCTTTAACATTTACATCTTAAATTAGGTGTAAGGACATGCCACCACGACGCGGTATGATTAGCACTAATGTCTGGACTCCTTGGTGGTTCTTAATTGCTAAGGTCAACTTTTTTGGACTCAAGAGCTCCTCAATGAGAGAAATCAAAGCCTAGATGGGCTTGTCTTCTCTGATTTTCCTTGCTGATATCTGATGTTTGTATACTATCGAAAGAGAGGATCTCACTTGGTCCCTGCACTGTTTAGCTTCTATTCTTTAGTGTTGCCAGTCATTCTTTGCTTGCAGCAGCATGCCCTACCTGGTTGCAGTCCCTTGTACTTATCACCTGCTTCATCTTGCAACTTTCAGTTTCTTGGATGTCTCATATGTGCCACTGCACCCACCCGGCTTTGCCCCTTTGGTGGTCACATGGCTCACATGTTTACATAACACATTTACTCATAAGCTGCATCTGGCTACACCATCACAGTGTTACGAAATACATATTTCTTGCATTTGTTCAGCATGTTTATATTTGTGTTCAAAGCATGCTGTTCTGACTATATTTTTAATTGATAGGTATCATAGGCCTCTGCTTTGGATACATATACGCTGTAAAGAGGTACACTATAATCAAACACCATACTTAAGAATCCTTTCTGATGGTTTTAGTGATTTCCAATTACTTTCTGTAACTTTGTATAATTATGAGAGTAATAGACAAGAGGTAAATATTCCAGAAGTATGTTTGGTTCTTTCTCCCTCTTATTCTCACTAATAAAAAGTTTTCAAATGCTTGTACATGCTGGTGAACTCCCAGTCCCAGAATTCAGACCCCATTCAGTTATAAGGTGCTTTATATTCAGCCAGTGTTATTAAAGAAGTGTATTTTAAATCAGTCGGATCTTATCAAGGCAATTTATATTGCCCTCCTACAAGTGTAGAAATGATTTACAGTAAGTGTCTTTACCTCATAAAACAGCTAAATTAGTTTTCTGCTTCAAAAGTGCTTAAATCATGCTACTTTCTCCATTTATGAAACAATTTATGTTTTCAGACACACAAGCATAATGGCATCAAAATCTGTTAATTGTGGTATCTCTTTTTACATGCTCTTTATTTATATCCCTATTTGGTTTAATCTTTTTTTATTGACTTTCAAAACTCTATTTCACATTATAGTTGTATTTATTGTAGGCAGTCTTATTTACATCACCATTATTGTTAATTACTTGTGAATTGCATCGTTTGAGATGCCTTTTAAGAGGCAATGACTGAACTTTCAGGCAGAAACATTAGTGCAAATTGTAGCATATTTTTAAGTGGTGTTTGTAACAGCAGCTTTAACTTGCTACTTTAAAAATGTGCAGCTTTATACTTCTTTTCTTGAGTGGTAATTAAATTATTGTAGCATTGGTGGGATACAGCCAAGGACACAATTTTACTGTTTGTTCTTCTGCAGATATTAATTAAATATATTATCTACCCCAGAGTGCAGATAAGGATGGAAGAAATAAAGTAAATTTCTTTACTTCCTTCATTCTGAAGATGGAAAACTAGAGCAGAAACCTACTAAGTGACTTCCCCAAGGTCATGAATTAAGTCTATGCCAGTATTGGCTCTTCCGAGTCCCTCTTTGCAGATTTATCCAGATCACCCTTTGCCTGTAATTTGTGACTCGTTGACTTTACCATGCAAAAACTTGTGGCCCGTCAAACACATGAAATGCATTGTTTGGTTCTAGAATATGACCCTCAAGCACAGTGTTGTCTAATTCTCCTGCCCACTTTTCTGTATGCTGGTACTCGGCATGCCTGTATAAAGGAAAGCAGTCTTTTCAAACCAAATGTTTTAAGCCATGTGTCTTAATGTATGCCAGATATTGAACAATGTTTAGAAATGCATTAACTAACAAGATTTCACAAGCCTGTTGTATATATAATGCAATAATACATCTATATAGGCAACACAAAAAACTGCATGAGCTCCATTATCTCAGTGGTGTCTGGAAAGCACCTATATCAGATGGTCCTAGGGCTTACAAAATATTACTTGATAATGTTTATATACTATAATCAAAATTAAATTAAGGAGAGTCATAAATTTTCTTGGGTTATATAGAGTATAAGGTAAATTTTTGTACTTCTGAATAAAGTCACACTTGTCAGTACTCTTTCATGATTTGTAAATGTATGGTAAACATTGCTGTAACAATTTCAGTTATTATTAGTGTTATTTTAGAATTTTTTATATTTCTTTCGCAGGGGAAAGACTTATATACATATTGAAGATCACCAACATGACTAAGAACAGACGTGTTTCATGCAGAATTAAAATAATTTCTCAGGTTGGTGGTGTTGAGGTACAGCTAGTCATTTGTGAATTTTCACACTGTTTGGGAGCATACCTAAGGTAAGAGGAAAAATGAGGAGGCAGCTATTACTAAGTCATAATGTGCAATTCTGAATTTTAAGCAAGTGAAATTATGTCAGTATCCTTATATTAACTTAGTAAATATAAGTTTGATAAAAATCAGTGGAGAAAATTGACCAGCAATGGATGAAATCACCTCAATCAAGAATGAGTATGACACATAGCAGTCAATATGACCTGAGTGAACAACTTCAGGAATGATAAAAAGCACACTCGTGTCACGCATTCTAAAAAAGAAAAAAATATCTTTAATATGTGCATTCTGGCCTTACAGAAACTACTTTATTTACCCTTTCAGACTGAAACAGGATGGAATCAGAAGATCTTCACCAGAAGTAGTGAAGTTTTACAGGTTCAGGACACAGTCCTTCAAAACACTTAAGCGTTGTTCTAGACAACTGGATTCTAGGGGAACTTTCATAGAATCACAGAATCATTCAGGTTGGAAAGGACCCTTGGGGTCATCGAGTCCAGCCATCAGCCGCACTCTGTAAAGTTCTCCCCTACATCATATCCCCCGACAGCACATCTAAACAGCTCTTAAACACATTCGGGGATGGTGACTCGTCCACCTCCCTGGGCGGCCTGTTCCAGTGTCTGACCACTCTTTCTGTGAAAAATGTTGTCCTAATGTTCAGCCTAAACCTGCCCTGTTGCGGCTTGAAGCCATTCCCTCTCGTTCTATCGCTAATTACCTGTGAGAAGAGACCAGCACCAACCTCTCTACAATGTCCTTTCAAGTAGTTGTAGAGAGGGATGAGGTCTCCCCTCAGCCCCCTCTTCCTCAGACTAAACAATCCCAGCTCCTTTAATCACTCTTCATAAAATTTATTCTCCAGACCCTTCACCAGCTTCATTGCCCTCCTCCCACTCCAATACATCGATATCTCTTTTGTGTTGAGGTGTTCAGAACTGAACACAATCCTCAAAGTGTGGCCTCATCAGTGCTGAGTACAGGGAGAAGATCACCTCCTTAGTTCTGCTAGTCACACTATTTCTTATACAGACCAAGATGCCATTGGCCTTCTTGGCCACCCGGGCACACTGCTGGCTCATATTCAAGCCACTTGTGAACCTGAACCCCCAGGTCCTTTTCTGCCGGGCAGCTCTCCAGCCACACTTCCCCAAGCCTGTAGTGCTGCATGGGGTTATTGTGGCCTAAGTGCAGGACCTTGTACTTGGTGTTGTTGAAGTTCATACCATTAACGTTGGACCACTAATCCAATCTATCCAAGTCCCTCTGCAGAGCTTCCCTGCCCTCATGCAGATCAGCACTCCCACCTAACTTTGTTGGTATCAGTGATGCAAGGCCAGATTTTGGTTTATATTGCAAGTGGTACCTTGTGCCAAGTAAAAGGAGAGAGGGTGTTTTTTCATCAAAACATAAGTGTTTTCCCTTGAATGTTAATTTATAATACGTACATTTACACATGCCTGAAAAAGTATGACTTTCCATTTGGAGAACAGGTTGCTTAGTCGGTCCTCATCTAAGGAAAGACAAAAATATGTACATGAATGAAGACCATCAGTGATTTTAAAAAAAATATCTAGAGTCTTCTATCTGTGTATCTTGACTGAAAAATATATCGGATAACCTTTGCAAATGCACCTATGAGCAGTTTACAAGCATGCTGAATCTGTAATGCTCTGCTTCATACAAATCAGACACTCGCTTTGTCACTCGCTTCATACAAATCAGACATGCTTGGGAGTTTTGACAAGGAATATTTTGTACCAGTCCCAGATAAAGAAATGAATAAAAGGTCCATCTTCCCAAGAGTCACACAAGGAGACTTCACTTCCTGCTATTCCTTTCATTCGGTAAAAAAAAAAAAAAAAAAAAAAAAAAAAAAAAAAAACTGAGGGGGAAATGTCATTGTTTGTATGTGTACATTATCTAACCAAATATACACACTGCTTACTGCAATGCATATCAGCTCCTTCTTATACAGTTGTAGCACATGTGTTTCCACTATACTTTGTGGCCACATACACACATCTTATTATTATCTCTGAATCTGTGTCTACCAAACACCCAACAAATGTCCTCCTTTCATTACATGAAGAATGTATAACCAATTAAATATTTGAATGTAAACATTGGTGCACATGTTTATAAGTATTCCTATCCCTTAATCAAATGTGTGCCCTTCCCATGGCATGGGGGACTGCACTTGCTTTCCTCATTGTTTTAAATCTTAGCAAGTTAAACAGCAGGTGTTTGTGTGGGACTTATCAGGTATAGATTGGCTAAATCAATCACCAGAAAAAAAATAATCTGATTTACTACTATTTCTCTAAAAGGTAAGAATGTCTTTTATGAAGAGCATCAGGTAATGTAGCACTGACAGAATGGGTTATACTGAAGGTCATCTGTGGCCCATAGGGCAGAGGTTTAGCATAGCCACCATTTTGCTACAAAGAGATGATGATAGAGCAGCTCAGGTGTGGTGGATCTGTCTTATCATTACTTCTGACTTGTAGGACAAGCTCCAATAAACATGTAAGCATACTGGAGAAGTGTAACACCCTTTCTAAGGGCTATTTGTTTCTGAAATGCTGGCAGACTTGTGTGGATGCTTCGATCACCGCCACTGCTTCCTATAGAGTGTGAAATACACTGTTGAAAGTGACTTCATGTTAGATGGATACTAGAGAATTCTACAGGAAGATTCAAAAAGCACCTGGTGTTGGAATTTCTGAATGTAAACAAGCATTCCTTCATTCAGTCCCCCCAGTATGATATGTGTAGGTATAGGCATTTTTACAGTAGTGACACAACTGGGGTCTTGAAGGAGAAGAAAAGGGGGGAAGAGACACTGTAAATACACTGAATAACACAATTATTAATGAGTGCAATACACTGAAATCCTGGTATTGTCTTATTGCCATGTTATTGCCGCTGTAGATACTTTTCCAGAATGTGAATTAAGTTAAAGATTTGTACACCTGAAAGCATTTGGTACCTTGCCTTTCACATTTCTCGCAGATGTGAAATGGTTAAGTTTTGAGAAACATCGTAACTAAACTTATCAAAAAGATTTGATGTTTTGTCAATATTGATTCAGGCTTCTCAGTGTCAGTGGAGTAAAAAATAATAAAGTTCTGTTGCTGCAGGGACATGAAGAAAAGATGTTTGATTGATTCTTCCATTATCCAATGACAGCTATTATGGAGCAGGGAATAAAAATAGCAATTATATTCTTGCTTTATAGAGGAAAAAGAAGAAAAAAGAAACTGTTCTAAGATTTACAGAGTTGACATACTAGAGCTGAAATATGTCAGACACAGGAACTGCAATGATTGGTCTCACAGCCCTGTTTCCTGAAGCACAGATATTTAGCCGTAATGTTTGTATTCAGCAACTAAAACCAGCAAGAAGAGCTATTTAGCTATACTGAGCAAATAAGCAAATTCAAAAACAGTATTAGCATTAGGAAATTATATATATGTATGCTCATTCATGCATGAAGTAGATTTAAAGATATGAAAAAGCCTGCACATTTTCAGTACTTTCTTTTTGCTTAAATTAAATTCAGCCACAATACAATGTTTTCCAAACACTCAAACACAGCATGTAAGGTGTGACTTGTTTTTGTACCTGCAGATAATAACTGTATAGACAGGGCTGCTTTTTTTCCCCTCCAGTACTTTCCCTTATTTTCATGTGCTTATATTTCAGAGACAGAAAGCACATTTGTGCAAAACCTATTAATAATACATAAATCTTTGATCTGGAACCACTGCTCCCTTCAAACTCTGCAATAAAAACAATTAAACAATCTTTTTCTTTTTAACGTAGTCTCCAGATGTGCAGTGGAAAATGGAAGTAAGAATATGTTAGAGGTTTTTGTTTCTTGAGACAAAGCAAAATAATTTTGTTAAATTGTTCTTTTCGTTCTATTAAAGCATCACTTACGGCTGCAATTTTACCAGCAAGGTTTGTCTATTTTGGCATTCCAGTAACAAAATTATTTTTTATTTGCTTATCTTTATTTTAGTTGGTCTAATTTTACTTGTATGCAGACGCAATGTTAAAAATAATTCCTTAATATAGATCTGTTGATTACAGACTCTATGTCAATAAAAGATAAATTACATGAATTGATCTTAATTTCTCAAGTGATCTAGCTGAAGACAATAGCAATATTAAGTATTACTAAAGCTGAAGGCCAAGTTAGAGAAGAAAAACTGCTTGTTATTAGTGACCATTTAATTGGCACCTGTTTTCATAAATCATACGTGCCTTTGTGTAACTGTGCAATTTCTACTCTTTTGGATAGCTCCTTGCTACTTTTAGTAATTTGCAATGTCTGCTGTTACAATTTGCATTAAGTATTTTCCCAAATGTGTGACAAAAATTCTCCTTTTTGTCATGCTGAGAAACTTCTCTCAAGCCTTAGAATGACTTTTCAGCCACTGGGTCTTAAAATGTCTGTATTTACTTCATTGACAGCAAATGCTACCCTTCCAGCTTCTCACCAGGCTCACAGTTCACCCTTCCCTTTGGCTCTGCTTCCCATTACGTGCTGTTTAAGTCACAGATGCGTGGTCTGTGTCAAATGGACCACGGCCAGTGAGTGCACACAGGCTTTCAGATTAGTAATGCATAGTCAAATGTTATCCCACAGTGTCTCTCATCAATCTTACACAGAGCACTTCCAAAAGCCAAATTAATATGGTAGAGCTATCTGAGCCTTTATCTTAATCACATATATTTAATTCTGCTTTAAATGACAGTTGTCTGTCGTTGTTCTCAGGGAAATATACTTCCCTGAAGAGGTCAAAACCTACTTTTGATGGTTGAATTGTTTGTTGACTTTCCTTAGACTAAGCTGTGACCAAGCCTTTATGACTGGTGATGCTGTAGTGGCAGACAGACACTTAACCTTACATTCGGGTGAAACATCTGAAATATATGTTGCACAGTTTAACCAGAATATTGTAAGTAGAGTAGGAAGACTGAAGAAAAACAAGAGGCAAGCTTCTTGGTTTTGGTATAAGCAGTCAAAAGGTTTTCATTTCAGACAGCAAATGATAGCAGCTGGCATGTGGGCTACACCTTTTACTAGGACCCTGTGAACAATATAACATTATAAATAATTCTACAGTGTGAAATGTAATTCCTTACATTTTACGAAGTTGAATGTGTCATGTCCCATATCTTCAGAAAAGGAGAATAAAAGTGAAGGTGGACATAATTCAATAATGGAACAATAGAAAAGAGTAAACAACCAGTTCCACAAAATATTCTGTCAAGGAAATGCATTGTAATTGTCATTTTGCAATATGTAACATAATCTAATAGATGATCTCTAGCAGTAAGCAACACTAAATACCATGAGAATAATGAGTATGTATGGATGACACAATAATTTTCAGAATGGTCTTTTTTTTCCCCTAGATTTTCTTAGTGATATCCACTAGCAAATTTCCTTATTTCATAAAAATGAGAAAAAACATTTGGTTTAGGTCAATTCTTTCCACTATTATTAGAAGCTCCAACCACCTAGGATAAAAACTGAAGAAAATTCTATTTTATTTGAATTCTGTGTTAGCTAGCAGCTGACCAATTCCCTGTCAAACTTTTCATAGCATTTTCTTTATGGCATGGGATAAATTAATTATCTTTTGATGTGTTTTTTTTTTGCCGGGAACTTGCAGTGTCTTTCACTATATAGGCAATCCTTTTCAGTGTATGCTAGAGCTACTAAAAAGCCCTTCACTTTTCATTTTTATTCTGTTCTCTTCTTTTGAGCACAAATTTGAAACATATAGAACTAACACTTCTGGTAGGTTTTTTCTTACGTAAGATTACACCCCATTTTTCAGGAATACGAACCTGTGGGGCTTTGGTTGTTTTGTGGGGTTTTTTTCATAAAGTACTCAGGATTAAGTAAACTATAAGGATGCAGCATATTTTGAAATTTTGTAAACGCTAAGCTGTTAATAAGAAAAGAAACAAAATCAGGCCCTTTTCAGAACAGAAAATCACTTGATTTCCTTCTTGGCATTAACTGAATATCTAGTATTGCTTTAAACTGTTAGTGATTTAAGACTATATGATTATTTTCATTTCATCACTTGAGTTACTAATTATTTTGACACTTTGTAAATACTATTCTACAATATAATGAAATAAAATAATAAAATAAATGCTCTATCTTCAAAACCAGTGGTTAGTTTTAGAGAAGGATTCAAAAAACAAAGTACCAAAAGACCCAGAATGATGGACTGTAACATCAAGAACCCAGGGTTGTGACTCATCCCAAAATCACTAGTCATTGCATGTGTAATTTACTGACCACAGCTTCCAGAGTCTGGGTGAAGGGAGCAAGAACTGTACTTTGAAGACATTTTCGATTTGTTTCCTAATGCAGGCTAAAACATATTTAACCTGTTGGTGCAAATCATGTTCCATGCAGTACTGTGGAAGCATGTTCTGCATCTTAATAATTGTATATGCTTTCTGGATCACATACTGAGACATTTCAACCTCTTTTGTAAGTAAGATGTAGGGATTTCCTACTCTGTGTATCAAGCCAGGAGACCTAAGAGCAGACACAAACCCTCAAATCAACCTTCAGGAGAAGGAAGGCTCAGTTCAGGTGGGAATTATAGCATGATTGCTGCAGGAATGCTGAAGAGCTGAATGTATCATGTAAGTTTTGTCCTGACAGTGAATATTTGTCAGAGCTCCCAGGAAAGTTGGAAGATGGCTACTGACTGATAAATGGATATAAGAGAAGGAACTAAGAGTATTTGTTAGTAAAGGCCCCATTTCAGGTGTAATCAGGTGATTACTGGGTATTATTATTATATATAACTGTATATGACATGAATCTTTGTTGCCCTAGTCTTTACTGTAGTACGGGACAGTTTCTTGCAGAACACAGGCAGCAAAAATGCTGCCTAAGTAAACTCTTACAGTGCAGTGTACTGAAAGAGTTCTGTCCCCCTTGTCTCTGTGAAGCTGGCAAAACACATCCTTTTTTTTTATCAACAAGTAAAACCTACAAAGAACAAAGGAAAGTATTACAAGAATTTTATTTTCAATAGCTATCTCTAATCCTATATATATATGCCAGCCAAAAATTTTCCATGCATTCCCTGGCCACTGATTATGTATAAATTAAATTTACATGCAAATTAGTATATTATAGGTATTTTTTGTTAATTTTAAAAATGAAAATTGGCTTTTTTAAAGTTATAAATATATGTAAGGACTTGATTTTCTAAAGAAAAAAAAATAGATAAATATATAAATAAGTTTTGCCCCATTTTTGTAATATTTTAATGGAAATGCTATTTTCTGAGCAACTATGATAATAGTCCCATTTTATTTATTTTTTTTCTTTTCCTAACTAGTTAAGTGGAGCATTTATCTTCTTATGCTCTGCACAATAGTGGAATTTTTCTATGACTTTTGCAAGAAAATGTTTGGTCTACCTTATTTTCATGCCTGCAATAGCATCTAAAGTGGTCATATTCCTGAATGTTTTCTCTCTCCTTCTTTGCATTAATATATTTGTGGACTGAGCATACTGAGTAGTGTTTTCACCTGCCAGAATGTGACTGAAAGAATCACTATGAGTGACAGATGACCCAAATATGGAACACCTGCTATTTATGTCGGTTTTTGCTATAGTTGATGGATTTTAATACTTTATAACTACAGTATCACTTTTCAAAATAAACTTTCTCACTATGCACGTTCAATGAAACAAAAACCCCCAATAGCATAGATGTTAGTTATTTCTGTTTGACTGTTATTAGATGAGGGGTGGTGTAGGGAGAAGGGGCCCATCACTTGATAGAGAGTAATAGTAGATTCCAAATAAGAAATCATCAGCTTTATGGGAGTATATAAGAATTATGTGTGTCCCATGGTCACATGTAAGACAGGCAAACCTATAGTCTTCAGTGACCCTTATGAAATGCAGAACAACAGCAGGGGAAGAGTTCAGATCTAGAAGTTTAAGCGCATCAAGAAGAAGATGAATTTTTTGTAATTTGTGATTGCCACCATCATTGATTGCTAACTTAATGTTAGGTATTTCTTTTAAACAAAAATTGTAAAATAAGTCATTTTGTTACTTGAAGTAGCGAGTGGAAAAAATGAGCCTTGGACTTATTTTTTTTTGAGAGAGCTTTTCTCTATGCAAAAACCGTATTTTGATATGTAATGGGGAAAGTAACAGGATATATTTTATCTTTGTCTTTTCAGTAAGCAATGTTTAAACAGTATGTTGAGTTATAATGCCACAACAGCTTGTCTTCAATACAAACAGAAACTTCTGCACTGCAGGCAGCAAACTAGCAATAACCATACTGAACAAAACTCGGATCAGAAAAGTTAATTATTTAATATTTTTTAAATTAATTTGAATGGAAAATACTAGATTACAAACCCAGCAAGATTGCTATTCCTTTCTTCTGACACTCTATAAGAAGATAATTATCATATGCTATGTGTTGTTATTTTAGTAGTTTCATAGCAAAGTTTACAGTGTTACATTTTAGAGTGCAGCAAAACTATTCAAGGAGAGAAAAATTGCTTTAACATTTACATAGGACATGATGTAACAACAAAAACAAAATCAGCAATCTTGTCGTCTATTTTTTTCTTAAATCTGTCTATTGCACGACACTGAAAAAAAAAATAGAGATACAATACTAAGAAGCAAACCTTCAATTAGCAGGAAACATTGCCTGCTGAGATTAATATATTCATCTGTTATGAGTTATGTCTGTTTTCCTCAGCTGAGGCTCTGACCTCTGAATCTATACACTGTTATGTGATTCATCATAGAGTTGTAGCAGCATGTGTCATCACACTTTCCTTATTTTTCCACTTACACCTTCCTAAACACAGTCATTAAGGATAATAAATAACTGTATCATATATTGCAAAAAGGTATTTTCATTACAATATAAGATTTTATTGCCATCTCTCTGCCAGGTCAGTGACAGCATGTTTCCCATCACCCTAATTGATAAGTCAGTGTGGAAGGCTATAAGTTAAGAAATAAAAAAGTCTTATTTTTTTGTTTGCTATATAGAACTCTTTATGAAATTTATTGTTATTGATGTGTAAGAAAGAAACTGAGGAAAATTCTGGTTTAATGGCTGTGGTACTATATACATGGTCTTATCAAATTTAGAAATGCAAGCGTGGTCATGGATTTGTGATGGTTCTTTTCGACAAGAAATTCTCAGAAGGAGAAAAATGTCTGGGAATGTGAAAAAATGTGGGGCTTGTTTTAATATTTTTGTAGGTTGCCTTGTGAGGCAGATGGAACCGGTCTAGTGAATTGATGGAGTCAACAGGACACCTGCAGTGCATAAGGGATGCTCATGTCGTTAGAACAGCAGAGGGTCATGGAGCTGATTGAGTGCCACATTGTCACCAGAAGATAGCGGTAAGAAGTGCTGAGAGCTGCAGCAATTAGTCCAATACAAACATCCCTTTCAAGAACACAGCTGTAGGTCACAACAGAAAATAAAGGTCAGAAGTTTGCATAGCTTTGTCTATAACTAAAGCTTCAATGAGCTATTAGTTAAAGAATAAGAAAACACAGATATAAGAGACACACTTCCTGGCCAAATTTGTCGGTTTTGTTTCAAGTTAGCTAATGACCACTGAGAAGAAACTGACCTTTGCAAGTCATCTAATTTGGAGGCAGACACAGGTGCTATTTTTCATGATTTCTGTGCGTTAAATGACAGATACAAATCAGCCGTAATCATTACTGAAGGCACAGGTGTCCTTAAGTTTAGCCTTGGATTGAGCAATATTCTACCTTGCCCAATGTGAGCTGGAACAGACTCAAGACTCATTGACACTAATCAAGCCCTCTTTGGGCTAATGTATGCAGAGCACTGTCCTGCTTGTGCTTTTCCCGAGCGCTTCCTTGTTACTGATTTTGCTGCCCCAGGAAACTGAGAGTCCTAAAACCTGTGCAAGGGCAGCGCAATGACCCACAGAGATTTTTCTTGAGCCGGGAGTTTTCATCAGCTCCATTTACGAAGTTAAGGGGATTTACGTGCCATCTGCTTGGCCCCAAAAGGGCAGCAGCTGATATCAGCAAGTGCTGCTGCCAGGTGTCCTGTGCCAAAAGGGAGGAAACTGATTCCAAAGGGCCTCTGCTGCATGAAAGCTGCTAACACAAGAGCCAGCAATATGCGGACAGCTGAGTGGGAACTTGGAAGTAATCATGCAGTGCCCCTACTCCATCTTGGTTCAAACAAACTACAGGGAAACAATTGGTCTTTTAAAGAATTTAGACCTTCACTAATGCAACTCTCTAGATGCCTGGACAAACAGCAACCAAAGCCTCACTGTCACATTTATTAAATGTTCCTGTATCCATTTCTTGCCAAGGTTAGGAATGACTGTGAGTCAGTGAAGGACAGCGGAGTCCTTTTATGCTCACATTGAGTCAGCACATAGCCCCGCTTCCAGCCAGAACCAGCCTTCAGGACTGACAACAATAAGAGGGACAGGATGAAATCCAGAAGGTAAAGAAAATAATTATGTATGATGTTCCACATGCAAAGCCTGTCTCTTCTTCTCAATGTAGCTTACTTGGTAAAGGATACTTCTGCTTTTTACATAGTGTAAGTCTCCAAAGTGGATACAATTTTTATTTCTTGAGTTTTGCTTTTTTAAGAAAATCTCTTGAATTGGCAAATACAGAAAGTATTTGAACACTTCTGATGAATAAGTGTACCTTCCAGGTGCGAAAGTGAAAACCTTGGGAAGTTATAAGCAGTAGACGCAGCATATGCAGAACAGCCTCCCTGGCTTTCTTTTATAGCTTTCAGAACTGTAGGGACAACATAAAATCATGTCCCTATAGTGAAGTGCTGCTTGAGGTGCTTATCTTCCCTCAAGGACCGTAGGGAGGTTATCTATGTGGGAATACCCTTTTCCTTCCTGACCCTCTCACACAGAAAGCATTACAGGTGAAATTTATTTATGTATTAAAGCCCTGCCGGTGAATACCCCTGCACTGTTAAATTTCACAGCTATCTTAGGGAAGAAGCAGCAGACAGAAAACCTTAAATGCCTATACACCTCAAACTGTACAGCTTGTTAAGGGTCTCTGAAGTGGGATTGAGGCAGGATGAAGGCTATGTTAATGACTTACATTAGTCTCTGCCTCTGTCCTGTTACTTCTCTTTTTAATGCCACAACAGAATATTTGGGAGAGAAGGAGGGGAAAAAAAACCACAACCCTGCAATTAATATTCAATAATTTATCTTGTCAAAATGATGATTTAAGAGTCCACATGAAAATATTTAATGCCAAAGAAAACGATCTGTTTCATCCTCTGACATTTTCTTTTTATTTTACTATTATTATGTCTTTCACTTCAAATGTCAGAAAAATTCGAAGCAGAATATTTCAACATGAAAGATCTGAAACTTTTATTTTAATGTTCTCCTCACCCTTCAGTGAATTTAGTCAGTGAATTTTATAAAAATTTCAAGCTGCTTGAGACAGTCTGAAGTTACCCTAATGATGAGGAAAAAAACAGACGAAGAACAACTCCACGTCTATATTGCATTTTGCAGTCCTCATTTGCAGACGTTTGTCATACCAGCAATGTTTGTAAAGCGGCACATACCCTCTTGCCAGAAGAATCTAATATTGCTGCATTTCTCTGTCTAATATACAGATAAACAAGAAGTGTCACTTTGTTTTTGGAAGATACTACCAAAAGCAATTAAAAATGACAACTTATAAATTGCCTTATTAGCCTCTTGTACTAAGCCAGGATAGGATATCATCGCTTGCCAGCAAGCAAGCCATTGTGCCCACCCACCCAATCCCTGCTGTCCCCAGTTGCCCCTGTGAGAGGGGTGCTGGGGGGGTGGGGGCTGCTTGTTCACAAACTCTTCTGCATGCTTGCCAAGATGTACGGATCTGCATGCAGGTCCTGGACACTGCCAGCCAGCCTGTAAAAGGCATAGCATTTCAGATAGAAATTGTTGTTTACAACAGAGAGTGCTTTTGCTTCTGTTTCATTTCAGTGTTGCTGGAATCAGAAAAATACATGGGTCTCAAAGACCAGATCATGCTGTATTTACTTCTGCTACAAGGGCAAAAAGTACTGATAAACCACAAAGCTATTATTTGTTCTGATCTACTATCCTGCAAACTACAAGAAATTGGATTTTTTTTTTTATTTTATTCTGCCCTGTAAGGATGAAATTCTTAGCTTTAAAACATATTTTTTTTTATGTCAAAAGGACTTGAGATTAGACCTTAAGATAATAGTATTATGATTGCTATCAACTTTATTACACTTTCTCTTCTTTCTTGGACATGATTTGGGAGTAAGCTCATTCAAAACCCACAGCAGAAACCAGCTAGATCTAGAAAATCAGCACAGATTGAAGATGTATTATCTTGCAAAGTGCTTGGGCTAGAAAAGCCCATTTTAATGCCACAAGTAAACTTGGAATTTCAGCTATCAGGTAACAAAATATTAACCTTTCACTCCAGTGTTCATGAGATACTGGCTGCTAAAATGCATGCGGGAAAAGTTTGTAAGGTGGTTTTACTTGTAGGCCAGTACAAATGCTTCCAGGATCAATAGGCTTTTCCAAACATTGTTCTCAGAATACTTATCAGACAGGGGGAAACAATGTCCCTGTTTAATCAACCATACATCCACAGAAAATCTGAGGCAGATTCTTCTGGAGGATTATGTCTTACCTTCTCCAGAAAACATGCCTTATTTTCTCCAGACACACACAAACGTGTGTGCATGTACACACACACTAACTATTATTTGGGATGGAAACTGCCTACTCCCACCCTTCTTTGGTTGATTGAAAAGTCAAGAGAAAATATTCATTGACACAAGCCAGCTACATGCTACTATTTTCCAGATTCCAACCCTTAACATCTTTCAGAAAAGGTACATTAATTACACAAACACTTCTTCCTGAGACACACAGGAACTCAGTAATTTCATGCTGTTGGGACAGGTCCAGCAGAGGGCCGTGTACATGATCAGAGGGACGGAGTCTGTCTCCTATGAAGACAAACTGAGAGAGTTGAGGTTGTTCAGCCTGGAGAAGAGAAGGTTCTGGGGAGACCTTCTAGCAGCCTTCCAGTATCTGAAGGGAGCCTACAGGACAGCTAGAGAGGGACTCTTTGTCAGGAAGTGTAATGACGGGACGAGGGATAACGGTTTTAAATTGGAAGAGCAGAGATATTAGGGAGAAATTCTTTCCTGTGAGGATGGTGAGGCACTGGAATAAGTTGCCCAGAGAAGTTGTTGATGCCCCACCCCTAGAAGTGTTCAAGGCCAGGCTGGATGGGGCTTTGAGCAACCTGGTCTAGCGAGAGGTGTCCCTGGCAATGGCAGTGGGGTTGGAACTTGATGATCTTTAAGGTCCCTTCCAACTCTAACCATTCTATGATTCTATAATACTTTTTTCTATGTCTCCAACAAACTAAGATAACAGAGGAGAGTCATGCAGATGCTTTCTTATTTCCTGAAAATCTATGTCACGTAAGAATGATTTTTCAGCTGGCATTCCATGGGGTGCTTTATACCCATTTGTCTTTGGAACAAGTGATTTTAATTTTCTAAATATATTAATTTTAGTACTTTAATTAATTAAGGAGAGATTGTGTATTTCTGACAATAAAATATTTTTTAATCTCCAAATTCCTTTATTTTGAACTATTCACTTCACACATATGCATCTTTTATAACTAATTTATATAAATACGTGATTATGTTTTTTCAAGTCTATGCAGTAAAGAAGTTTTCTTGTGATGTCCCTTACCTCTGTAAAAAATGTTTTAAGATGTATAAGCTGCTTCATATCCATTCACTAGGTTATACCTGTGGTACCAACTGAAGAGCTAGACAACTTCATAACCTAATGTACTTGTGTCCATGTTCATAGAAATTGAAAAATTGTTATGATTAGAAAACAAAACAAAACAGTGTAGACATTTCTGAGATCAATTACTTTTTCCATAAAATTAATTCATACAACACAACAAAAGAAATTAACCAGAAATTCATACTATATTACCTATCAGCATTGTTTATGATTTCATCTATGGCTGATTTACCTCCTATCTGGGTGCTGACAATGATGTAAGTAAAATGAAAAACAGTTTCTAATCGCATGTTCAAAGAATGAACGATTAAATTATTTTAGTAGTCTGTTCCTGCAGATCTTAAGTGACAGTGTTTGATTGCACTTGTGGATAGTACAACAAATGCAGCCTCCGATTTTGAAGTAGCCATGCACCTTTTTTTGACTTTGCTGATTAAATTATTTTTTCAGAGGCTTGTGGGTTTTTTTTCGCAAAGCATCATGTTCTAAAGTGGCAGCAAGGCAGACCTTAGAAAGCTGCAGGGTCAAAATAAAAGGGAATTAAAGGAAAGTCAAAACAAATTTTGTGGTTGGATACAAACAAATTGATGGCTTAACTTGTGTTAAGGACTGCTAATTTTGGATACCATTGACTAAATGATGCAGGATCTGGTCAGCAATCCATTCAAAAACTCTTTAAATATTAAGCAATTCATTGTATGATGCAGCCTTTGTCAGGAACTTTAGGTTCTGTACTAATTTTGTAAAATCTCTGCAAAGGGAATCTATAGTGAATCAGTCTTTGATATTCCCATAATTCAGTCAATATTCACACAAGTGAATATTGAAATCTTGGGTCCTTCTAAACTTCCTTTGTGGAAAGCAGCCTAATGATGCTAGAGATAGAAAAAGTGAACTGTGCTGTTTCATGTTATGGTGGAATCAAAACACAACTCAAAAAAAGCTAATAACTTATGGCTGAGGAAAAGGGGAACGGCTCATTTCCTTTCTCTCTTTCCATTCTTCCCCATCCATGGTGTGCCTTCTCTTCACTTGTTTCAAGTTTGAAGATTATTATTTGTTTATCTAATTCAGAATCCTAATATGGCAATAAATACCTTTTTTTTTTTCTTTTCTTTTCTTTTCTTTTCTTCCCAATTCAGTTTTCTTGTCATTTAGTAATTGAAAGGAGTTTGCTGTCTGATCATTTGAGTGCTAGAGTCAGCACAAATGAAACGACAGAAAAAACAGAAGTAAAAGGGATAACTCTGCATTTCAATGGCAGCAAGCTGCTGTACCAGCTGAGTTGAGCCATACTACCATTGTGCTCAAGGTGGTGAGGTGGCATCCGGAGGCTGTGCTCACAACTACAGAACACCACGGTGGGGCAGCAATAGGAGAAGGTCACTTGCCATTCAGAGGGAAACAAGTTATTGGTTATTTTTGGCATAGCACATGACCCCTAGAGCACAGATACATGGATGCAGACTCATCCTGTGGAGGTCAGTAGCTTATGAAGAGACCAAGCGCAGCTTCCACAGGTATTTTAGGTGCCTATTTGGCAACAGCACAGATACATTTCTTTCATTATCATCTTTAAATCTGTCCCCTTCTAAGCAGCTAGGTAAGGACAAAAGGATAGAGAGTTTCTTTTCTCTTAAACTCAATATTTCAGGGTTTATCCCGAGCAATGGAAGACTGGAGTAAAGTTCTTTGATGGCAGTAAATACAGGCAAATAACTTCAAGACAAAAGACTGGAAGAGACCCATTTCAGAACAACTGTAGGCTGGGCTGTCACCTGATAGTGCACTAGTCAGGGTACTAAGCAGAAAAAGGAAGAGAAATGGGCTTTCACACAGGTGTTCTGCTTTTCAGGTGACTGTCCCAACCAGAGTTTTGGAGGCGTCTCTCTTAATCTTTCAAAAACTAGAAGGTATGAATATAATTTCCAGCTCAGTTGTGCTCAAGATTTTCAAGCTCTTGGGGTTTTGCTGGGATTATGAAATGCCTCATCTACTGTCATTTAAATACATACAGGAATTTGTTTCTCCGTACCTTTCTAAACAGATGGAAAAATAGCTTTATCTTTACCTTAGAAACAAAACTACTAAAATTTATGTAAAAAGATAATAAAACATAACAAAGGACCTGAAACTATCTGTCTGTGAGGTAATTTAAACAACACTTAGTCTTTGATAAAAACAAAATAGCATACCATAACCATTTACTGCGTAGACTTTAAAAAAATTAGCAGTCTGAGTACTCTGAAGAGCTTCTAGGATGTGTTAACATGCAGGCTGAATTTCATTTTACAGAGAAACAGTGATCATTCCAATTTTTTTGGCCACTACAAGAGATTTAATGCTACTTTTATGTGCATTTATAAAAGTATTGTTTCAGTTATTAATAAGAGCTAAAATTCTACATCTAGCTGTCACTTCTCTTTTTAAGTGAAATATATTCTTCTAAATACAGACACCTTTTAGCTGAGGTACCTATATATTTAAGTATATATAAATACATTTGTACAATTAAAATGTATTTGTGTCAATTATGGAGGGTAAAATTTGCACTACATAAAAATGAATTCATTATGAGTTTACAGTAAAGTAGAATATATTCAGACACTTTACACTTATTTACATTTTTGGGTGTTCAGGGTAGATGTTTTTAATGCCTTTTCCTTTAACAGAAAATATTAAATGGTTCAGCCTTACAGTACTAGAACAGGTTAGAAAGCTATGAAGGATTCATTGTTCCTTTCTGAGATTAGATCGTAAATCCCATGTCCAAGCACATACGAGATAAAGATAAATACAAAACTACAATGACAAGGAAGACAAACAGATGCTAAATACCTCTTACATTTTGCCTCAGTTCTTTGTAGCCAAACTCTAGCTGAGTGGCCTTAAATCACTATTATTAAAAAAATGAAGTCAAGTCCCATTTATAAAAATACTCCATTTTAAAGAAATAAAAAAGTCTTCAGCACACCTAGTAATGTCAGAAATAATATAGTTTCTGTTGCTGTTATATTCAAAGAAGAAAGCTGGCTGCCTCTATTCAAGGACAGAAAATGCTTCAATGAGGTATAAAAATGTGTGCATATAAAATTTGATAGACTAATTACAATAACTATTTATGTGCTTATACTGGGCCAAACTCTTTGATCAAGGCAATTAGTAACAGCCCTGCTGGCTTCAATAAAATTGTGAATGCTTTACCCATGGACATGGGCACGTCTTTTCCAGGGACAGGAACAATCTCCAAAGGGATAATCAGGTCAGGAGCAGGTGATGGGGGATGAAAATATACATGTTGGTTGGATTCTTTGTCTAGGTGGCTCTGAAATTAGGGTTCTTTTTAGGGGTGGGGACTCTTTCCACTTTCACAGAGATAATGATTGTAGTAATCAGCACATTTTGGCTTAGAATTTCTTACCAACAGCTCTTTTGAAAATGCATACAGAATAAAGATATAATAATAACATGTATAACGAAGTTAAAAGCAGTTAACAGCTGTCTTGGTTTCTTTTTCATTCCAACATTCTGGAATTTTGTTTAAAAAAGTATTATTGCAAGAAATAATAGCATAACTGTCTAAACATCTAAATTTGTTTTTTCCAGAATAAGCAATACATTTCTTTTCTTAATAATACAGTACTATATCCAGCTTTATTGTTTAAGAAGAATTAAATCTGTAATGGCCAAAAGCAGATGCTTTGCCAACCTGGGAGGAGGAGAAGGAGAAAGAAGAGAACTTCGTTCTGCATGAGGCTGGGAGAAGCAACCTGCTGGCTCCCAGGAGTCACAGAGAAGTCCTGGGTGCTTGACGAAATGCTGCAAGGGTGAGTGGGATTGAGCCAATATGATTCTTTGGGGCACTCTACTGGAAATAGATCAGTAGCGGTAAAGCTTGACCTCTTGTTCTTCCTTCTTCTCCACCCCCAGGGGCCCAGGACTTGAATAGCTTCCTTTCTCTGATGTAGCCCTGTCCTGTTACTTCATACTGGAGTAACAGCATTCCTTTCCCCCCTTACTGCCATATTCCTTATTTATCCTATTTTATCCTTATTTCTGGCTAATGGGAAATAGAAAGACGGTGAGGAACAGGTCAGGCTCTGGTTCTTAAACAGCTAGAAGGGGACTAGGATGGAGAGAGAAGACCTTCACTGTAAGGAAGGAGCAACTGCTGAAGAGAAACTTCAGCAGTCCCTTTAGCAGGACCAATAGGATGTGACGGAAAGCAGTAGGTATTGAATTAGTCTATCCCCACCTCCTCTGGCATAGGAAAATTTTTTTTCTCCTGAAGTTTGACCAAATTCTGCCAAATATCTGTTCTTATCAATGATGAAAATCTATGGAGTATAAGTCCTGTTTTTGTTTTTTTATTTGGGGAAAAGACAGAGTTGCATAAGGTTCTCCCGGTTTGAGGTAAAACACAACCGACTTTCAGGTCAGTAATTTTACATCTTAGCTAGGCCTCTTCTAATTCTCTTAAATTAACAGCATATTGTGGAGAAAACTGTTCGTTCTCAGACTGATAAGACCAATATTTGTACTTCATGCCATAGAATGGTATGCAGAGAGGGTCTTGCTTATACTTATTGCTATAACAGCCAGTCAGCTAATTTTGTTATTTGCCCCACTGAAGAATCAGAAACAGAAAAATTGTAGAACGGTCCCACCTGCAGGGAGGAGCGGAAAGGACAGGTGACCCAAAACTGGCCAGCTGGGGTATTCCNCATCTGTCCCTGAGTCCAGTGCCTGCCAGTGATGTCATCCTGGGAGCTTGATATGGTTTTCATATATTGTATCTATTTTCATTATTTTCTTTTTGATTTTAATATTAATACTTCATTAAAGTAATTTAGTTTATTCTAAACTTATAAATCTCCTTATGTCTTCCTCTTTTTTTCTACCTTTTTTTTTTTCTTTTTTTTGAGGGGGGAGAGGAAAAGTGGGAGGGGGTTGGAGAAGGGCCATCTTTCATTCTGGTTTTAGCCAATCCAGCTCAAATTACAGTAAAGGTTAGAGAATGACACCAATTCTAGCATTGACATACGATGTATTTGAGGACCTAATTCTTCCTGCAGGTAAGTTGAACCATTGTCTATCATTGCCACAATGCTCCTTCACCATTTTTTGTGGTGAAAGAAAAACAGAATCACAGAAAATCTGCTTTTATTGAAAAGAGATTAAAGAAGAAGTCTCAGAATAGGAAGAGAAAACAAGGGAAAGGAGTTGAGACAGACTTTAAATTTGAACTGGCAGATAACGGTGAATAGGAAGGGAGCATTTGAATACATAAAGCATTTAGTTCTATGGTTAGTGCTTGGAAACTAAGGCAAGAAGGAAACATCAGTGCCAAGAGTTTTTATTACTCTTCTATACAAGAGCTGCACTTGAGGAGGAGGAAACCAGGGGTGTGTGTTGCTATTCTTGTCACAAATAATAGCATCACAAAACAAAGCTGCAATGTCTGAAGTGACCATGGTCTTGAATTAAACAAGAGATCTGACTTCAGGCTAGTAAGGCCTATACCTGCTATAGCTTTCTTGGAATATGGATATTAGATGCACTGTAGAAGTCTTCTCTTACAAGCTCCTGTAAAAGCAAGAACACCGAACCTCTTCCCACACTATGTAGAAGAATCATCATCTGAAAAGCACAGTCAGTTTATACTGACTGACTTTCACAACTCTGCTGCCTTTCAAATAGATACTGCTTGATAAATTATATCCTTGACCTTTCCACGGCAAATCATTCTCCTGTGTCAAAGGAATATTACAAGCAAAGCAGATTCTACAGTTGGTACAGAGGAATACATAACTGGGTATTTATGCAAGGTCTTATTGAAATATTTCATGTGTACTTTCAGAGCTATTCCTGTTACTTCACTACCTGTGTAGATTTAGAGAGTGGTGTGAGCACCTTATGGGTAAACCTCTGTACGTGCATGTACGTTTATATAAGTTTTTGTGTAAATAACAGATCTTTTATATTATAAATATTTCAGGCCTGGTTTTTAATTTATTGGATTGCATTTTTTACTGGTTTTGTTCTGTGGCTGTTGGCATTACTACACAACATTACTGCCTCTGAGGGTTTGTGTAGGGTTGTGGTATTATCGGGGAGAGGGAAGAATGAATGCATCTATACAATTTGATTACAAACCCCAGATGTTTCAAATGAAATATTTCTACTCTTAACTATGAGTAATTTTAAGGAAAAATATCTTTTTCTGATGAGCCAAATACTCTTTTAAAAACAGAAACAAAGTTAACCCATGAACAATATATGATGATTTAGATTGTCAATTTCTTGCCTTCACTTGTCATCAAGTAAATTGACAGCCAGGTACGGATGAGTTGTCACTGAGTTTACAGGCAACCTCTTGCCGTTCTCTCAGAAGGAAAATCAAGACTTCACATTGTTCTTTCACTAAATTATATATTTCAGCAGGATATCTTTTCCAATATTGCATCTGAGAACAAATCAAAATTAAATACTTCTTGTATGTACAAATCTGATGAAACTTTCCACATAAGCATCAAATCCTAAGCAGAAAAATTGAGTTATATTTTTTCTTTTATACTGTAGAGTTTGCTTTTATATACATCTAAACATTTTTTCTCCTCAGTTGTGTTATGAAGCAAAAGTTACCCATTCATATGAAATACCTACCTCTTTTAAGTTTTATTACCCTCAATATTATGCATAGCTATTTTGTATCTGAAAAGCACAAAGCTCATCTGTGATGCAAGTGTAAGAACTAATAAGTTACATATTAATGCAAATTAATAATTCAGAATATATGCCTGCATAAAATGCGTCTATAACAAAACATTTGAGAGTAGAAAAGGATGAGAAAAAAAATTGTTAAAAATATAGAGATGGAGACTACAGGTCTAGAAATTTCTTCCACTACAGCGAAATACAATGCAAATCAACTACTGTCTCAACAAGTGGATTGCATATGAGCATGAAACCCCACCAGAATTCAAATATGTTCATCTCTGTCCTCAGGCTACTTATTTCTATTACCCTTCCTTTCATTTGCTTTCCTTTGTTCTCTTACCTTTCAATTTCAAGTGTTCTTCATTTGTCTCTCACAACATTTCTTTTTCTCTTTTTATATAAGTAGGCTTATGAATGTTATCAATAATGTATTGTCTAGCTTTATTCTACCATGGAAATTTAACAAGACTAACTCAGTATTTCACAAATAAAGGCTTGCCAAACTGCAAAGATACACATCAATAGAGCAGAAGATCAAAACATATGGTCAGAATAGAAGTTCCTTTGAGAAAGTAAGTGTTAAAAATTATATATGCAGGAAGTATAAAGGTTATAATAATTAACAGCAACATAAGATGGTGTTGATTCAACAAATCTACATAGACAAAAACAAACAGAAGCTTGAAGTCATAACAGCAAAACACAGGGGAAAAATCAGCAAGTAAGACAAATTTATGTAAAAATCCTCTTGTATCTGACTAGTAAAGTTTATTCCAATGAAATAACAAAAGAGAAGACTCTTTTTTTATTATTTTTCCTAGCATTCAAAAATAAGACAAAAAAAATAAATGCTTGCGTCGTGGTTTGGCCTTGGTGGCAAGAAAAATGCCACTTGGCAGCCCGCTGGCTCTGACGCCCCACAGTGGCGGGGAGAGCATGGGAAGGAAAAGGCAGACTCGTGGGTTGAGATAAAAAACTGTTTACCAGGACAATAGGTATTACTGGGAAACAGTAACACGGATGGAGGGTATAAACATGAGTACGATACCGACTGCAGCCCCTGCCGCCCTGACCGCCACCGATGCCGCTGAGCTGCACCCCAGCGGCGCCCGCCCATATATACGCCTACACCATGATGTCATTGCGCCTACTTCTGGTTGTGGCCCCAGCCCTTCCTGGCTAGCTCCCTGCTGCCCCTGGGCCTGCCGCAGATGGGGTGGAATATATGTGCCTGCTAGAGCCAGGGGAGAATAAAATCGGTCCCTGCTGGAAACCAGGACAGTTTGTTTGTTTGTTTTGAAACTACAGACCAGTTTAGCTAGTTTGGGGCAGCCAACCCACTCCACCCTGCCCAGGGCTGTGTCCCATCTCAGCTCCTTGTGAAAATTAACCCTATCCCTGCCAGAACCAGAACACTGACTTAAAATGCACAATGTCACCTCAATCATGTAACCGCTAAAGCTAGCTGACCACCACATCAGCTCTAGTAGTTAATATATCAACATTTCTAAATTTCAGTCAATTAGGAAAGTTCATTTGAATATAGATTGAAAATATCTTTAAGTTGGGTTCTTATATGGTGTTGCAAATTTCTAAAATTATTTAAAATAGTTCATGTTTACATTTTTAATTTATTTTATATTATATGATTTCATTTGAGTTTACCATAGATGACAGCTAGGTACAATTTCCATTCACTACTCAGCCATTTCTTAAGCTTTATTTTATACACGTATGTTTCTATTATAAGGTAATACATAATAAAGGATTTCAGTATCTCTTAAGGCTAAAGAAAGTTACTGACCCATCAGAGACCACTGGAAAACAGAGGAACTAGAGTGCTATTATCCTGTAAAACTTCAGCTACTTGTATTTTCTCGGGGGCGTGGGGGTGGGGTGGGGTGTTGGGGGGGAAGGCTATTTCTGTGTGGTTTGCACCTTGTACAATTGTTAGGGAGTTGCTGAACTGTTCATTGGTGTCAAAAAAAGAACACAGATCACTCCTTGTTTCATTTTCTTGTAATAATGTCAGTATTAAGCAGTATAAAGTCAATTTTATATCTTGAAATAAACGTTTTAAATAATTGCATCAAATCCTTTGCTTACTGATCTTTGTTATAGTATTGATGAACATAGTAAAGCTGGTTACACGCTCTGGTGAAAACTAACAAATAGCTTTTCTCTAGGGGAGCACTTTAAGTGAAACAATAAAATAACTTTTCTGGAATAAATCACCTTAAGAATAAAGTTTACCATTCATTAATCTTCAGATGTGATTTAATCTTTGGAAAACAGTTTAATAATGTAGTCTGACCAGTGATGCATAGAGAAGATAGGTGTAGTTATTGCTAGGAAGGAGATGGAGGCCAGGTAGGCCATGTGGACCCTGACTGAGTTGCTTATTAACTGTCAGAAAAGACCCATCCCACAAAAACATCATAGCTGTTATATATCATAAATTGTTTTGTCCTTTTGTCCTTGTATAATACCCTTAGCTTCCTTTGTTTATGCTGTCAGACTTCACTAGTTCATTAGAAGAAGTCTTAGGCAGAAAGTTAACAGTCATGGAAGAACCAGAGTCAAATACTAACTTTTAGAAGTAATTACCTGCAGCTGCATCCCCACTGAGATTTCACAAGAGGAAGGATGCTGTCAGCGGGTGAATATGAATGCCCTGAAGAAAATATGGTTTAAGGATTTTTGAGTGGAAGACTAACTTCCACTTGGGTTTTTTGGGGTTTTTTTTTTTTTTTTTTTTTTTTTTGTGGTTTTGTTTGTTTGTTTGTTTTTTGCGGTTTTGTTTGTTTGTTTGTTTGTTTGTTTGTTTGTTTGTTTGTTTTTGTTGTTTTTGTTTTTGTTTTTGTTTGTAGGTTACAAAATTTCTTCTAGAACTCTAAACCATGTGACTGAAAATAGTGGGTATTGCTCTAGCACTGATGAAATGAGTTGGTCTTCTGCAAAGAAAATAAATATTTAGAGTTTTCTTCTGATTTAGTTTTGGTCTAATTTAGAAGAATCGTACTACATGTGAATGGTAGTCATATAATTAATTGTGCTAGGCACTCAGAAACTAGGTGAAGGAGGGGATGCAAAAATTTTTTAAAGAAGAATGAGAAGAGAGCTGCTTAACAGGAAGAACAGGGGATTGAAAATGATAAAGGTTATAAACAGAAGATCATTAAATGAGCATAGTTAACACTTTTAAAATTTGTTTTCAAAATTATTATCTTAATATATTTTTTATTTAGCATTGTTTGTCAGTAGAGATGATGTTAAGTGCTGGAGTAACACAAAGGACGAATATGGACTTTGTCTGTATTCCATAAAAGGTTGAAAGCATATAATTTTAATGGATAGAGACTACTTGTCATCACACAACTTCATATCACATGTATTACTGTCTCTTAGTACTTCTTTCTGTATCTTGTGTTTAACTACCTTTTTGATAGAATTATACCAAATCTGAAAATTTATGTAGAAGAATATGTTATGACCGGTCTCAGTAAATTCCTGTCCATATAAGAAATTCATGTCTTGCACAAAGTTCTGTGATGTTAAAAAAGGAAAAATCTCACAATGGTGTCTTTTGTTCAGTCATGAAATAAAGGAAGATTTGTCTACTCTACTCAGTAGCCTATTTTAATGAACTTTGTAGAAATGGTTTTCTCTGACAAATCACCATGACATAGATTAGTGGTAACTTCAGAAATTAAGAAGGAATTTATATGTACATGCAACATTTATATGTATATACACAAAATTAATGATGTGTACAACATCTCCTTAGAGAAATAGACTAAGATGACTTTCAACTGGAAAGTAAAGATGAGGGTGTAACTTTTTTCCCCTGCAGAAGTTAGGTTGTACTTACACTAAATAGAAATCTGAATTTCCTGGGAAGGAAAATTGAAGTATCTAGCTCCTTACATTGAAAGATCCATAACACTTTGATTCAGAACCAATTAATTGATTTGCTTCAGAATTTCTAACTCAACCTGAATGTGAAATTGTGAATACAGGCATTTCACTGCAGTTCATTTTATCTGCCATGGCTGAGATCACCCATAAATGGCATTTCTCTTCAGTCTATGCTGTACTTTAATCAGCTCGTGACCTTCTCCCCCTACTTCCAATTTAATTCTCCAGCTGGACTACTGCATCTGTAATTCTGCATTCACTACATGAATTTATACTGCATTCACTACATGGTTAGATAGAAAAACAGATTATATGGCATAATTTGGGGTCAGTCAGTGAGTAGATTTATGGTACATGCCACTGCAATTCCTGTAAAAAAAACCCAAACCAGATTAATCATTTTTGAAGTTGAGAATAACTAACATTAAACATTACAGTTCTCTCAGATGAAGTTATTATGTATGGTTGCTTTCTGGATTTTTATATTCTGTATATTTATAATATATATAACAAACAGATTTAGTATAAGGAACATTGCTCCTACTGGCAACAAAGAAAATAGGCAAGCAATTAACGTGAAGTGTATATTCAAATTCAATCTTTTTTTAAAAGGTACATTGTAATATACTGAAACATAAAGCCCATTTAGTTTAATTTTAAGGAATAGGAAGAGATTATGCTTTATCAGACCGTTAATTCCCATAGACCAGTATCTTCCTGCAATGTTTGAGCAGAAACAGACGACTGAGAAGATGACTACTGAAGAGGTTTGCAGGTTAATTTAGGGGAACTGATCCCGTAGTTCCTGTCCATTGATGACTGAGTTCAATATATCTTTTATTTTAGTCTAATTTCTCACCTTCTTTTGATTTCAGAAATCTTGCCACAAGACATAATCTACACTGAATTCCACAACCCGATATTTGAATTGGCTGCTGTTTTACAGAAATACAGATGTATTTTCTGGTTTACAAATGTCAATTTTCTTTCCTATTATCATTCCTATTTTTTTTTAAAAATAGTATATTAAAGACCAGAAAGATTTTATAAAACTTTTTTTTTTTTTTTTTTTTTTTTTAGAATAGCAATTATTAACCAAATGTAGGAAAGTATTTTGTCTCTCATTATGGAAATCAGTACCTATTTTTTAATGTGGCATTTGACAAATAACTAGGATATGTAATTATATGCATTAAAAGCAGAATGTAGCTGTGAAAAGTGAGATAAAGGTTATTTTTCAAAAATATAAGGAAGGTTTAGCTACAGGCAATATATAATCTTACTTGGTAATTCAAGTACGATGTTGTTTGCCTTGTCTTTTGGAGATTTTTCCACCTAAATTGACATATCAAAAAATTTCTTTTCCTAGTTAAACACATAATTAAAAAAAAAAAACAGCAGCCCAATAAACATTAAAATATTCTGCTTTCTGTAGGTGTATTTGGTCAAGAAAAAATATTTTTGAGGGTAGCATGAATTCTTAACTATTTTTTTTTTCTGAAATTCTTATCATAGCACAAAGTAGTTTTGATTTCCTGTTAAATCATTGCTCTAGCCTACTGCCAATTGGGATAGTATTGAGCATTTTCCAGGTCTGGATAATGTCTGCCTAGGAACTGTAGGCTTTCAATAAAGAGCAGGTCAGAAGGCAATCTGCTTTGGATTCAGATTTCTGTTCACTTATTTAAAAGTCGAAATAAACTAACTAAATAAAAGGAAGTTTTGTATTATTGCAGTCTTCTAAGAAACTTTTTTTTAATAACTTAGTGTGATACCTACAATTTTAGACCACATGCAAAATCTTGAGAAAATGAGCTCTGTTTCATTCCAAAAAAACACTTACAAATATGCTGTAGGTGATATCTCAAAACAATGGAATAATTACTTAGTTTTTCATAGCATGCTTTGATTTCCTTCCATGTCTCACATCCCACCAGGGCCAGATTGTGAGTGGATTTGCTTTGTTATCGCAGGTTGAAAGGCACTATCAGGCAGGTGCTATTAAGGTCTCTATTATTTTATACAATCTGTCCTTCCTACACACCTTATCCCCTTGCTCATTTGGTTTGTAATCTTAGTAATAACTTGCTACTACTTATGCTACTGATTCAATAATTGTTTAATACTCTTGCTTATTGTTGTGAATTAGCTAGTATTAATTCATGTGATATTATAAACCCAACAGGTCTGTGCCTGGTAGTTTTTCTGAAGGATCCCTAATGCTCTGTGTTTCCTTATTTTCCATGTTTTTGTGAGTTAGTTCAGTCAAAACCATCAGTTCATATGTGGACAGGCTGGAGAAGGTCCAGAGAAGGACCACCAAGGTAATCAAAGGATTGCAAAGCCTGTCATATAACAAAAGGTTAAGAGAATTTGGTTTGCTCAGCCTTTAAAAAAGGAAGCTTAGGGGATGCCTTATCATCATGTTCCAACATTTAAAGATGGAGAGGTCCTTCATAGAAATGACAAGGGGTAATGGGTAAAAGTTACTCCTGGGGAAGTTCCGATTGGACACAAAAAGGAAAATTTTTCACAATGAAAACAATCAGCCATTGTAATAATCAATCAATCACAGAACAATGAGGGTTGGAGGGAAACTTCGGAGATCATTTGGTCCAAACGTTGACCCCATAATAATGGTTTTCCATTAAAAAATTAGACTTTTCTATTAAAATTGTTGCATAATTATCTGATAATAATTTTATGTATATATTTCCTGCATTATTCAGTACTTCTGTCTTTGGAAACCTGACTTTTTGATTCATCTTTGTTAATTTTACTGAAGAAAAGCAGGATAAACTGATTTTAAAATATTTCCTAGCAATGAGAATATCTACCATTATTTGTTATGTGTACTGCTCAAATTCAGCTGGGTAGGTTTGGAATGGTTTTTAACCTGTTTTTACTGTTAAGTCCATTCTCATCCAATGCTATATAAGAATATAAGTGACTGAAGGCACTTAATAGGATAGTTGTGTGGTAGTTTTCCATACACAAGCTGTGCCAATGATTAACTCCTGTATAATGATTAACTCCTTGTTGTGGTTCTGACAGACGATGTTCCCCCCTTCCCTCTTTAAAAAAAAAGAGAGGAGAGGAAGAGATTAAAGACATTAAGGAGTTTAAAAAAACCCCACTAAACTACTTTAATAAAAACATAAATAATACAATAATATATAATAAAAAGAGAATTAAAAAAAAAGGGGGGGGGGGAAAGTANTAAGGGGGCAAATAGCAGCATTACCGGACCTTGGTTCTTCTAGCAATAAGGACAAGCAAGGGCCTCTCTGCATACCATTCCTTGGTATAATCAGGTCTTATCTCTGTGAGAGTGAACAGTTTTCTGAACAATGTGCTGTTAATTTCAGAGTTCAGTTAGTTAGAAGAGGCGCAGCTAAAAAAGTATATATCGTAAAACAGAAAATTGGTTTGTTTTACCTCAAACCAGGATATTCCTGTATAATACTTACAGATAAAGTATTCTGGCAGAATTTAAATGTCAATATGTAGCTATCTGCAAGTTTATTTCTTCTCCTCCTCTTTGAACCATAGTGTTCACTGGAGGCTATTGATCACCTTTGCTTGCATATCTTTTCATTCTTGTTTACTTATTATAATTCCATCACTTTTCATTAAGTTCTTTACAAATTTGTCTTAAAATTGAATGCTACTTTTCAACAGCAGCGCTGGGTTCTGTCAGATCCACTCACAATAAATGTAGGGATTTTTGCAGTGGGTTCTTTCGATCCCTTGAATATCTTGCTTTGTTTTTCATATCACAACTCTAATTTTTCTAATCATGTAAATTTATATATTTTTATTTCATCCTCAGATATTATTGCTGAACTTACTCACCTTGTTTACAAAGCTAGGGAGGTCTTCTCCAACTCTCTTACATAATTTTTTTGTGTTAGTCACAGCTCCCAATTTCTCCTTGTTTGTCCTTCATGCTTCTTCTGTTAGCATGCAGGTATTTTATTATATTTGATCTATGCCTGAAAGCTCTCTGGGATTTACGTACCGGCATCCTTGTGAACTTTTTGAAGGTTATTCTTATTTGTCTACTGTTAAAGACCCTATCTCCTTCCTATCATACTGAAGAATAATATTTACTTAACAAGTGTAATTGATCTAGCCACTAAACTCATGGCCTGAAACAACTAATTGATCTGAACCTACTCAGATCAATTTTCAGTACTTATCACTGCTTAGACACAGAAAAACACAAATGTATAACATATTTAAAAAACAAGAAAGAGGGAGAGAAAAGTAAGGGAGATTGAGAGGGATATAGGAAGCAGGCAGCTATCCTAGCATTCTACAAGGTGTAACCTGTCTTATTCCCTAAAGAGTAATAACTTCTATATTCCTCCAATCCAGCCTAAAATTACATGAAAGAAAGCAGAGCGATCTTAACTTATCTCACCTATCTTTATACCAGGAGAACTCTTCCAAAATAATGGCACAGAGAGAGTCTGAATGCTGGTGCCCTAGGGTGTGCCAGACGATGAATCCCACCTACTGAAGATGAGCTGGCAGGGCCAGGCTTCCCAGGGCACCTTTCCAGTCAGCCTGGAGCTGCAGGTGCCCTGAGATGCTGGGAGAGAATTGGCTCCTGCACCTCTCATGTCCCAGCCACAGGGCCTCACACCTAATATGAGCAAAATGGGTATTGGATAGCTGCAGTAAAATTTTTGTGAAGTGTATAAATAAATAGAGTGCACCCTCAACAAATATGGAGTGCACCCTCAGCAAATTTGCAATGACACCAAGCTTGGTGGCACAGTTGACACTCTGGAAGGAAGGGATGCCATCCAGAGGAACCAGGACGCGCTTGAGAGGTGGGCTAATGCAAATGGCATGAAGTTCAACCAAGCCAAGTGCAGAGTCCTACAACTGGGATGTGGCAATCCCAGGCACAAATACAGGTTGGGCAGAGAATGGCTGGAGAGCAGCCCTGAGGAGAAGGANGATATTAGGAAGAAGTTCTTTCCTGTGAGGGTGGTGAGGCACTGGAACAGGTTGCCCAGAGAAGTTGTTGATGCCCCATCCCTGGAAGTGTTTAAGGCCAGGCTGGATGGGGCTTTGAGCAACCTGCTCTAGGGAGAAGTGTCCCTGCCCATGGCAGGGGGGTTGGAACTTGATGATCTTTAATGTCCCTTCCAACTCTAACCATTCTATGATTCTATGAAATGTTATATTACCAAGTGCTTTCAGAAAACAGAAGTTTCTTTCAGTTTGGATAGCAATATAAAGAGGGAAAGCTAGGTTATGACATAATTAGTTTTCTAATAAAAATTAGTTGTGAATGACCTAAGCAAAAATCACTGATGGAACAAGTGAAAATTAATAATATATTACAATGGTGACCTTTATCATCTGAAACGTTATCAGTAAGAGATTCAAAGGCAGAAACCTCCTTCTATTAGATAATTATGTGCAAAATTAACAGTTACAGGTACAAACCCTTCATTTTAAAAATATCATTCACTAAGACTGTAATCTTGCAAATGCAAATGCAGCCTTCTGGCTGATCCCCATTGAAGTCAGGCCTCTGTTTATCCCAAGCTAGTAGGAGAGTAAATCAGGAACTTAGGATTGTTCTATTTTATCTTAGGCGAAGAACTGAAAATAATTAAAATTATTGTTCTAGAGAATGCAAATCAGGTTGGCTCATAAAATGAGCACAAGAGCATTTGTTAAAATTATCAGGCAAACAGTTCAAAATTAATAAAAGGAAATGTTTTTCAATTTCATGAATAATTAGACTGTGAAATTTACTGTTAAATTATAATATTGACACAAATAGCCAAGGAAGAATATGAAAAGTTTTATAGACTACTCAGTCCATAAGTAAATAGACAATAAAATAAGAATATGCAGATAAGTATTAGGTATGGCTGCCATAATGCATATGAGAATGCAATGATCATCAGCTATGGTCAACAAGAAAGGGCAATGAACTTCCATGTATCTCTATTTTCCTTTGTCACTGAACATCAGGCAGGATTTATGTGCCATTGAGCACTTCTATTCTCTGCCGTGGTGCATACTTCTAGCTTATAAGTTTTGATTTATAATACTCTTGAAATTGTCATGTTGTAACTCAGCAAAATTTGAAACTTTCATTTGAAAATCTGAAATGTTAAAATGCTACTCTGAAAACTCTTAACATTCACGTTACATTTTTTCCCTAGACTGTAGAGTAAGTGTGATTGGTTGGACTGGAATAACCCAGAAACCAGAGAAAAGTAGGGATATGCAGGTACTGTTATGTTCATATCAGATTGCCAGATGCTTTTAAGAAAAGGAAACAAGAAATGCCATCAAAGCCTTCCAAAACAATTTTACTGAAGTTCAAGAACAGAAGTTTTTAGCCCAGTCTTTAAATCATTTTGTAATCTAAAAGACCAACAAAGTGATAAGGTTAAAATGAAGTTTTTTATTTCTTAAAGCAAACTTTATCAGAGTAAAACATTAAGCTACTTTGATTTTGTCAACAGTATTCTTTATTAATTTCCTGCTTTTGCATACTATTTGTCTGATAAATTCTATCATTATCCTATGATTTTTTTTCTGTCTTACTGTGGCACTTAGATTACCAAGGGATAGAGTCATGTGGTTTCACTGAGGGGGAACTGAAGAAAGAGGTGTTTAGTTAGTGATATTTAAATTGGAAATATACCTTTTCTTTGCCTTACAGGACTTTGATTGTTGTTTTTCATTAGGCACATTTTTTTAAGGGGAGAGGGAGAGCTAGAAAGCATCATGTGAGTGACTAGCTTGAGGTAAGAACTAGGAGGATGAAAAAGTGAAAAAACAACAAAACCAGACACGTTTCCTATCTGTTGAAAAAAAAAAATTAGCACATCATAGTGCTATGGAACATTTAGTAAGTCCCTCATATCCATTTTATCTGGTTTTGCATATGGGTTTACTCATGAATTTCTGACAGGAAACAGAACTTAGCGAAAATGTTTATAAGAAATTGCAGTTAATTGCCAAAGCTTTACCAACAATATGTAGATGATTCTTATGCTCAGTTAGGGCCAATTTGTATTGCTGCATATCATTGTGTCCTGTTGTAAGTCTCTTTTAAACGGATCATTTCACCTTGTAGTATACATTGCACTAATGAAACAAGCAGGAGGAGAAACCTTTCTTCTGTGATGTCAGAGGAGTTCACATCCATGAACCCCTCTGGTAAACACCAGCAAACTTGTAGCATTGGTACAGTCTAATGTTTGTTTTTTGCCCCTGTTGATTCATGGATCTGGTTATGGACAGGAAATGGACCCAGCTGGGAGATCTACTGTGATTAATGCTGTCCCTGTATAAGGGGCAGATGGCATAACACTCATTGACTTGATAGATTTCTTAATTCTGCCTCTGGAAAAGGAGGCTTGACACATTCCTTTTCGATACTCGAGGATTAAAAGAAATCTGCAAGGTTGAGGCACTGTGCCAACTGAATTTGAAAATCAAAGATTCAGATACTCTTTTGGACAGAAGCAAGAACTACTGGCATGATACCAAAGACCTAACATTTTAAAAAAAAATAAAATAAAATATGGAAAATATTCTGCCACGCATGAGAGTAAGGGATAGTCTTTTCAACAGAGAAGTTAGATAGTCTGTACCCTCTTCTAGAAAATGTTGTGATAATTAGGCTTGTATTAATCTTTCCATTTGTTTGTTTGGCTGCTGAACTGGAAAAAACTGTTTGGGATGAAACCAATTAAAAATTGGAGTGGTTTCAGCAATTCCCTCTTTTTCTGTAGAGTGATATTATGTTTCATGTAATAAACATGTATCCTTCTGCATCTCTTTCTTAGGAAGTAAAAAGTGTAGGCTGATTCTGTCAAGTGGGGACCTAAGGAAGGCCATACATTGTAATATTTAGATGGTTGCTAAAAGAGGTATATTGCAGTTTTTTCTCTATATATTAGCTTCCTATTTCTTTTCTTTGGCAGAAAACTAATGGACCTTTTTCTGGAATTTCTAATAGATTTGGAATGACCCAATTTTCATTTTCCATCAAATTTATTATTTGTAACACAGTAGAATGAATATGTCTAGCTTTAGTGCCAGGGATAAAGAGAAGAACAGTGATGCTAGGGCTAACAGAAACACTGAATAAGACCATGGTCAAGGCTTGTGCAGTACAAATCAAAATGACTTCTCAGATCTCCTGGTGTTATTTGAAACTGAATTCTCAATGCTTGTGTATCTTTTCTGCCTGATGTAGCTACTGAGAGAAACTATAATAATCACATGTGGTTTAGATAGGTTTTATTGATCAGAAGTGTGCTCATTCTTGTTAGGGATGATCTTCATTGGGGGAAAAAAAAGTCTTCCAATATGTAAATTTTATTAATATTTCCCATTGGGTTGTGATTTTTGTCTCTCCTCCCAGTGTTCTTCCCACTTTACTTAGACTCATGACACAATAACTCCTTAGCATCTGTAAGTAACCACCAACAAGGTTAATAGTGATTTAAGTAGTTGCAGCTTTTTTTGCAGTGGGTGAGACAAAAGCAAGTTCTAGGGAATCAAGAAACTTCTGTGATTATTGTCTCCACTGTGTTGACAAGAAAAGACGAGAATTTACAGCAAATTCTCTAGTGCAGATGATCTTCATCACTAGCGATCATGCTGGAGTCAGTTCTTTTGGCTGGGGTGGAAGTAAAGGTGGGCTTCCCAAAACAGCAGGAGGTATGCATACACAGTCATGAAGACCACACATGGGCCACTGGGAAATCAATGAAAGCTAATTATTTGGATTTCCCTAGCTAGTGTTTGAATGGCTGACTTTATTGTTGTTTTTTTCCCCCTACTGTCAATAGTACTCTGAGAGCAGCAGATTTGTATAGCCTGTAAAGAGTTTGCTTGACTTACAAACTGTAGGAAAGCAGGCCACAGGTACTACACTTTGTTTGTTTAATTAAATGGTAACACAGTATTTCAAGATATATACATATATCTTTTACAAATGTAAATGCAGAGTTTTATCTTCAGCTGACATAAGTGATTTAAAGGGGAACAGGGATACTCAGCTGAGTGTCAATGCCATGTCTTTGTCTCTGATGAAATATCTAATCTTGAGGACTTAAGAAAATATTTATGTCGCTTTATTCTTTTTTTGCTTAAAAGACAGGCATTGTTGTCTCTTAAGCTGTCTTAGCAATAAATTCTCAAGGCTATTGAGGTGGTTGTCTAGAAATAACTCTCTCTGAGGTATATTTTACTGAACATATTGCTACCATTTATCAAGTATTCTTGTCTAATAATTGCTTCATTTGAATTCTTTCTGCCTTCATGCAAATCATATATCATCTTGCAAGCCCTGGCTGGAAAACCGAAGCATGGGAGGGAAGGAAGAGATGTCACTTTTGTTCTGCCTATGTTCATACTATGTAATTTATTCACCCCCATCTCAGTTTCATTTATAAAGAGGGAAAGGATTATGTGTGGAAAAATACAGGCTTCATTATTGGCATTTCCACAGGCAAAGCCACTACAGAAAGTACCACAATCTTAGACGAAGTATAAAATAAGTGTGTAACAATTTTTTCCTCATGTTATTTTCTTCTCCATCCTGTAAATTACTCCTGTTTATATATTAATGACTTCTAACATCTCATGCATATGCATAGGTTCCACAGGTGAACCCCTGCCCCTGATTTTAAAAAGTAATGTATGTTATTATTTAATGTGTAATGCAATGCCTGTTTTGCCAAAGCTCTACCTGCCAGAAGTGAGAGAAAATTCACCTTATTCATTTCATAAAGCCAAATTCACATTTGAAAGCCAAAGTCTCTCATACGAATATAATGGCAACATTACAATAATCAGATAATAAAACTGAGAAATATTTTCTCTGTCCTGCCTATACCGTAGCTTAAAATGTCTCAACTTTTAGAGGCATCACTCTTGTTTGAATCTTTTAAGCCAGGGTAATTTTTTCCCAACAGCAACACAAGCTTTCAACAGAAGTTCTGAAAAGGTTTGCTAATATCCTATGTTCATATTGCTTTTCTAAGCTTTATTTTATCTTAAAAGACTTATTTTCTTTTAAATATGTTACAGCTTTCTTAGTAGATCAAGATGGCTGTTCAGTTTAATTACCAAAAATTCCTGCTCAGAAGAACATTTTTAGTATTAATTATGCTGTTAGTTAAATATTGATGTCTTCTCTCTGAAGACATGCTTGACATGGCTGGCCCACTTCAGAGGAGGATATACTGACTTCTGTTAGTTACTTACCCAATGAGCGGCCACAGCATACCATCATATTATGTGGTACAAGAAGCTGGCCTAGAAAGTAAAATCAACAGGAGATAATGAAAGTACTCAATACATCTTTATACTCTTAGAAGGGTGTAGGAATACTAGAAGATTTTCTTGAAAACAAAACTCTATGCCTTTTATGATGAAGTCTTCCAATGATTCAGTTATGTTTTGTTCCTAACATATCTCTGCATCTTCAAGGATCTCCATTTAATCTTCTAGTAAGTTTTAGTTCCTCCAGCTGCCAGCCTCACTAAGGACTAGTCACCGCTCTTAAAAATTGCTGTGTATAATCAGATCTTTGGGGAACGTCTCATCTACAAGTGGATTTTCCAGTTCAATATATCCTAATTAACCAGCACAACCTAATCATAGAGAACTTGACATTGTTAAAATTAGTTCCATTTACCAAATTCCATTAAGTCAACCTTTCTTTAAGTTTAAAGTACACACAAGATATGTGATTTGTTTATATTTTATTTTTGTGGTGAAATTAAGTTTTTTCTCCTGGGTTATTTGATGTTGAATTGGACCCTTAACACAATCCCTAAATACTTTATATATCAATTGAACTGCCTGGCATGGCATTTTCTTTCTTGACATATTCTTTTAGCAATAACATCTGTTCTTAAATGATTTGCTTGATTTTTCTTCCCTTCCGGGACTGTTCTTTTAATCTTTCTGTTATTTCCCACATACACAGCTTAAAATGCTGAACTTTCAAATATAAATGGCAGGAACAAGACTCAGCTGTGGCATATGTTCTGCTTATTTCAATAAATTAATGTTATCTTGTAAATCTTAATTTTTCAAATGCCTCCTACCTAATACATTTTGCCATAATGATTTTTAGTGACTTATTTTAAGTAGACAAGTGGATCTCTTTAATTTCATCTTGATCCATTTGTCTAGAGGAACACAATTGTAGCAAGTTAAATATTCATCTTGATTGCCAAGATCTGTTCTATAGCAGCCATATTTATCTCCAGTGCCATTAAAAGGGTCAAAGCATTTATTCTTAAATTATATATTCACAATATAGGGACAAAAGTTTCTTTCTTAGAGCCCTTATTACTTTCAGCTTTTGTGAACAATAGATTTGTCCTTCCATTTTCTAGGCCATGCAAATATGATTATCAGCTTTCTGTAAAGTAAAGATTTAGCAGATATATTCATATATTTGTAGGAAATATGCATTACGTTAATTCAGAAAACCCAAATGCAGAAGATATATAGCTATATTTTATTTGATAATCAACTTTACTAGTTGCTTTAGACTCCTTTTTCTGTGCAATTAGTCACATGACCATCCTTCTTTTCAAAGGAAATCAGATAACATCTAAATGTTGTAATCAATAGATGCTTGATCAATATATTCTCACTTTGATGCACAGGGTAAGTACAGTATATAATCAGAATGCTCAATTGACGTTTCTGAGGAAATATTAGGTCTAGATTATATCTTTTGAGAACTAAAAGGTGCTTCTTCGAGATTTTTAAAATGCATTTGGAGTTTGCAATGTAAGACAGAGATATTTCATTAAGCTGTGTACTTCACCTGAACTGTATTCTAATAGAAATACGGCATTAAAGTGAAAGAGACTGGCAACTAGTACAAAATGGTTCCTTAGCACTACGATAAATGGACAGGGGTTTTGTAGTTGACCACATGTGTATGTTGGAGGGGGGCAGACTAAGGAGAAAGCCTTTGTAAATGCCTCTAATTTACAAAATTTGAAATGGTCTTCAAAACAATAATACTGACTTACTGAAATTTGTCCAGTTTCTACCCAGCTGCAAAGAGTTGGGTGGCAAGGGGGAAACTTAACAACAAAAAGAAATGGGATTTTTTAGACAACAGATGACCGGTCAACTTCTCCATTAAAAGTGGTGATCAATATCTACTTCCAGTTCTTTCTACAGGGAAGTGTCTGAGAAAAGTTCTAGGGCAAACTTCAGTAATTTGGTCTCATTGTTCACCTTCAGTTTGTAGGAAAATCTAACATTCTAGATGCCTGAATAATACACAAGAAGGGAATTGCTATTCAAGTTATATCAAAATTCCTGTGCAACTTGTATGATTTTTTTTTCTCCTAAGTCAATCAGAAAATAGAAATATACTAACTTACGGAGGTAGGAATTACATAATAATTGAATCTATGTTATGCATAGCAAGACCAATTAAAAAACATTATTATGCACAACATAGCATGTAATTACCCAGCACACAGACCATGACCAAACATACCTTTGAAGTGGAGTACCAGATGTATCAGCTGTAACTTGCCAACATCAGAGCATGACGCCAGCCCTCACAATGCTACACAGTTTGTTATGTTCAGAATTTATCTCAGTTTTAGGGTAGGGAAGATATAGAAAGATTAATTTTTTCATGAAAACAAAAGTGAGATCTTTAACCAATGGTGTTTTTGAAAGGAGAGAAGGAAGTAGCAATGCAATAGACAATATAGGATTTATTTCCTTTTAATTTGTAAATACAGTTTACAATACTGGGAAGCACTGAATACTGACTTTTTCAAAATCATTGCAGCCTTTGGCCAAATGTCTGTTACTGCAAGATAAATCTACAGTGTTTCTTCCTGAAAACCTGAAGCTTCTAAAAAATTATGGAGACTTGATTAGTCAGACTGACAAGATCGACCTGAGGGGCCTTCTATGTTCTTTCTTATCTGTCCAAACCACACAAATGAAAGGTGGTCACCAGTGTTAAAAATGTGTCTTATGCAGGAAAAAATGAAGTATAAGAAAAATTACAGAGCTCAGAATTTCTATTTACTTGAAGAAATGTTTTCATTTTGTGCATGGCCAAACATTTCCCAAAACAAGCACCTTCACAACTCAAGAAAACTATGGTTTTATCACATTATCTTCTGCTTGTTTTGCTGCAGGTATGAAACTTTTAAGTATGTTTTTAATGGCTTAGTTGAAGAAGTATTCCTTCCATACAGCACGTTGGATGCACAATAAAACAGTGGATATTTCAATCTGAGGAAGTGGCCAGACTTCTCCATTCTGTGGAGATGGTCACTGCAATCTAACATAATGTTCAGCTAATGATGGGTAAAATAAGTATCCTCATGGTGGGATTTGAAAATACTGCCAAATTCTTAATGCTCAGAAAACGCCTGAAAACTTGCATCTGCTCTCTTGGGTAGCTGCTATAGCAATGAATTCTATCCCCAGAATATTTACCATTTTTCATTGCTCTTTGATGGCATATGTTCCCTGAGGTAGCTTACATAAGGTATCGTATTTCTAACTTGAAGCCAAATTAAGATCAGACATGCAGTAATCACTCTTTGCTGATGTTTTCAGTAATTCACTATGAATGGCATATTAACTTAATCTACTTACATCTTTGGACACTTAAATGAAGAACACTTCTTTGTTTTTGTCAAGCCTAGGGTCTTTTTTTTATTATTAATTTTCTAAATATTGCAGGTTCCTGACCTGAAAATTTGCATTTTATATAAAAAGACAAAAAAAAATGAGAAGAAGGATGTCAGATACCAGCTGAATGAACAGATGGGTAGGAAGCAATTTTTAGAGTCATCATCTGGCTTTGTAGAAGGCGGATGGGAAAGTTTTTGGTTTCTCAGAAAAACACTTGACACTAGTTCTGAAGCTTCCTGGGATAAAAAACTTCAAGCTTGGGATAGATCCTGGCTCTTCGGCTCTTCATTACTCTTTGCTGAATTGTATGCAGAAGAAGAAAACACTGCTAATATTTATTTATTAATTGATTTGTTTGTTGCTCTGCTCAGGAACAGCTGTCCTTGATGCTGTTGATGACTGCATTTAATTTCTTAGACTAACATGATACTAATAATTTTTTCTTCCTCCCACTGTGCATTCCAGATTAGGATATCTAGATGAAGAAATATAAGGGGGTTGTATTTGTTCAGTACGAATGCAAAGCAAATGAAGCAACAAACATGACACAGACATACAGTAGTGTTTATGTGAACCAGTTGCATTGATATATTTTGCTATCATATTAATTGGAAAATATTGGGATAAAAGTTTGCCTTTTTCACTTCCTATTATCCCACAGGCAAATATAGCATTGTAGTCATAATCAGCAAAATAAATTTGATTTAACAAATTGAGATCTTCCATCTATTTTATATTACCGAGACAAGTTTAGGACAAATAAAATCTTTTTCTAGATTGTTACATCAAATTGCCTTATTTCTTTGATTTGTAAATTTATGGTTTTTTCTGAAGAATGTTTGTGAGATGCCTTCAGCAGGATTTCTGGTTCTTTTTAGCCAAAGACAAGACAGGGTACACTTTGCCTGAGTGTACTCTGTATTGTACATATCAATTTACGCATACGTCATAGCAATGTATCTCACAAATATCTTGACATCTGTTTGGTTACTCATTTCTAGTACTACTTTGCAGTCCAAAGTAGTTGGCTAGTAGTCCACCTAGTTTCCACTAAAGCATAGTAATGGTGCATATTAACAAAACAGTTAATGTGGTACTTTGGCAGATGCCACACTGGCTGTGCTTCACTCTTTGTTCTCTATGTTTGTATTTTCTCTCTGCTTTTTAGGCCAACTCAAAGCCTAAACTGTATTTGCCAAATGTTAGGTGATTGTATTTATGCTGAGATTCATAGATTTGATTAATTTATTTCGGCACATGAAAGCTTTGAAACTGAAGCTTCTTCCAATATTGGAACCCCTTCCTGGTGGCTTGCTTTATTCTCATTTTAGATTTTGTTACCTTCATTAAATAATTTTAGTATGGCTAAGGGTAGCAACTACTGTATTTATTTTATATCTGCCACCAGTCTTGTTCACAGAATGGCTTGTACAGCAACATAATGCTCTTCATTCAAACAGGTTATGTGCCCATAGCACTATATAACAGCTAGGTGGGGCATCAGCTTGCATCTCCCACATCCAAGTATTGCCTAGCAGACCATGGGAAAATAATGGAAGATTGGTGAGAAGGACTGTAAACACGCCCAAGTGACTTGCATGTGGGGTGCTGGAAAACACACATATCACACTAATTTTTGTTTAGTTTTGTGTGCTCAATAAGTAGAACATCTGCACTCAGATAACGCAGGCCTGGGATGGACTCAGGGGCACCCTACTGAACATGCCTGAGATTCTTGCCCTACTGTTGAAGAGATCAAAGCACAGCAGAAAACTGCCTGCCAGAATCCTTGAAATAAAGGCCAGAACTGCAAGTGGGAGCAGCTCTCTCGCTCTTTCACTCTCTTGCTAACAAGGACTATCTTGCTAATAAGGACGCTCTTGCTGCACGATGCCTACATACCCTGCTTGCCTGCCTCTTCATGGATGCTGCTTCAGAGATTCTCCAATCCATGAGGTATTGATATTAAAATTGTACTTTGCCTTTAATCCATGGTTTTATGGTTGTTCCTGCATCCTGCCTGCATCGGCTCACATACAGAATTTTCAGTCTTCAGGATGGGAGAATCTGAATCTAGCCTGTTCGGAAACAAGCTTTCATGGGCCATTCCCTGAGGTAGTGTATCAGATCTTTTTTCATTTGGGAATGCCAGAAGCAGATCCCTTTGCTATTCTCATGAACAGAAACATGGTAATCCTTTGTTTCCATCTTCTGAAAATGGAGCTCTGACAAGCGTAACCTCATCTAAGCAAAGGAAAAGAGAAACAACATGGATGGAAAAAATTACTTTGATCAAAACTGGAAAAAATTGGAGTTTTATGAACAGTTGTCTGACCTTCTACAGGAAGAGGTTCATAACCTTATGAAACAGAAAACATGGTTAAAAGATCATTTGAAACCTGGGCAATTAATTTGTTTCATGCTAGATGAAGTAACTTTGTTGACAAAAAGTGTGGAGTTTGGTTTCGTTTTATTTCTGATTTGCTTTCCCAAACATTGATTAGACAGAAAGATCAGTTTTCGGAAGATGTGAAAACTCAACAGTGTTTTTCTAAGTGCACAGAAGGTTCCCTTGCTTACCTCCTTGTCAAAAAAAATCCCTTGATCAGGTCAAACAGGCTTATATAGAATGCTGACTTTACCCTCTGAGAGTTGTGTCATGAAGATGTAGTCAAACGTTCATCTAGTTTGGACCTTTTCTTAGGGATAGTTCCTTGCTCCTTAGTTTGAAAAGTACATTAATTAGTAAAAAAATATTTATCGTAATATGTGCATAAGGTGCTTATGTATATATGTATACATTCCATATCTAGGTATTTATGGGACAAATTGGTTATGCTTATAAACCACAGTCTTACCTTCCTTATACAAAAGAACATTCTTATAGATAAATCCACATCCCTTTATGGCTAAAGTAGAGAACACAATCCCACTTTCTTTTTTTTTTTTTTTTTCTTTTCTTTTCTTTGCACTTCTGCTACTGATGTTACCTCTTAAAAAATATACACATCAATATATAAAAAGAATCTAAAATATATAAAATGTCTTCTTACAAAATATGATGCAATTATTATGGATAACTATCTATCTGTACATTTTTACGAAAATATTTCTACAAAATCTTAAGAAACTTTTTAAGAAGTTTTCTATGAAAGTTCACCTAATTTTTAGGTTTTTTCTCTTCTTCATATTTAATTGCTGTTGTTTTTCTTCTTTGCTAAGTGTCCCAGCTCCTCAATTACCTTAGGTGATATAGAATTTGTTTTTATTTCATTCTTCTTAGTAACATATAATTTGAAACAATATGCAACATTATTTACAATTAAATAAGCCTAGAAATAGGCTTCAAACGGTTACAGAAGAGTTAAATGTAATGTTGTTCTTTTTAATCTACACATTGTATCTGCCTCATTGACTTCTCAGTGTGTCTGCTAATGAACTACATGGTGTTCTAGCACATCCTGAGGCAGAAGCTGGGAGGAGTAACAATCTTATGAATAAATGTTATTAAAATCATTACATGACATGCTCTCCTGCCATGATGTTAATCGGTTTGGGTATACAGTTAAGATGCAGTAGCAAGGGAACGAAGTGTCTCAGCAAATGTAAAAAAATGAAATTTGAACTAGAGAGCTGTTGTCATAAAATTGGTTTGTTATCATTCATCCTAAAAATTTGATCTGCTATTTTATTAAAAAGAAAAAAGAAAATCTGGGTGCTTGCATGTTTTATTACTTTGTTTCAGTATCTCAATTATTCTCTGGAATATAAAATATATTTTAAAAGACTGAAGTCTGAAATCATTAAGCTGCTAAAAAGCCATATTTTTTTATTATTGATATTATGAAAGTGTGTCTGACTCCAAAAAGCTCTGTTTCAATGCATGTGGTATGAACTGGTGTTTTCTGTGATTTTATTGCCACTTGCTAGCTATAAAATCATAGAATCATGAATGATTAGAGCTGGAAGGGACCTTAAAGACCAGCTTGTTCCAACACCCCTGCTGTGGGCATGGATACCTCCCAAGAGACCAGGTTGCTCAAAGTCCCATCCAGCCTGCTCTTGAGCATTTCCAGGGATAGGGCATCCACAACTTCTCTGGACAAGCTATTCTAGTGTCTTACCCAGTGCTAAATCTCACACCCTGTCTGACTTGCACCTCGAGGACCTTGACCTTGGCACAGGCAATGTGCCTCAAACCCACTGGCCTTGGTGTGTGGGGTCTGATGATGCTGGGGCACTGTGTCATGGCTCTGTCACTGTGCAGGAGCTGACAGTGGGTACAAATGCTGACAGTCATGGATTTTAGGTGTTACGGTTTACTGGTTTTGATTGATTCAGTCAGGATATGGCAACTGGACCATCACTCAGTTATTTAAACCTAAATGTTCAGCACACATTGAGATGTTATTCTTTTTGCAAGAAACACAGAGATACAACATCAGATTTGTTTTACAAGGTGCATTTCCTTATAAAAGGAAAAACATCCTTGTAAAACAGAATTTGGGATGAATGCTAAAGCAGACTCCCCCCATTGCCCAAGATATTCTTAAACACCTATGTTTCAGCAGCTGAAACACATTTCCAACTTTGTTTATAGATGATTGTAATGTCATTGCTTACATTTCTAATACTAAATTGAAAAATCATGATTGAGGCATCCCTATGTTTTTTCTTAGCCCTTTAAAATCTACTAAGACAAAATAAGTGCTACATCTAGGTAGGCTGAGTGTTACCGCTATTTTCTGTGCTGAAATACATTATCACCATATGCAAAGAATTCCCGATACACAAAGTTATCAGGAATATATCATATTATACACAATATGATTGTGCATAACGTACGTGAATATGTATTTACGTATTATATACTATGTAATATTTATACACAAGGTTATCACCCTTTCATATACAAACCAGATCTATAGTGATGTACCCCGTTCTGCTTAGCAACCTGCCTGGAAAGCTATAAATGATCTGCATTTACATGTGTTTACAGTTCTGCATTAGGAATGTCTAAATGGCTTTGTTTTCATTAATTTATTTTTTGACTGCAGGTCCTAGTTACAGAGAGCGTTATAAATTGTTGCAACTTTAATAACTGTAAGCACGCTATCAAACTCATACATTTCTTTTAGTACCTACAGAATTTGGCCACTGCATTAAGTTGTTATAACAACTCACATTTGAATCTAGTTTTATTGCTTGTGCATTTTCCCCAAGAGGCAAATCAGAGCATGACTCTAAATGTTCATCACAGGTTCTAGGCACGTTTTGTAGATCTGTCAATAGATGATTTTCTTATTTAATTCAGTTCTGTTGATTCTAATATTCTATATAAATCGTGGCAGAAAATTAAGAAAGTTTTAGTTTCCAAAAGAGAATAAATATTAATATACTTGCATTTTGTAGGTAGAGTCATAGTTTTACATCAACTGAATTGAATATTAATTTACAGTGTTTAAGTATTAGGTAATGCATGTGTTCCAACATTAATGTGGTACTTAACATGTTGTAGTGGATTAGCTATGCTTCTAATATTTTAAGGAAATATCTCAGGCATGAGTTATTGAAAATTGCTTAGCAAAACTTTGTGAGGAAAAAAAAAAAAGTTAAACCCATCTGTTTTGCAGGGGTTTTGCCAATCCAAATATGTTTCTTGCTGCTGATAATTTTACATGGATCCCATACTGAAAAACTGGATCAGTTTACTGGCACTTAGGAAATTATGCAACCAAAACTCTAAAGTAAAATACAGAAGAATATGGTTCTGCAGTTACCAAAGTCCTGTCACTGACACTGTTGCTGGGAAAAGAATGAGATAAAATTCGTGGTTCATCGGTGTAGTTGAAAGATATCATTAGTAAATTATCTATCAGCTTATATTATGAAAGATTCTATACTCTTTTCTTCAGCAAAATCACTCTTTTGGCTATATCTTTGTTATTTGCAGCTTCGGTTGACATTCAGGGGCTGCTCAGCCTCTCATCACAGAAATGCTGCCTTGTCCTCGTGCCCCACTGTGCCCAGCTGCCACTGACACACACTAGACACACTCCCCTAAATGCTGCTTCTCTTTTAACACACTTTCTTCTCTAACAAAACTGTGGCATCCTGCCCAAACAATAGCTAAGACCCAAGGACCAGACTGCCACCACCAGGAGAAACCTGGCTCAACTGTGGCACTCAGTACGGGGGAAGACAAGCAGACTGTTGCCTCTTTATAATGATGCATGATGGCATGGGACAAGGATTGGAGGGCAGAAGAGGAAGGCACCTTCACCAAATTATAGAATCATAGAATCATCCGGGCCAGAAGGGTCCTCCAAAGGTCATCTAGTCCAACCTCCTTGCAGTCACAGGGACACCCCCAACTAGACCAGGCTGCCCAGGGCCTCACCGAACCTCACCTTGATTATCTCCAGGGAAGGGGCTTCAACCACCTCCCTGGGCAACCTCTTCCAGTGTTCCACCACCCTCAGAGTAAAGAAATTTTTCTTAATATCCAATCTAAACCCACTCTTCTCCAATTTAAATCCATTGCCCCTTGTCCTATCATAGCAGGCTTTTGTAAACAGACTCTCTTCAGCCTTCCTGTAGGCCCTCTTCAGATACCGAAAGGCTGCTATCAGGTCTCCCCGGAGCTTCCTCCAGGCTGAACAACCCCAACTCCCTCACCTTCAACTGCATTTTTGGACCTTCTTACCTCCTTTGCTCAGAGCCTTGAGGACACTGTCAGCCCTGCCTCACCCTGTCCATCTACCCTAGAGCTCCCTTTACGTTGCTCACAGCCCGGGACCCAATTTTGTTCCATCAGCACCAACCCCAGCCCCAGTGACACCACAAAAGGGCCAAGTCTCCACCTTCTCACAGCTCAGCCCTGCTTGACAATGGGCCTCAGCAAGCTAAGCCTACATCCTAGCTTGGTTCCTACTGCCCAGGGCTGGGGCTGCCTTGGTGTCCCCCAGCTGCCCTGCTCCTGGCTGGGGCACTAGGAAGGACACTGGTCACTAGGTCCTGCCCTGAGCCCCACCATGGGGAGGTCCTGGCCCATGGGGGGCTGCCAGCCTTCAGGGCAGAGCAGCAGCCTTTACTTTCTTCCCCAAGACAGCAAACCTGATACACTATAGCAATTAAAACTGCAAATTGATTTACAGAACTCCAGGCAAAAGGCTGTTGCTTCATTTACAAAGCCTTCGATGCAGAATTTTTAAAATTTCCTGTGTAATCATTAGCACCTGCACTTTAATTAGAGTCAGAGAAATATTAGTATTTCTGCCAAATTTATGTCTTGGTGAAAGCATCAGCTGGCCCACCTGGATTTTGTGTAGAAGGTCAAAAGCGGCAGCTGAGGTGAGGAGCCCAGCCCCTCCTCACGTGTGGTTCTCCTGTTTGCAAATGGTTCCCCCCAGCTGTGAGGAGGCACGTCCAGCGGTGGAAATAACAACTCATCAGGAATTGCCCTCAAAACAGCACGTCTTACTTCCCCAGGACTGCCATACCACAGAAAAATGGTATTGCTAGGAGTGAGGGCAGGGCCATGGCTGGCAGCACAGAAGGATATCTCATCAGGAAGAACCCTCCTGCGGCAGTGAGTTATTTGGAACAGAGAGTACTTCTTACCGCCAACAAGGCAAATAAAATACAGGGAAAAAAAAGGTGAGAAAATTACAGCACCTGTGAGAAGATTTTCCACTAGATTTTTTTTTCCTTTTCTAAGTACATGAGACTTCATCACCATGAATTTCAGAAAATTGTCGTGCTTGCCTTTGACACATAATCTCTGTTATGTCCTTTTTTCCTCCCTCTCTCTCTTTTTTTTTTTTTTTT
>VXBW01000920.1:79355-98100 GCA_013400375.1 Thinocorus orbignyianus
AAAAAAAAAAAAAAAGAAGAAAAAGGGCTCTCACCACTGCCTCTGCTCTAACTGTATTTTAATAGAATAGCTGAGCCTAGCTAGCTGCCAGTGTGGCACCTTTCATGAGCACAACCATAAATACACTTTAAAAAAATTGACCATAAATCATGCGTTGACATTGGAGAACATAAAGGGAAATTACAGTTTTTCCAATGACAACAGCAGGGGAAAAAAATCATAGCTCTGAAGTCACTTCTACTCTTATTTTCCATTCTAATCTAGTATGCTTTTCATTTTGCAGCTGAGGGATTGATTCAGTTAGGCATTAGTTTTCTTGGCTGGCTTGATATCAAAGACTTTAAACATTTGCAGCCAAAGAGTGGATTCTTCTGAGCAATCAAGGATTGTATAGGGGACTGCAGTACTGGCAAGGAGGGAGGGCAACAAACCCACTAGTAACAAGCAAACGCAGACACAAAAATAATGCTGTTATATGACACAAAACTGAGAAGCTGCGATGATCCTGTTAACAGCTCTTTTTCCCCACTTTCCACCTCCTCTGATTTTGATAGGAAGAAAGACTATCCTAAAATAGCCTTGCAACCTAGAAGCCTTCCTGTGCATAGAGGGGATGCTTTTAGTTGCACTGCAGTAAAACCTTTCTGTTGTGCGAAGTAAGAACAGTAGTGATTGTAGAACTTCACCCTTAATACCAATACACCAAGCTCTGCAGTCGCTAGCACTTATGATCAGCACTGAAGCAAGAATTTTAAAAATGAATGAAAATCATGTTTATTCTATCATATCTCTTAATTATGTCCAATGCTTGGATCCAAGGACATGCTTCCTAGTCCTTATCAGGCACAAGACCTGGGTAATGTTCTGCTCTGACATTTGTTCTCAAAACCTAGTTTTCAGAGGAGAAAAAAGGGTGTGTAGGCTGAACAAGAAGAACAGTAACTCTAACATGTTCCTGATTGATGAGAGATCAAAGATCCTTTTTTGTGCTATGTAAGATACAAGCAGACATTATTTATCTAAGTCCCTTTTTCTTAACACTTTTTAAGTCACGAGGGAGAAAACCTGGAAGGAATGCACAGCCTAGAGTACTTGATAAACATCCGAAGTAAAACCAAAACTCTTGAATATAAACAGGTCTTCAGAACAGAAATTAAAACTTACATTTTTAATGTGTCATTGAGACATCAAAATGGCACAGAATGAAGAAACAACTGTATATTTATAAAGGTCTAGAAAGAATTCATAGATGAAGTTCCAAATCTGAGAGTTGAATGCACCAACATTATCCAGAATATGTGAAAACATCCTCAAAAGTAGCTAACACCAGTATATATTTAAAAAAANCTTGAGTGAAAAAAGAGAATTAATTACAAGAATGGTAGCAAGAATTTGATAGAATCTGGCAGGCTTCTGCCCAAAAAATCATGCTAGTATCATATTTTTAAACATGTTTGATTGTTGTTGTCAGCATATTTTTCTCCCAGCCTCTGTTTTCTTGTATGTATAGATCTAGCAATTATTTTTGCAGCCATGTTATCTTTCCATATGGATGATGTCAAAATACAAATGAAAAAAGAACATATCACTGACAAGAGCTCACCTCTCAATTGTGTCTACCTGTAGGTGAATATTTACATGACAGCTGAATTTCCATCTCAAATAAATAGTAATAGACAGAATTTTGATTTAAAATTTTCAATATTAATGAAAATAGAAGTTAAACATTATGATTAAGTCTATTATAAAAAATATGGGGAATTTTGTCTTCTTTAAAGAAGGGTTTTGATGTATGCATTTTCTGAAGTTACTTTCAGTGTAGCACTTCAATTTGTTAGGGATTCATATAAATGATTCATTGCTGATGGGTTTGACACCCAGAATAATTACAATGGTTCATTTCTTCTGAATGAAACACCTATATTTGTTAGGTTAAATGAAACCATATTATGTATTCATCTCATTCATTTCCTTTAGGATTACAGAAAGCTACAAGCATTTAAAAATAATTTAAAACTATGTCTGAGAAGGCAGAGTAAACATGCATACTGTTGCATCCATTCATGCAGCATGGGTTGCTAGCTCCAGTAGATGACAGACAAACCCTACAAACAACAACAGGGGAAAATCAAATGTGTGTAGAGGCAGGGTATTTTCTTCACTCTCATGACACAGGTGTAGGATTTGAATTCCTCCTCCTGCTGGGTTTCCAGGTAAGGGTTGAGCAGCAGATGGCCCCAACATAGAGAACAAGTACCCCATTTATTTTCCAGGTAGCTTCCCAGAAAAGCTGTAGAGGCCTCAACCCTGGAATTGTTCAAGACCAGACTGGATGGGACTTTGAGCAACCTGATATAGTTGGAAGTGTCCCTGCACATAGCAGGGGGGCAGAGCTAGATTATCTTTGAGGTCTCTTCCAGCCCAAATCATTCCATGATTCTATGATAGGACACTTCATGATTTGCAGTAAAAGGCAATGTGTCACCTGTACACATGGCAGCTAAATTGTAACTCCCACAGCTAAAGGAAACTGCATCAAGGCTTTCCTATTGATATGGAGAGTCAGTCATTAAAGATGAGAGCTGCAATTTTCATCTTACAGTTGAAAAAGATTGTGACTTATACTATTGATACAAGTCTTTTCTTTGAGGATGTGATATCCCATATAAACTTCTTAAAAGTAGCATCCAGATAGAAAAAAGCACAACTAACTTAGATTTTTATTTTTCTCCTTCCTCATAAATTCATAAATTTGATGTTACAGAAATATATTCCATTACTGATTTAATGACTTTCAGCCGCTTTTCTTCCTCTGAATTGTATGTGCCTTCTTTGAAGAGGTATATTTCAGAGATAGGAAAACTGTAGGCATGACTGTAAAATTCAGAAGCAGCATCAACTGAGCATGAGATTAGGAATGAATCTTAAACAAATAGAATTCATTTTATTTTTTCACATAGCTCTCACATTTCATGCACAGACAGACAGACACACACACACACATACATATGTACAAAAACAATGCCAAAAGGATGTTTACTATTTTTGTGAGGAAATACATTGGTCTGAGGTTATCAGTGCAGAAGATTTATGACTCCTGATGATAGACAAAAGATAGATCACAGGAAATTGAAAAAAAAACTTTAATATTTCCAATTAATTCACCTCAACATGAGCATTTGACCTTGCACAATATGCTCAGCAATTTTAAGTGATTTTCACTTTCACTATGTATCAGAAGCAATCTTACCAAAAGTACAGCCTGGAGTCAAGACCCAGAATTTAAAACTAAGATATCAGATGTGGTTTCAGTATATAACTGAGTTTTGGCGTATAAGGAACTACAAAACTTCCCCAGAGCAGCAGGTGATCAGACATCAGTGATAGCTAAAGTAAAGCTTGATGGAGTTACCCTAGAATGATCAATAGCTTGACATCAGCACACCAGCCACTTGAAATTCAGACATAAAAGAGGGAGAAAGAAAGAAAAGGAGACTTGAAAATACAGGGCAAACTTTGAAGAACAAAAGACTGTACAAGAAAAAGAATTTTTAAGAATTAATTAGAAAGGAAGGAAATTACATAGAACATTTTATCATAGAACAGAATTATAGCATCATTTTTGTTGGAAGAGACGCTAAGGATGAGAGACCCTCAGCCAGTCTGCTGACGACACCAACCTCAGTGGCAGGGTTGACATGCTGGAGGGAAGAGATGCTATCCAGAGGGATCTACACAGGCTTGAGAGGTGAGTGAGTGCAAATCGCATGAAGTTCAACCGAGCCAAGTAAAGGGTCCTGCACCTGGGACGTGGTAAATCCCGGGCATAAATATAGGTTGGGTGGAGAATGGCTGGAGACCAGCATTGAGGAGAAAGACTTGGGAGTGCTCATGGATGAGAAGCTCAACATGAGCCGGCAGTGCGCACTGGCAGCCCAGAAAGACNTAGTGGGAGGTCTTCCTGACCATGGCAGTGGGGCTGGAACTTGATGATTTGTAAGGTCCCTTCCAACTCTAACCATTCTATGATTCTATGATTGACTCCAACCATTAATCTAGCACTACCAAGTTACCACTAAACCATGTCCCTCAGTACTATAGCTACACATTTTTAAATACCTCCAGGGAGGCAGCCTCTTCCAATGTTTGATAACCCTTTCAGTAAATATTTTGTAATATAGAATCTAAACCAGATTGTAACCCAGCAAAGTGTATGCCCATCCAAACCATGAGCAGCCAATATATATCCTTCAAATGATCCAGGGCTGTATTTGTCAGAAATGAGATGCAATAATCTTAGAAAGAAATGATGCTGTATCCTCCACTCACACTGAGTCAGGGTGTAGATCACTTGATCTTCGTGATAACCTACAGCATGTCTGGTATGTCTATTCTGTTGGGCAGGTGCCCATTTCATCCTGCTCCAAATGATGAAAAATCTGGCAAAACTGCCTGCTTTATGATACCGACTAACAGGCTGATCAATAACTGAACAGTAAATCCCTTATTTTTAGCACTTGTGCTAACATGTATACACTTGCAAAAACAGAGGAAGCCTACTGCCTCTGACTGGCTGTGTAAAGCCTCAGAAGACAGTTCAGCTTACACAGAGCATCCAAAAGCTTATAGACAGAGAGGCGAGAGCAATAGTGCCAGTTAACCTGCTGTTGGGTGAAAAAAGCACATTAATTACCTCTTTTTCTTTTTTTTTTTTTTTCCTGGCATTATATTTTATTACAAAATATAATGTACATTCCCACACACTTGCCAGGAGGAGCCACACAACCCACTTCCCCACCTGCACCTACTGCTGAGACTAGCTTTAAAACTCTAATGTACTTTGACACTTCTGAGTACCCTGGGAGAGCATAGCTGGCTTCCTCCAGTAATCCAACCTGTTAGCAGGTGCTGCAAATCTAGAGGCAGATGTTAATTGATTCACACTGATGGCTTTGGCAGGTTGAGCTTGTTAGCCTACCCTGAATGTAACTGTAGTAGTGAGTATCTGCCTTTGCAGAGGAATTGAGAGCTAAGTAGTTCTGGTGTGCTAATAAGAGTCTACCTTAGGAAATAGATAAGTATGTGCTTGCTGCCCATTTGTGATTTTGGCTTATGGTGGAACCGGAGAAAGACCAAGGTTTGAGGAGTATGTGGGTATGGGGGATGTTAAACCTTGTGTGACTCTGAGGTTATCTTTCTGTGATAGGCAACTACATTTTTAGCTTTGTTTGCTAATCCTACATTTAATTTGTCTCTTAGAGTGAAAGCGTTTTCAATTAGAGCCAGGCTTTGCTGCTACATGTAGTGATTAATACTGATTCTGTCCTTTAGGAATTGTAGTGAAGAGGGTTTCAGAATATGTGTTTACTTCCAGTTCGATGAAATTAAGTCTCTACCTATTGCTTTTTCATTGCCACTATTATTAGAAAGTCAATATTGGTAAAAGAGGTAAAGAATCTCAACCTATGACATACCAAGCACCTTGGTTGTCACTGGGAAGATTAGGATTCCTTTTGTGACAGGATTGAAGTTAAGAAATGATGTTGTATTTTTTTCCTGATGTGAAAGCAAAGAAGGTAGATACATTTTCTGTGTGCCTTTGTAGGAAAGTGCAAATAACACCAGGCTTCTTTTTCATGTCAATCCTAAAATGCTAGTGTTTGTTTTGTCTTAGACCAAATGTGATTTGAAACTTCTGTCTGTTAAAATGACTGAGGAAAAAACATTCAAGTCTTACAACTCTGTATTTTGTTTTATAAAACAGACTTCTTATGAAGTTGAGAGGATTTATTTTCTTTTCTTTTTTCATTAAATGTACATTGTATGGTTTCTAAGCTTATAAAGTAATATATCCACAAGACACACAAAGCAACTCTCGGTGTGTAAACCTAAGGGGAAAAAAATAGCTTAAAACTAGGTAGGACTCTTCCGAGTGAAGACACTCACAAATAAGAGTATTCTTGGCTAGGGAAGATGCAACTATTGAATGTTGTGAGGATGAAATTACTGTGAAAAAGAAATCTTTTTCTTAAGAAATAGCTCAAAATCCATGGTTTCATTTTAAAATCTCGAAGTAGTGAGAAAGCAGTTCATTTACTTTTGCAGGTATGGGCAAAACCTGCTTTTTCACATTATACAAATGTTACAGAAAACAGGTGTGTCTTTGAGATTCTGACTGGAAACTCAATAACAATGGAAGTTGAAAGCAGAGTATTCAATTACTCTCTTTTTAATCTCAGCTGTTGGCATTGCATACTGATCTTCCACTGCCGTTTTTCTTTCCAAGTCTTAAAAAAAAAGTCTGCAGTGTTAGCTACGTGATGTACTTGCTTTTTGTCCTGTTTATGTCAGACCCCAAACTTTATGCTCATTTTCTGGTTAGTAAATGATGATTAGCTGAATCTTTACCTATTCCCCTTAATACTATAGCAACAAATGTTTTCCTGTCTTTGTGGCTGAGGGAGGGAAGTTGAAGAGATGCTAGGCTGTTTAAGTGATCTTGTACCATTGTTAAATAGAGATAAGTTTTTAATCCACTACAGAGAGAAAAAGGAGCATTTGTGTGATAGAGGAGATACTGGCATGGTGAGAAAGTGAGATAACTGTTAGAAAAGCTGCCTGTAGGGTTTTTTGTGCTTCTAAGTCACCCAGAACTGGAAAAGCATTTGAAATGTGTCCCTTAATTAATGAAACAGCATGTGATAATTTAGCCTCTGAGAAGCCTGGGGTTTAAACTTCTTAGATTTTTTTTTTAATTTACTTTTCAATCTGACAAATGAACCAAGAGGATTTGCTGTCACTGTTTAGGGGGATGCGGGGGGAATGGCTCGGGGAAGCACTGAATACTTAAACAGATTTGAGTTATCCAAGGTTGCAGTTAGAAGTGACAGCTTATTTTACCTAACATGTTGTTTGTCTCATATAATAAATGTATGTAGTTTTTATGGCTCAAAACTACTAGCAGGTTATATAATATTAATGAATCATAGTGTTGTGGTTTAGGTCAACTTGGCCTGTGATGATGACAGATGCTCTCCCCCCGACCTTAATCAATCCAGGAGAGGAAGGGAGAGAAAGAGATTTACAAGTTTAGAATGAGCTAAGCTACTTTAATGAAATACTAATATTAAAATTTAAAAGGAAATATTAGAATAGATAAAATATATACAAAACTGCATCAAGCTCCTGGGATGAGTCACTGGCGGGCACTGGGGAAATCTCAGACTCGGAAGTTACTAGTGACAGATGGAGTCCAGATCTGGAGTCAGGAACACGTGGATTGGGATCAAGATGAACAGACAGAGTCCTCTTCAGATGTCAGCCATTGAAAGAAGATGGCTGACCCTTTGATTTCTCAGCTTTTATACTAACCATGGGGCAGATGGGATGGAATACCCCAGTTGGTCAGGTGTTGGTGATCTGTCCTGTCTGCTCCTTCCCCCACAGGTGGGATCCCTCTAGTCTTTTCCATTTCCAGTCCTCCAATGGGGCAAATACCAAAATTGCCTGACCTTGGTTGTTACATCAGTAAGTGTAAGCAAGATCTTCTCTGCTCTAGCATGAAGTACAAATATTGGTTTTATCAATCTGAGGATGAACATTTTCTCCAGAATATGCTGTTGATTTCAGATAGTTAGAAGAGGCCTAGCTAAGATGTAAAATTACTGATCCAAAAGTTGGCTCTGTTTTACCTGAAACCAGGACACATAACTTGGACAAAAATTAGTTACAATGTAGAAATCTTGAAAAAGAGTAATTCAGCTCAGGTGATAAGTGCTACTTCTGAACTGATATTTTTCAGTGTCTTAGTAGATAAGTATTTTAGATACACCAAGTGTAATTTACACTAGGCAAGAATTTTAGTTAGAAGTTTCAGTATATCAGGAAACATGCACAGTCGACATGTTTCTCCCCCTTACCTTATACTTCCATTGTAATTTCTAATACTTAAAACTGCATGATGCTGGAAGTCTGCAGTCAAACAGGCTCTGTTGCAAATACATAGTCTTTACCGCTTCCATTTGTGACCTCCCCAGGTACTGTTCTTTGTCTACAAACCATTTTATTACATGGCAGGTAAAAATTAGTATCAGAGGAGAAGAAATTGTCCTTGTTGCTCAGAGGTGTGAGGTGACAAACAGTACTTCAAGGAGTTTGACTCTTGTCACAATTTTATTGGAAAAATTTACAGGAAGTGAAAGGTGGTCTTCATAAGGCCTATGATAAATATTGCCACAGTAAACAGTGAGGCTGGAAGTGATTATTACTACTTCTTTTTTTCCTCCTCTCTCCCCTCTATACTTTTATCCCTTGTATTTAAAGGTTTGCTGCTGCCAGGTATGCTGCATTGCCGTTGATTTAGTTGATGTGCTGGGCAGCTTTATTTACTGTAGAATTACTGCCTTCTTCTTAACTTTTCCAAGAAATGAACTGACAGTGTGCTGATGTAAGTAGTTATTGCTTGCTGTTGTCATTATAAACCTTTCTGTACTATTTAGGTGCATCCTTCTGGTTCATCTGACTATTCTTTGATAAATAAAGACCAGAACTGTGATCTAATACAGTGACAATAGCCTTTATGTGATAGTCAGTGACATTCCTCAATGTCATGCATGAAAGATTACTTTGGTTGCCGTAGTGATATCACCATCATTTGGCTTTAAAAGCTGACAGCTTTTTTTCTCAAGCTCTTTAAGTGTTTGATTGAAAGACTCTGATGACTCTTTGATATTGATCAGTGAATGACTGAATGCCTATTGCTAGCAGTAGCATTATATCATTCACTAAAATGTGCTTTCATGCACAGACTCGGGCACTTTTATTTTTCCCCAACCTCTTTATCACTTACATTTCCTTTTTTTTTCTTTTTTTTTCTTTTTTTTAAATAATAAATATGGATGGCTTTAGCAACTCAGCAGGACAATGATGCTATAGCTTTCTTGTTCTGAGAATACTGCTGGGGATTGCCCCCTCAGGTTATCCTGTGATAGTTGAAATAATGCTTCAAATAGAAGGATTTTTTTTCTTCTCCTTTTTCCCCTCTCCAACCCATGTCTCTTGTTCCAGAGTCCCAGCTGTTGACATTCTTGAAAAATATCTACTGGAGTCCTTTACCCTAGCCTCTTTAAGATATTTCATTCAAACTCAGATGTCTCCTTTCTCACAAATGTGTGTCTCTTCCAGTGCCCAGCAGGACTGTGTTTACTCTGTCAAGAAACACTCAGTTGAGATTCTAGCAGGTGAAAGATCTGTCCTGTACATTTCCTCAGGAGAATAAAAGGATCATTGCTTTGACGGACTCAAATTGCATCTTCTATTACATATATTCATGCCTTTCTGTAAGTTTCCTTATCAGCTGTTTCTCAGGATGGATATATATCAATCACATGACAATTAGGATTTCCCACTGCGTGAATTTTCTTCCTTATCAAGCAATTCAAAGCAAAATTATTCTTTTTGTCCAGAGTTTGTTCCAGTGTCCTGGATTTGTTGGTGTATGCTGACTAGTTCACTTGTAATTAATTTCATGCAAAATGGCAGTTAATGTTGCAAAGTAGTAGAAAAAGGAAATGTATCCAGTGATGGTGAAGCATTATATCAACTCTTTGGGCTGCTACTTAGGTGAAAAATCATGCTTTTCTTAGAGGGTACAGTTGCACTTGGCCACAGTAATTTCTGTTCCTTTACTGGTGAAAGACCTTCACCACCTCCCTACTCCTTTTCTTTCCAAGTGGCTGAGGTTGTAGGATTTATGGATATAGCTAGGAGGTAGCTTGCTTTCTTCTTTGATCTAGAGGTCATATCTAGCTTATTGAAAACACACCAAAATCGTGTCTATGTCTGTTCTTCAGGTATGTGCTACACTGAACCCTGCTGAGAGTTCTTTAGCAGTAAGAGGCAGCTGTTTCTCAGTAAGCCTCCCATTTCTAATTGTGTGAGTGTTTGTCTTTCCGGTCAAGAACGTGTTCACTCAGTGGGAAGCACAAGTTCAGCTGGAAGCTCTGATTGTCTCCCTTCCACTGTGCTCTTTTACAAATGCTCATGTTCCTCATTAACGAAAGAGGAGCTCTCTGTGTCTGTCTCCAGCTGTTTCAGCAGGCCACTTACTGTTACAGTGTTAGTCCTCTGTTTCCTGTATAATTATTGGTTCATCCTAGTTCTGTGTTTTTCAAATAAATATGAATTTCATTTCAACAACCTATTAGTACATTTATAGTGGATTTCTATATTACCGAAATTATACATAAGCGAAAGATTCTCAGCAGCAGCAGCTATCAACACAATACCTGTGGGTGATTGGGAGGTGATCATCCCCCTGTACCTGGTACTGGTGAGGCCCCATCTTGAGTACTGTGTCCAGTTTTGGGCCCCTTACCACAAAAAAAACCATTGAGGTACTGGAGTGGGCCCAGAGAAGGGCAACAAAGCTGGTGAGGGGTCTGGAGAGTAACTCTTATGACGAGTGGCTGAGGGACCTGGGGTTGTTCCACCTGGAGAAAAGAAGGCTGAGGGGGAGATCTTATGGCTTTCTCCAGCTACCTTGAAAGGAGGCTGTAGAGATGCAGGGGTTGGTCTCTTCTCCTGAGTCACAGGTGATAGGACAAGGGAAAATGTCCTCAAGTTGAACCAGGGGAGGTTCAGATTGGATATTAGTAAAAAGTTTTGCACTAAAAGGGTTATTAAGCATTGGAATGGGCTGCTGAGGGAAGGGGTTGAGGCACCGCCCCTGGAGGTATTTAAAAGATGCGTTAACATAGTGCTTAGTGATGTGGTTTAGTGATGGTTTATTATCAGAGTTAGGTTGATGGTTGGACTAGATGATCTTAGATGTCCCTTCCAACCTACACAATTCTATGATTCTATGATAAAGTCTATGCACAAGCTCATACTAAAGTCCAAACCTATGTTAACACAAATAGGCCCGTGGCAAGACTTTGGAAATGTTATAGCTGATTTAATCAGTGTTTATAGCTGCAATATCAATTGTAGTAGTTCTCAGTGACCTTCATTCTCATTTTTTAAGTATGCACTAGGCTCATCGAGCAATTTTTCAAGGACATAAAAAATGATAAAACATGAGAAATAATGGAGAAACTAAGTAACGTTGTGCAGGTATTTTCTTCAGTCTCTTAGATTTTTTTTTTTTCTTTTCAGAAAGTTTGTTATTTATAGTATATGATGCAAGGGACTTCATGATCATTTCTGGCCCTCGAGTGCTACTGCAATAATGATGTTTAATAAAAGAGTTCTGTCTGGACTCTGTACCTGACCAAATCTCTCTCTCATGATTTCACTTTTCCTCCTCTCAGTGACTCAGTAAAATTTTAGAATCTGCATCTTGGCCATTTACATAATGAGCAAGGTAAATTCTGTCATCTCACTCGAAAGTTATAAAGGTTGTCTGAGTTTTGATTATTTTTTTTCTTAAATTTCATAAAACATGTGACCTCAAAGTGCAAAAGCTACATTATTTCAGAGAGGATAGTTTCTATAGAGTTAATTTATCTGTCTAACCTGACTGTATGTTTGTGTTTTTGAGGTATGTCCTTTATAGCACCCTCATGGAGCAGGGAAAATATCACTTCTGCCGGAAAGGAGAGGAAGAATCTGTCTAAAAAGACTACAGATTTCACTGCACTAAAATTATCAGGTAAACCAGGACACAGAAAAGCTAGCACAGATGACACCATGTTAAACTTAAGGTGCAATATTCTTATTCAGAAGCAAATTAGACATAAATGGTTCTGACCTGATTTTTCTTTTTTTTCTGGTTAATAGTCAATGCATTATCTTAGCAGTCATAGCAGACTTGCTCAAATTTTGTCAAATAGCCCTATATGGACATGGCTTTAAGTATTTATGAAGGGTCTAGATTGGAAGCCAGATTTGGCAACCTGATACTCAGGAGCAGCACTTCTGCAGCTCATACTGTAATCATCAGCCAGAGGTGATAGTGTTCTTATATGATCAGAATGTTTTCCTTATTAGAAAGCAATATGTATTTTTATGTTAATGTTGTGGTTAACCTGACATTAACAACATCTGGTGGTGATAACTTTTCAACAAAGACTGAAAGAAGAAACAATTGGTTCCTGAAGTGTCATTGAATAAAAAGATGACTTGGCACCATTCGTGACATCCCTATTTCTGGTTTATCTTTCATACATGCATCACTCTTTGTAAGTGTTACACTGAAAAGATCACAGAAGAAATACTATAATTTATTTTGCTGCTGATTTCTACTCAGGGATTTCCAGAATTATAAAAACATTATTGTGTGTATTCTGTGGCTGTGTTTGGACAGTGGAGAATTGAATACAAATTCAGCACAGAGATGGGTTTAACATCATGTTTTTTTTAACTCCACTATAATATAAAATATTAATTTCTGGAAGACTAAATGTATGACATTCTAAAGCCGGTTGTTGGCTTGGTGTGGTTTTTTTTTGTTTTATTTTGGTTTTGGTTGGTTGTTTGTTTTGTTTTGGTTTGGTTTTTTTTACTTATTTCAGAAGTAAAGTGTACTTTATAACTGATACTTTATGAGTTTGTTGTGGTTTTTTAACGTACTTTTCGTTACACGGCATTCTTCTGACAGTGCACCTTTCTGTTAAAAGAGAACTACAAGAAGGAGTAAGGAAAGAACTGTTCAATTCAGCGGTGGGTTTAGTTGTGTCATTCAGTTATGCGTACTTGAAACTTTTTTTTTCAAAATAAGAATTATGAAAAGCAAGGGAAAAACATCCTAGTGATATATTGCCTTTTTAATTTTAATTTTAATCTTATTTGTGCCTGAAGCTTGTTTATTCTTGATTGAAGTTAAAAAAGCAATAACAAAAGTCTTACCACATATCACAGTAGTTAATCACATTTGTGAATATTTATAATTAAGATAATAGCAATTACGCAGAATGACAAAAATCTAGTAAATTCAGTTAAAAGATCTTAACATATTCCTTGCAGAATGTCATTAATGTTTGTATTATTAGCTAATAAAAATGTCATCTTAAATGATAGATCATTAGGAAACAATTAAAATTTAATCTAATAAATGGCTCAGTGTGTTGTTTTTAATTCCTAAGTAATTTAATTTAGCTGACCATATAATATTACTGCAGCTCAGAATTGTGATTTCTAGGTAATTAAAGTAACCCGTAACACTTGTTCATTCCATTAGATAGCCAAAATATTTTCAAACACTTTAGTCTTTGATAAGTAACCCTGTACTTCTAGGTGCAAAAGGAAAGATGCCTTACAGTAATCGTTCTTGACAGAAAGAAGTGTCTATTACACTTATCTATGTTCAATAGAAACTGTCAAAAATAATGAAATAGACTGTTTCATTTTCTGACTAATCATAGAATGGTTAGAGTTTGAAGGAACTGTAAAGGACACCTCCCACTACACCAGGTTGCCCAGAGCCCCATTCAGCCCAGTTTTCAACAATTCCAGGGACAGGACATCCACAGCTTCTTTGGCAACCTGTCTCAGTGTCTCACAACCTTCACAGTAAAGAATGTCTTGCTAATAGCTAATCTAAATGTCCCCTCTTTCAGTTTAAAAACTCTACACCTTGTCCTATCACTAGGCTCCCTGATAAAGAGTCTCCCTATCTCTCTGTAGGCTCCCTTCAGGTACTGGAAGACAGTTATAAGGTCTCCATGACAGTGATTCTTTTTCCCCCTCTAACTTATTAATCAAGAGGAACTCAACTTTTTTTGAGCATATGCTACTTCTGTTGGCCTTTTATATTATTTTTATTAAGGCTGATCATCATGAAGAAATAATATGCAACATAGGACTTTTCTTCATTACATCATCTTAGAATATCTAAATATGCCAGGTTTTTTTGTTTGGTGGGGATCTTTTTGTGTTTGTTTGGGGCTTTTTTGTGTTGTTTTTTTTTTGTTGTTGTTGTTTGTTTTTTTTTTCAATATGCTCATGTTCAATTGCTTATCTGTGAATACTCCAGTGGGCTCAATTCTTCTTTGAGTTATGATCTTGCTATTAATTTAACAGAAAACATTAACTTAATATAACTCGTCTTCCTTGTACTATAGCTGTGAGTCAATGTGCATAGCTGATGAAAAAATACACCTGTTTAATCAAGAGTACTCTACTGCAGGCTACAAAAACCAGCAGTCTGTCAACCCTTCCAGTTCTGGGAATCAGTAGTTTGCCAACTGATTAAAAGCCATAGTTAGAGACAAAAGTCCAGGGGGAATTTGCATTACTCTCACAAATTTCAGGTGAAAATCTGTAGCATGGGCTGCCAGTATAAACCTTTGTTGATACAGAGGTGGTGAGTTGAGCCCATGTGCAGATCTTGCATCCTATCTAGTTCTAGAAATCACGGAGTTGTGGTTCCTTTAACTGTTCTGGGCTTCAGAACTATGTTACTATGCAAATGTTGTTATACATTCTTAAAGGACTAACCTAATGTGGAAATGTAAAGAGTCAGTTCACCACTTTGCAAGACAGCTGAAATGATGAATGAATTTGGAGTATTACAGTAAAAATGGCTTTGTCAAACAGTAGGCTGAAAAAGGGCAGGCAAATAGAGATTTGTTATACCGCACTTCAACCCCAGTTAAGAGGTAATTAACACAATGAACACAAATTTGCATCAGTAAATATAGCTATTGTGACTGGATTCTCATACTGATTTTCCTAAAATTTGCTGTTTAAAATATATTAGCAGAAGACCCAGAAATAAAGGTACAGTCTAGATCATATCAAGTGACACATTTGCAGTCTGGCACAGTAGTTATGGAAATACATATACATAAATATTTGAATTTATGCAGGCTGAACTAGGAATGAAATCTCCTGGGGGGGGTGTGTGTCATTTCTGTATTGGAGGCTGTAGTTCTGTTTTTCTTAATGTTGTTAGTGCCCTTTTTAGAATTATTTTTTTTAAGGGTAATACTTTGTTTTGAAAATGTTGGACTAGAAGACTTCAATCTTTGATAATTTTGATCTGAAAATACCCGTCACTGTGTTCTCATTACTATTCTGGTGGGCAGTCCTTCGCTTCTTGAGTATGTAAGATTTTAAGCAGCTTGTATTTAGGCAATGAGACACTGGAAACTGCTTTGTTTTGCTGAGGGTTGTTTTATTATTTTTTTTCCAGTGATCTTTCTTGAAGAAAAGTGTATAATGTTTATTATTTTATTTTGAATAATTTTGTTATTCTTGATTAAAGCCAACTGCCTTTATCTCTTGTTCATGTTTTTTTTTAATAAAAATTGGAAGATTATTCAGCTGGCAACGTTACCTTGGGTTTTACACATCAGTGTTATCAATTTTTTGAGGTCGCTGATGGTACTTAGGGATGGCCAAATCTATATGGGGTATTTTCTGCAACTCAGACTTGCTTGCTCTTATGAATCTTTTCTAATTAGAAAGAATGCAGTTGTAAGCCTAAACTTGATATGTTTTTAGTCTAGGCTTATCAATGGTTTACAAATCTGTTTGCTACTTGGAAACTGGATAGTTGAGCATGTGCTGAAGTAACCTGTAACTGTACCTGTAAACTGTAAACACCCGTTAGTGAGGGGAAGAAAATATCTTAATTTTTCTCAGCAATTAAGGTGTAGGAGGTCCCTAGCTTTAGCTTTACTGGGAAGGGAGGAGCCACTGCAACAACAATTCCAAACTGATTTTTGGTGGAATTTTTATGGACTTTTTTCCATCTTGTTTTGCAACATTGCATTGGATTTGATTTTTTTAAGTAGCATGTTAAATTACATTGGTATTGAGAACACATTATTGAACCTTTGAAATTAAATACTGAAGTTATCCAGAACTTGAGTAGCTGTATTCAGACAACCCCAGGAATCTGCTGCTGCTCCCCCTGGCCCACTCCAGATTAAATTAGTCTGCAGTTTTATGAGATTCACAGCCTGGATGTTCACTTCTATATGACTCCTGCCACAAAGCCCTCTCTGGCATGAACAGCCTGTGTGTTAAAACTTCAGTAAAGATTTCAAGTGCCTGAAAGGCTTTTTGCAAGGATCCATTTATATGTATGAATGTTGTAGAAATGGCCATTCAAGAAGACAAGTGTTTTGACTGCATAAACTAAATGAAGTGCAAGTTGGGAGAAAAAAAAAAACCAGAAATTAAGACAAATATATATTATTTTTTTTTAGGAAATGCTCTTGACGTAAACTGGCATCATGCTCCTATTCTCTTCTCTCCAACCTACCAATTTTCTTTGTGTACATACCATTCTCATAAGAGTATATAAATGCCACAATTTACAAACCATAGTGATCTTGGGCGCTCTGTTCCCTTTCCTTATTTTAGGGGCTTAACCTGAACACTCAGGTTTCTCTACATATTGAGCAGGATCACAATTACTCAAATTCTTTCTCTCTGGGACACAGACTACTTGTTTTAGGCACTGCTAGAACTTCACTTAGGCTTACCAGGCTTTGAATGTAATGGTTTCTTTGTGCTATGATTACTCTACAATGATTAGGGCCTCACTGTTGGAAGCTTTTGTCACATCTGGAGAAAGAATAGCTCAATGTAGGCAGCTCTGGATATGACTGCCGATACCTGATGCCAAGAACAAGAAAATTTGGAAACACTGAAATACTCTGTTCACTAAGGATTCCTGATAGTCAAGCAAATTCAATCAATACACAGTTGTCTTCTAGGAAATTAGAGTTCTGGCAGAATTGCACCCTGAGCACAAGGTCTTCATGAGTCCTTTGCCCATGTAAGTTTACTTCTGTGTTTTTTCCTCCCTTCTGCTGTTTCTGTGCTTCCTACTATTTTTGATTAATCCATCTTGGTTGATAATTGATAAAGAAGTAAATGCAGAGTGAGAAACGAGTCTTGCTGGCATACAAGGACTTTGATACAAGAATAATCCAGTTGGCACTTCTTGTTCAGCATTTGAACAGCAGCCAGACTCATGCCAGGTGTTGTGCTGAGAAACCCATAGCTCTCCTGTTGGCAATGCCAGCTGCAGCATGTGCTCCCAACCTAAGCAGCAGAGGAATACTTCTGCAGGATGCTACCTTCTGCTCTCAGCAAGTAAGACAGCACCAACCCAGCTCCTGAACAGACTTTAGGGCTGAAAGAACCATTGAACTTTCCCATGCTGCAGGCCAGCTGAGGAGTAACAGTGGCTCTTCTGGTTGATAAAGCATTTCTAAGGGTACTTATAGGACATAATGTGCAGTGCGGCTGTGGTCACCCTGTTCACCTAAGTTTCCACAAGTTTGTGTTTTTAGGGTTTTTAATCAGAAAAAAAAACCACAAAGTGTTGCATTCAGGGGTGTGTATTTCTTCGTGACATTTCTACCATCTTTCTTCATTTTCTTTTTACCCACTTCACGGAATTACAAGGCTGTTACTGAGGCTGAAGACAGACTTAGTTCCAGCTGAAGGATTGCATCCATGTTCAGATCCATTGTGTCAAAATTGCTCCAAAGTATCAATATGTGTGTAAATATATGTATAAATATAGCTTGCAAATCACCCCAAAAGTTCAAATTTATGAAAGAATACTTTGAGTCAATAATATCTATTAAGTTTTATAGAGCCTTGAGTGCTGTATTACTCAAAGTAACCTTAACCTGATACTAGTAATAAAATTATGTCAGTTACAGATTTTAGTTCATCCTGAACCATCAGTATGTGCTGTACAAAACTCTGTGCATGCAATACTCAGCCACATAAGCAAGTTCATCATAGATGAGCCCCTGGCAACTGCAGGATATTGTAAAACAAGCATTTTCAGGTTCACATACTAGCTGTTTTTTGTGTGCAATTGTTTTGCAAAGACAATGCTGATGAGAAGCACTTACTGTTTAGTCCTACTGTATCACATTCTGTAATGATAAATGTGTTTTGAACAAAACGATATTTGGTCCATAAAAAGAAATTACTCATGTGTAAATGGTAGTGGAAGCCCTGCCAAGGGAATAATGAGACTCTAGGAGTGTACTCATCGGTATTCAAACAAGGAAAAATGCTGAAGGCAATGGTGTCAGCTTAATTTTCTTCTCTGGTCTAAACCTCAAACACTGGTGTAGTCTTTGTAGCTTGCAGAGAATACTCACAGATTAATTCTATAGGAGTTCTGTATATCGCTCCAGGGCAACAAATTTCTTGAGTAAATTCCACTTCTGTAGTGTAAGGTTCATTACTAGTTATATTTTAATTTGGCATATTCATCCCAACAAATGAATTGCTGAGATGATCAATAAAAAAAAATCCTTATATGGGTGATCTCTGGACAGACAAACTGCTCTCATGACGCAACGAGATATAAATACATGCAGATAAGGAGGGAAGTTTCATTTTTATACTAAGGCTATTTTCATGGAGTCCTCTTTTTCATGTCCATCTTCTCTGCCTTGCCAACTTTTCAGATCAAGCTGTGGGTTGTTGGTTTTTTAGCTGTTCTTGTATGGTTTAAAGAAAAGTTTCTTGTTCAGCTGCTGTGTGGGAGAGAGGGAAGAAACTGATGGCTGTTCTTATATATGTCAAATCATCCAGGTATCAAAACTTTTACAGAATGAATTACTTATTTGGTGGGTAGCTCATTATTCTAAACAAATCTTTGTCTCTATGCAGAAGATGTTGACTAGTTGGGGTTGGTTTGGGAGGGGTGGGGGATTTGGTTTTGTGGGGGCTTGTTTGAGGGAGAGAGTAGTTTGCTTTTTTGGAGAGGAAGGGTTTGACACAGCAGGAGCTACCTCCTCTGGAGATATTTTCCAGAGGG
>VXBW01000920.1:98112-109391 GCA_013400375.1 Thinocorus orbignyianus
TTAGATCCTTTTCTTTTTTTTTTTTTTCCTTTTTTTTTTTTTTTCTTCTTCTTCGACTTCGCTTGAACTTGTAAACATTGCTAAGCATCTGAAGTTTATAGTTTATCACTTTCAAGCCTTTGTATGAAATAATAAACTTTTTTCTCAATCACTCGAAGCCTAGAAAATATAGTATACTGGTGTTTTGTTTTCAAATGAGGATTTTATGGACATATATAAGAAGCACCTAGTTTGGTGTATATTGTGGGGGGAGGGGTGAGGGTGGTGGTGTTTCTTGTCTGTTTGGGTTTTATAAGTTTACTCCTTTTGCTTGAGGAGGATTTAACAAGGCACGACTTCAAATACTGCATTTATATATTTCTGTTCTTTTGATTATTATTGTTTTATTAATGGTATTGGGTTTGCTTGGTAAGGTTTTGGTAGCAGGGGAGGGCTACAGGGGTGGCTTCTATGAGAAGCTGTTGGAAGATTCCCTCATGTCTGACAGAGCCAGTGCCAGTCAGCTCCAAGCTGGTCCCGCAATTGGCCAAGGCTGAGCCGATCAGTGATGGTAGTAGCACCTCTCTGATAACACATTTAAGAAAAAGAACAACAGCACAAATGCAACCAGAAAGAGGGGTGAGAAAATGTGAGAAAAACAACTCTGAAGACATCAATGTGAATGAAGAAGGAGGAGAAGGAGATGTTCCACACACCAGAACAGAGTACCCTGCAGCCCTTGGTAAAAACTGTGGTGAGACAGGCTGTCCCCCTGCAGCCCTTGGAACTTAATGGTGCAGCAGATATCTGCTTGCAGCCTGTGGAGGATCCCACACTGGAGCAGGTGGATGCACCCAAAGGAGGCAGTGATCTTGTGGGAAGCCCACACTGGAGCCCACAGGTTCCTGGCAGGACTTGTGACCCTGTGGGGGACCCATGCTAGAGCAGTCTCATTCTGAAGAATTGCACCCTGTGGAAGGACTCATGTTGGAGAAGTTCATAGACGATTGCCTCCTGTGAGAGGGACCCCACACTGGATCAAGGGAAGAGTGTGAGGATTCTTTTCTCTGATAAGGAAGGAGCAGCAGAAACAACATGTGATGAACTGATCATAACCCCCATTCCCCGTTCCCCTGTGCTGGTTGGGAGGAGGAGGTAAAGAATTCAGGGATGAAACTGAGCCTGGGAAGAAGGATGGGTGGGGGGAAGGTGGTTTTAAGTTACGATTTTATTTCTGATTACTCTTCTCTTATTTGATTGGTAATAAACTAAATTAATTTCCCCAAATTGAGTCTAGTTTGCCCGTGAGGGTAATTGCTGAGTGATCTCCTTATCGCAACCCATGAGCTTTCATTGTATGTTCTTTCCCCTGTCCAGCTAAGGAGGGGAGAGATAGAGTGGCTCTGGTAGACACCTGTATCCAGCCAGGGTCAACCCACTACATTAACCTTTCCATATCATGTCAAGGTGAACAGAGCATTTTGATTTGTCAACTTTGTACTATTCATTTCTTAACAGAAATGTGCTGTATTGAAGCTAGAATAAATTTTCAAAATATTGGGGAAAAAAATCATCCAAATTATAAGGCTTGCCTAAAATATTATTTTTTGACACACAGTTATTCAAAGCATATCAGCACTGGTAAATGATGTGATGACATCCTCCTTCCATTAGCCAAATTACTCATTCCCTTCCATGATAAACTAAAAATCTGAAACTCTATAAATGGATTACCAGGCCTCAAGCCATCAACAAGCCACCTTTATTTTTATCTCATTCTTCACTAGTGCTACCAGGGTTTTTTGTTTTAATGAAACTGTGTCTGGCTGGCAGTGTAAAATAACAGATGCATGTCTATCATTATTAAAATAATTCTCTCTTGCAATTATTTTTTTCCTTGCAGTGCTGTTGGCAGGTCATTTAGGTTGTAAAACTAGTACTTCTGCCAGAATATTGCAATTAACGTGCACTGCTACCAAAGCTTTCCTTTCAGGCACTTGAAAGCAGTACCTGTATACCTAAGAGTTTATGTTCATAAATGAAAGGGAATTCCCCATGGCTGCATTATCTTCTCTTTAGATGTACTGTTATGTTTCAGAAACACTAGCCTGAACCAATTTGTATCAAATGCTTTTTTATGGCATAAGGAAACATTAAAAACGTGGTTTAAATCAGAGCTAAACCCAGTTTTTCATGAACCCTATTTGCCTTTGTGTGTTCTTATTATAATGACTTGGGGGGGGAGACATACTTCCACAGAAGGAGCTACTCACCTCACTAATGCAATCTGAATTTGTGTATCAACACATTAATGGTAAGGTCACAAAGTTAATGATGTTTAAAACTGTATTGTAAAATTTGCCTCAGCAACCTCATAAAACATAGCAACTAATGAAGTACCTTTGATTTGTGGTAACACTAACTGTGTTTCTTCAGCAGCAGAATGCTAGGTTCATAACTGTAGTTGGAACACTTCTTTGATTTTTATTTTATTTTTTAAGACTATAATTTTCACACCTATTTTAATGGGCCAAAGAGAACTTGTACACAGAGAAATTGCATCTATCCTTCCAAAAGTTTCAGTGCTGTAGGCGACCCTCAGTGCTTTCACTGCAGCTTTGCACATAAAGTCTTACTTCGTGTAAGCACCTTGGCATCGTTAAATCTGATAACACCATTGCAGTTTGCACTGTGTAAGAAGGAAAAGCTTGGATTTCTAATTATAAAACTAGTGGGTTTATTGTTTAGAATTCCTATTACACTGAACTGGAATATACATAACAGGAAACACGGGTAGAGTTTAAGAATTTACTGTTAGTTCCAACCAATTCTTCCCTGGGCAATATCAGGGAGAGCGGATTTAAAATGAGTTCTTTGATATCCGGAGGTTTTCCCTAGGAGGAGAAAGAGGATGCTTAAGGTGAGACTGGTAACAAAACTGGTAACAAAACATCCACTGTGCTGTTGCTTTCTTCATCCTGACTTTTGGGTTTCTTTAGAGCTATTATTACTTCTTCCCATCCCTGCTTGCTGCTTCTCCCCTGCTCCCAGGGAAGGGGTGAAAGCTGTCCTGCAGACCCTCAGTTTCACTCAGGGGCCATTTGTTCAGAGCAGATTGCCTGGGGCTGTCAGCCCCTTCCTTGGCAGCGCTCACGCGGCTGGAGCTCAGACAAGCAAAACAACGGGCACTTGGCCACAGGGCATCAGGTTAACCTAGCACAGTCCTGCTCAGGCCAAGGGCAGCCCAGATCAGAACCTGTAACCCCGTATCAACAGTGGAATTGTGTTTACTGGATTGCATACTTTTTTTGGAGAAGTGGCTAAAGGGTGAGGGGGTTTTGATACCAATACATTGATATATTAATCTTTGTGTGTATACATAATCCTTTTGGGTGGTATGTAAATAATAAGACGGAGGCAGCGGATTCGAATACTGAATGCATATTCCATCTTGTATAAAGGTAGCTGCAACTACCCAAGGATCAACTACCAGGAAACTATTAGGTTTTGGAGCTACAGATCTCTTACCTTTAAACAAATCAAGCCTTTCACTTAAAAAATACTTTTTCCTTTTATTTCTTCTGCTAGGGGTAACCAGTTCCATTCGAGGTCCCTGAGTTATATCCATCTTGCTCTAATTTTACCCTTGTGCTATAAATCAGAAATCTCTCAATTTGGGACAACTCACAAAGTGGAAGGATGCACGCAAAGCTTTCCTCTAAAAATAAAATAAAATTAAAAAAAGCTTCCTAGAAAACAACAGTATTTTTTTAAGCATTTCAGTGATATCTTGTAATTTTTCTCTATTACAACTTAATTGGAAATCAATGAGTTACTGGATGTATAAGGATTAAACAGTCTGGAAAGTAAAATTAATAGTTATTTATAAACGGATTTTAATTTTCTTCTTTAGTTTTATATCAGCAACATTCTATCACACTTTACTCGTGGATCTACTAATCTCGGATTATTCTCATAGAAAGTTATGTCCATAATAAAATGTGCATTAATACACTGTGTATACTCAGTAATCTGCTTTTTTTTTCCCTTTTTTTTTTTTTTTTTTTTTTTTTTTCTGTACCAATTCCATTTAGACTGTGGCAAAACTAAGCCCAAGCATATAATTAAATTCTTCTTGAAGTGTAATTAGTTCAGCTGTGATGTCTTTTTCATTTCTGGTAATAGCTACAAAATATGGTGCATATATCTGCATAAGAAAAGCACTTAGGACATGTCAAAATAAAGGCATATTGCTACATGCAAATACAACCACAAATAAGGTCTTCTGAGTAACTCATCAAAATACTTTGGATTTCCCAGCAGCAATATCTTCAGAAAATTGTCGTCCTTCCTATGCTATCCTTAAATCCAAAGGAAAGTTTCTTTTAAACTAGCTCTCAGCAAGCAGCTTGGGTTGGGTGGTGATAGCTTTAGAAACAGAAAATGATCACCCTCTGACTGAGAGCTGAACTCTGAAAGCTAAAGGAATCTAAAGGATTGCTTACAGCATACAGAGGAAAACTTTCTCCAGAAATGCTATTAACAAATATCTCTTGGATATGATGAAAGATTCAATGACAGAAATCTAATGTTTCAGTTTAAGATCCTCTGATCCACTGTTTTCTCTACAGTGCTCTAAAGTGCAACAAAAGGCAGACTACTTTGATTTATAAATTAAGAACAATCAGTTCTGTTTCAAGGTAGAAGTACCCTTACTGGTTAGCAAAATTAATAGAGGAAGAATGAAGAAAGCTTTTGTATGGCTGCACCCACTCCTGTAAGTATACAATTTAGTAAAGTTTGCAGCTGTGATGTGGATTAATGTTTGAAATTCTCTTACATTTATCATGCTGAGATGTACTTTCCCTTTTGTGAACTTATTGTGGGAGTTTTTGAGTGAATTTGAGTTAAGTGGCCATTGTTGTTATTAAAAGCTTCCTAAGAAGGAGACAAGACAATAAAAGAAACTATTGTTGAATTAGTGAAATGAAATATTCAGATAAAACTACACTAAAAATGTTATTGGGAACCACTACAAAAACTGAAGTAAAAAAGTACAAGTTTGTGACTAACTTTATAGTGAGGGTCTGTTTCTGCTGTGTATGAGTGGCTGCAAATGTGTACATACTTGCTTCTTTGTCAAGGGATCTTGTGCTTGTAATGGCAATGCAAATACAGTACTAGCTAAGAACTTGCAGTCCTTTAAGTGTCCTCTCTTCTGAGGTGGCATTTTCTTCTAACAAGTACTGATTTTAAGCCCTTTTTCACCTTGATTCATCTGTATTTAAAACCTAAACCCAGAAAGACAGGAATTAGTACCTCACACTTGTGGTTGCAATGAGGGAAATGGTTGAGGTTTTTTTAGTACAGCTAAAAGGCAAAGAAGCTCAAAAAGGTCAATATAACTTCCACTGGAGAGATGTAAAAATAACACACTTGGAGAATTAACTCGATGCAATGAAGAGAACCTGAAAATAAAAATGTTCAGAATAGAAAAGCTTAATTGTCTCAGCTGTGTGGAGTATATGCATACATCATATTTTTTAAATGATAGCTTTTTATACTTTCCAATTTTGATTGATCTAAGTTACTGCAAGACCTTAAATATGCAGAAGAACATAAATTTTTAGTTTTGTCTTGACTATACGATTCCAAAATAAACTGTATCACAATTTCCTTGGACCATATTCTGTTAGACCAGGTTCTACCTCAGTGTAGAAGAGTTTGTATCTTCTATACCGTTCCAAGAAATTAGACAAGAACACCACAGCTTCTGTCTCTACACTATACATTGAAAAACAGTGTATTGTATCAGTTCATTGTACTGTTAATAGCATCAACATTGTGCATTCTCAAGAAGTGATACTATCTGAAAAATCTCAGCTCTTCACTTCAACAGTTGCATCATTTAAGCTGGTGTCTGTAATAAGGAAGATGAAGAAAAAAAAGATTTGCAATATGCCAGCTATCAGTGAAAAATGGAGAGTAATAAACTATCCTGGTCTAAGTGCAGCAATAGATCAGAAAAACTATCTAACCATAACAGCTTCTGAAAACCTTAAAATGTCTTTTCTATTTAAACATAGCCCAAGGTTTTCTCTAAACGTACCTATGAATACATCTAAAAGAAAATGTCTATAAGAATCATATTCACTTTGACCTCAACAGTCCATAATGCAGAACTTCTCTTTGTTGCACTCAGAAACTCTGTAACTTTTCAATAAGAAGTTTGAATTACTGATAAACTCTTTGCCTTAAGTCTTCACATGACTTGACTTAGTGCAGTCTCCAAAATAATGGCCTTTTTTTTTTTCTAAGCTTTGCATTAAAAGGAAGGAGAATTGTGTTAAAGGATATAGGAGAGAGACTTCTTAATTTAGGTGTTACATGAACTCATATATAATGATAGATCATACCTTTAGGAGCTGTTGTTATAGAGAACTTATCTGAATGATTGGGATGAGAGTTTTGTATTTGCTCTAGCTGCAGCACAGTAAGTACAGTCAGCAGAGTATGTGAGCAGTCAGTTCCTGTAGTAAAAAAACATGTACTAGAGGATATGTAAAACTGGTTATGTAAAATCCAGATCTAGTCTGGGAACTGCATGGGTGAACCTATCCTATGTCTGTGTCTGGGTTGGTAATCATGGGCAGAATGCAGGCTCTAATGGTGTGAATGGATTTTTCTGCCTGCATGTACTTATAGAGAAGAACAGTTTTGAGGAATATTACATTGCACAAGTGCTGAGGTGAAAGACTGTCTCTTATGGAGCTGTTTTGGAGTTAGGCAAGCTTATAGCTGGATGAGTCACAAGGGTTTGCTCTTACCTGGTTTTCTGAGAGGATTTGATTTCAAAGGCAAAATTTCCATGCAGGAACCAGGGTTTGATATTAATGTATCTGAAAGAACATGCACTTTTGGAGAGCGCGGATAGGTAGAATAAAACTTCCCCTTGTCAGCATCAAAGATAATATTTGATATGTGGAAACATAGTGAGATGATTGATTAGATTGCAAGGTTAATTCTTGTTGGTAGAAAGAACTAATCTGCATGAAATTGAAAATAATTATAATCTTGTTCAGGTACTAAACCCATGATGACCACATATTTTTAATATTTTAGGTGGTTGAAGTACGTGTCTCTGCTATTCAGTGCAATTACTAGAAGAGTTTGCACCTTTTTAAATGTATATGTATATTAGAAGTAAAATTGATCTATTTTTGTTTCTAAATATTTGCAGACCAAACTGATAATTTAATTATTATTTAGATGTTATTGTTAAGCACATCTTAAATACATGGAATAAACTTCTAGGGGTTAGTCTTTTTCTGGTTTTGGGGTATTTTTTCCCTGCTTTCTAGTATACAAACAATTGCACCATGTAAAAAGATTGCTTGGTGTTGTCCCTTTGGGAAAATGAAGATCTGAAATGAATCCTGAAGTAGAAATTCTATTCAGGAGTTATGTTTTACACTTTTCGTGAAAATTATTTTAAGTATTTTTTTTCATAGTTAGATACAATTTTAGTTTGGATATACATGTTTGTATAAAACTGTTACTTAAAATGAGAAGCATTTTATGAATGAAGAAGATTACTATGTGTGAATTTTCCCTTTTGTCCCCACTTAACGTCATCTTACTGGAGAAACTGCACTGGAAAATAACGGCAAATGCTTTTTCAATTTCTTCTTGTTTTTGAAGTTATACTTTAATCCGAGTTTACAGAACTCTGAAAACTTGCACCTGGCTGCACTAGGTTTATTTGAAAACTGTTGTTCACCTTAATATAATTAAGTTTTTCCATGGTTGAGTTACATTGCAAAAATCTCTTTGAGAACATAGGTGAATGACATATCTTGGCAAAAAATGGTCAACTGAAAAGGTGGCAAAAGCAGTTTGTTATAGCTCAGGAATAAAAAAAAGAAGGAATGTATATACAAGAGTCATAAAATTTTTGGTATATTAAAAAATATAGACACAAGCACAAAGATGTTTGAGTCCACAAAAAGTGAAAGTAAAAAAAAAAAAATAAACAAAACCAAAAATCCCCCAACACTAAACGGAAAAGCACTTGCAGTTAGTCTAGGATTCTTAGAAAAATATATTTTGTATATCTAGTTTTGCCACTATTAATTGTCTTACCTCACTGACTTTTTTAAAGTTAATTTCCTTTCTAGTGTTGCACACAGTTGTGCCTGAAGTTTTGTGGACCTTAGGGGTTTTTTCGGCTTTTTTTTTTTTTGGCTTTTTTACTTCCCCATTTATTTGTTTATTATTTAACACATACAGCCGTTGAATCTTGCATGTAATTATACTTGTCTCTGCAAGAATATTGTATAGGTGGGCTACTATAAGAAGCCTAACGGGTATTTTCTGATGCTTGCTTTCTAGATCTTGGAACTCTGCTATTCGATCTCTTAGCCGTGTCCTCAGCCAAGGAAGATATAAGACAATTTTTTCCAGAACTGTTGAAATACAGCGCTTTTTCCTCAAATGACTGGGTTATTTCTGCTCCAAAAGATCAGTGTTTTCTAACTCCAAAGGTTTTTTGTTTCCATTCATTCTGTGAAAGACATGATTAAACCAGGATGACATCCAGTATACCTTGATATTGACTGTAGACTTTCTACTAAAAGGAAATGTATATAAAAATGTGGTGATTAGATGTCGTGAATAACTAAACACTGATTCTACAGCCATTAAACTCCTTTTAGCCATGCTGCTTCTTTCCCACAGGCAGAAGCAGTGTATCCTTTTAAGACTTCAGTACAGTAAATAGACAGACAGACTAAAATGTTCTAGTGGGAAGCCCAAAGACTTCAAGACACAAAATTCACCAATTAAGCAAATCTATTTAAAACATTTTTAATAGACAGTTGTGATAATGGATAGAAAAAAGTGAAAGGAGATAGAGAGTTAAAAAAACAGGAAAGAAGAGCAAAATACCTAAAATCTCATTGAAAATAATACCCACATTATCAGACTTGTCTGTCATATTTCATAAGGTTTTCAATAAATGTTGAATAGCATTCTTCAAATAGCATTTAAAATAATACATTTCTCTACGGTGGCAAAAGTCTTTGGAACTACTTATTCATGAGCATTTTGGGACTATGACCTGTCAGTATTTGTGAGTATTATCCAGTTAATAACCCTTCAAAGGTATCCCAGGATTTCCAAGTTGCAATCCTCAGCTTTATTGTGTACTAACATCACTCTTACAAGCATCTAAACCAGCTGTTAAACCATCAGTATTTGTAAAAGAGTCACTACTTTAGTTCTGCTTCTGCATATCAGCTCTCAAGTATTTTCTAGGATGATTGCTTAAGATCAGGTGGCAGTATGCCTCGAACATCCAATATCTAAAATTTTGTTAATACTTGATGACAATATGTTTAAGAACACTGGAACAGATGTTTTAAGAGACAAATCATCTAAATTGCTAAAATTCTAGATACCAATATTTTAAATTGAAGGAAGACGAGAAGAGTTTCATGCCTTCTCATCATGTGTACGAGCCCAAAGACTGGACTGCTGCTGGTATGGAAGCCAATTCACTTGTTTCCCCCATCGTCTCAATGTACAGCTTCTGAATATGACTTATCATGACCACCAGACTTTATAGATACAAGGTTCTGTGAATATATAACTATGGAGCAACTAAGAAAATGATTGACAAGTATCAAAGTAAATAGAAAAAGATTCCATTCAATTTCTTGAGACTTGCGTTGTCTGAGTCTGCTATGCTGGTGCTTTCTAACATCAACAACTGGCTTAATAAACTTTTTTTTTTTTTTAAGTGATGAGGTAGAGTCAAGAAAAATTGCTTTTAAGGGGATTTTCTATATGTTTTTCTCTCTCCTTCCTGCCATTAGTTTGTCAAGGTAATAGCAATTATTAAAGTGCATATTCTATGAAGCGGATGTATTTAAGATGTCTTAATATTGATCTAATTAGACAAGAATATCCCAGCCCTAGAGACTGACAGTCTATCAGTGCTTAGGATGTGGAAAACAAAAGATATGAGTAAAATTTAGGAAACTTTTGCTATATAAGAAAAGCACTAGAAACTTGTACTGCATGAGAGATTCCCTTCTCTAAAGTGGTGAGAATGGGCTTTCAGTGAGGGTTCTTCCGCAAAAAACAGATAGTTATCCATCCTCAGGCTGCAACTGAGAGTCAGCATCCTTGGGTACAGCACGTTCTCAGCCTTGTTTGTCCTCTGAACCCAGAGGAAATTAACTGTATGCTAAGAAATGTGGAAAAGGAGTACAAATCCATCTATAATAGGTTATAGTAGTTGGAGCTGCTAGTAGCTCTCCATCGGTTTTAGTCATGAGAGTTATAGGTTTTTGACCTGAGGCGTGTGGAGCTATGGTATTCCTACAGATACACAAAACACTTCAATTTGTGCTTATTTTTTCTACCAGACTTTGGCTATAAGTTCTTTCACTCTTGAGAATTCATCTTGTAAGAAGAAGAGGTTGTTGATTCTGGTACATTTTATATTACAGCAACCCTTTGATGCATTTTAATTTTACAACTGGATTATCCAGGCTAATGCTCATGCCCCCAAATAAAATCTAGAATAATGCCATTCATGTCAGTTTGGTATCTGTCATCAAAAAAGTGCATGTGCGTGCTTGTAGCAGCTGGCTCAAACACTAAACTCAAGCTCACATAATTTTTCTGAACACTTCAATTATTTTTCTTGAATGTAAGAACAGTTAAATGGCTATCGGTGTATTTAACCTTAGAAAAATAAACTCTGCATTTCACAAAATTTTTATTGAACATTTGTTTTAAGTTAATTGGATAAAAAAGAATGTTCAGATACACTGGGTCCAAGAAACAGGGATGTCTTACAAAATACCTATCTAGAGCATATTATTACTTATTTTAGCTTAAAAAATCCAACATAAAAATACAGCATGAACTATACTTGTTACTTTACAATAAATTAATAAAAAGCCTCCCTTTTACTGTAAGTCTAGGGTAAAAGTGTCTCCTTCAATATAAAAATGAAATTGAGATTGTTTTCCTCAATTCAGTGAAAATCTGCAATATACTAAAGGATAGAAGCTTAGTTTCCCTTTGTATCTCTAAGATCTATATAAAAGTAATTAGTTAATTAAGAAAATACTGTAATGAATACTTTATTTTTGTGTGAAGTAGCACCATTTAATTGTTGCAAATGTTTTTTCAGTTAAGTATATCTCAACTGGCATGATTTTGTATATATCTGTTCTTTTTCTTTTTGGTGATATAAAAACTGCATTTACCCTCTTTGATACTCCTTT